>SSNR01000187.1:536611-853417 GCA_006937965.1 Callopanchax toddi
TTTTTTCCCCCCCCCCCCCCCCCCCAAAAAAAAAAAAAACTTACGTCAAAGATTTGTTGACTGTGCATGAATTCAGTTCCTCAATGGGAAATATACAGTAAGTCTCGACAGCTCCAGTCAGTGGAGTGGGGTTTCCAACAGGAAGTGCTCATCTCTGCTCAATGGCTCTAAAATCACCAAGGACATTCTGAGCTGTAGACAGGACTATGTCGTTACTCGTCTCTGGGACCTCTTCATGTGTCATTACCTAACTGAGGGTTTTCCTTCCACAATTTATTAATGACATGCCTGTGTCACACACATAGGAGTTTTTAAACTTGGAGACTCTGTTATTTTATCCATGTGTGGCCGGATTCACATCTGGTGGGAGTTTCTTATTGAGTTTTTTACCATCTCACACACCAGTCTCACATAAAAACTTTTGGGAAAATCAGATGAAACAAATCTTCCCGTCTTGAATTGATATGTTGCAAACATGCAACAATTTTAGTTGTTCTAGTGGGAACTGACCCTGCTGGTGCCGTGGATTACTGGCTTTTATAAAACGTTAAAGGTGTGGTTTACTCGTTTATTTAATACATTTGCAGTGTTCTCTAGTGTAAATCAATGCCTTATGAGTCATTTTAATAAAGAAAAAAGCTATGATGCTTCTATTCTCTGATGCAGAAGTTTGCAGATTCAGAGGTGTGCTTGAAACAGCAGGTTTCCTCATTATCATTAATGATATGCACACCCCTCTCTCCCTACGTTTTTGATCCTGAATCTGAGGGCAAAGGAGACATTTTAGGAAGTGCTTCCTCTGCATTTGTCAATGAATGTTTCAGAATATTAGAGAACTTACATTTTCTCCTAAAAGAGCAGAACCTTCTGCTGTGACACCAGAACTGGGGCGAAAGCAGACCGTAGGACGTGAGGGTTGCTATGTTAACATTAGCATGTGTGGCTAACCACAATGACCTCAGAATAACTGCTAATATTGCAGCAAAAATATGTTATGAACTTACCCAACAACTGCTCCTAATGGCGTTCTCCTCCTTGGTGCAAAAAAACCCCATTCCTATAGGAAAATTTAAAAATTGATGCATGCCTGGGTCTCAAACCCAGGTCTCCCACATGAGAGGTGGTGTCTTAAACCACTATGCTACAGCTCAGTTGTTATATTTTTGTTTTGTTTCTATACATGGACATTTAGTGTCATAATGTGAGTCAAGACTGCAAAACCTCTGCGTTGCTTAAGATTTTGTGGGTCAATTAAGAATATTTTTGGATGTAACTTTAAAAAAAAATCTAATTTTTTACTGGCCTATAGGGCTCCCACCACACGAGGCCCCTAGGCTCAAGCCATATCTAGGCTGTGCATTAATCCAGGCCTGCCTGTGGGGTGGCGCGAGGCAAGATGGGCAAGACCATGAATGAAAATTTGCAGAGTGACGTAGATCTGTGAGGTTTTTCAAATCCTTGCGACTCAAGGTGAATACGTATACTTTGAGAAGCTAAAGCAGAAGACTGTTTTCATGTTCAGCCTGCATGAAAAGCTCAGAGTGACCAATATTAATCAGAAAAAACATGGGAAAAAAATAGTTTTTCAGTGAACCACACCTATAAGCATAAAAAATTATGTCAATCCTACACAACATATGTGAAATTCTGCAGTCAAATTAATGTACTGACACACACAGTATCTGAACTAATCTGACTCATGTCCAACTGCTCCATGCTTGACATGCTGAATTGGTACAGTGCTTTGATGTAATGTAAGAAAACAAGAATTCACCATTTGCTTCATTTTTTCTATTTTTTTGTGCATCATTTGAACCCATTATCTGCTCCTTCCCAGCCTCAGATTCACAAAGCAAATAGTGCTAATTATAAGAGAAAACACATCATGAAGTTATGTAGGTTTAACCAAATTATGTACAAACACAGCAAGTTCAAACATAAAAGAGAAAGAAAAAATGTTTTCTCAAAGTTAACTTCTTTTTGAAAAAAGACCCTCATCTTCAGGAAGGAACAATCAGAATTACATTACTAAATCAAACATTTATTAAAAACTTAAAAAGGAGTTCCTTGAGTTGAAAAAACTGCATTCACAAAAGGCGCTCTGTCCTTTTTTAAATTGGGCCTCTATGTCCTATGTCTATGTCAAGTCTGAATGAAGCCATCAGGTAGCCTAGTAAACTACACCGTTATTTTGCTCTGCAGACTTTGATCTAGCCACGCTCCAATGGAACGTGTGCAGCCCACTGATTGGTCCAGTCAGTCTGGAACCGGGCCAATCACAACACTCTAACGGTTTGGTGGGCGGGATTAGTTGATGACGGCAGAGCAGCGACTTAAAAATTAAACAACATGGCAGCAGCTCAGGAACCGTGTTCGTTTGAAACGGCGTTGTCATCAACTTTGGATGATTTAGATTTGGGCTTTTCTTTAAGATGCAAACAGATAGAGGCATGTAAAGCTGATAGGAAGGGCATTTTTCTATGTATCAAAGTTTTCTAAATGTTTTAAATGATATTTCAGGTCTAAACTATGATCTGTGGGTTG
Source organism: Callopanchax toddi (assembly GCA_006937965.1). Classification (NCBI taxonomy): domain Eukaryota; kingdom Metazoa; phylum Chordata; class Actinopteri; order Cyprinodontiformes; family Nothobranchiidae; genus Callopanchax; species Callopanchax toddi. The sequence goes on from SSNR01000187.1 coordinate 539,156, forward strand.
AGTTCCACAACATCTGTCATTCTGATGAAGACCCTCCTTCCTCCTAGAGCCCCCTTTGCATTCTTTCTGGCTGCCGACATTTTTTTGCCAATAAAATTCAAATGTCGGCATTCTCTCAACATGCATGCGCATCGAGCACACCTGTACCAGTAGGGGGTGCTCTCGTACACGATGCTCCGTGTGTTTCTGTTTGCCGTCTCAGCCGTTCACTGAGGACTCACAGCTCATTTCTCCTAAAAACCTACCCATTTCCCAGCTAGAGACGGATGTATTTTTATTTTTAAACCTTTCACCTCACAGAATGGCAAGGCTTGACAGGGTTACGAGTTTATTTTGGTCAGAAAGTTCATCCAGGGCCGAGTCAAGTTCAGCTTCAGAGTCCAGCAGCAGCTCTCTGCTAACAGAGCTAATATCAGAAGCAGCAGGGACAGAGAGGGCTCATCAGACCCTCGTAGTGTTGGAATAAGATTTGTGAACTGTGAGTGATTAAACCCTACACATTGAGCTGTACAGTTCATGCCCGCAATATAATGCGCCGTGTGCACGCGCGCACACGCGACCGGACACGCGTGTCGAGGTGTTTTGAGGAGGAGCCTTTGGACGCTAGATTCAAAAACTGCTCTCTTGATGAAATAATCCACAATGTGGCTTTAAGTCTTTTATTCTGAAAAAGGATGTATTGGCTGCTTTGTCAATGAGATACCATAAAAGTTTAATCTACCAGCTGGTTCCGGTTGTTGCTAAAACGCTCCGATTGGTCCTAGTGCTATCCAATAACATGTGAAGACAGTTTGATTGAAAACCGTTGATCCCGCCCCTATGAATGAGTCGTTTCAGTGAATCGTGGCCAGACTATATATCCACATATATAGTCTGGCTAGCCATCAGGAACATTAACATAAAGATCACCAGCGACTGAATGATGTCACTTCATCTTTCTGTTGAACTAAAACCATTCAGTCAGAGTCTCAGACCAATGAGTCAATGGGATTCTTTATTTAATCCTAAGTTATTCTAGAGCCTCATACACTTTTACCTACCAACGTTATAGTGGACGCAGCCTTCCAGATCTCCTACGGTGGTCCAGCCCTGTTTCTTCTCCACTTCTGGGTCATTATGGAGGATCTTGTTCCTCAGCCAGGACAGGTAGTAGACACGCAGCTTGTTCTTTTTACCTGCCGTAGATAGATCATAAAAGGAGGAGATTTAAGTTCCTTGAATTCAAACTCAAACAGTGCAATATGAATCAGTTCACGGACATAAAAAGACATACACTGCTGCTTCTGTAAAATGCACCATCTTTAAATTCTCAATTCATTTCACATTTACTCAGTTTAGTTAGATAAAATACTTTGCTTCAACATGAACAGAAAGTCAAAAAATCAGATATCAAATTAGCACGACAAACCACTGTTGATTGAAACAGAGTTTATAAAACACATTGATGATATACAGGCATCTGGTTGCAGCAATAATGAGATAAACTGATCTGTGGAGATAAAATGTCTCCCTACACTGTGATCCTCTACAGAAACTCATATGTACTGATTTGAAAAACTTGATTGTACTGAAGGTCTGTAGTCTGCAAGAGTGTGCTGTTAAAAAATAGTTTATGCATTAGATTGAGACTCACTGTTTTTGAAGATGACTGATTGGTATTCTACGTATATGTTTACTGGGTAAAGCTGTACACCGTCTCCTAGAAACCTCATTATATAAGAGCAGAAGGATGTGGTCTGAATGGTATTACAAATAACTTGTCACATCACACGCACGGTCCGACATGCCGAGAACAATCATGACGTGTACTTTTATATGTCTGCAACGCAAATGAGTTCCACGAAGGGACATCAACAAGTGCAACTCTGTAGCATTTCACTTCCATCATGGAAAGCTCAAGTATTACCAACCTTTTGCACACAATGTGGTCTTACCCAGCAGAGCTTTACACAACATCCGATTCACTTAAAATATATGTTGTGACACTCATAACAGCACTGCTGGTGTTTGGAAGATATTGGGAAAGAGGAGAAGTAAGAACATGGAGGCACTTTCAGTCTGAGAGAATCTGATTTAAAATAGTCTGGAACTCAAAAGTCACCTTTGAAATAACAACAGCTTTAATCTGCACACAAAATTTTCAAACATTTTATTTGCAATTGTAAGAAATGACTTTAGTCAGGAAGAGAGGAACACTGGACAACAAACAAAAACACTAAACTCAAGAAGATAAGAAGAAGTGAAACTGGTTTTATTATTTTCACTGCACGTGTCTGTTTCACTGGCCCTTTCTTCTTCCCACTATCACTTAGTTGTCGAAAATGTAAAATGTCTGCATGCACGCCCATGTTTCTGTGTGTGTACATGCACACATGTGTGCGCGTACCTGAAATGGTGACGAGGACGTTGAGTCCCTCGAGGACGTCCATCTGCTGGAAACGCCGGCGGTTGATCAGAGGGTAAACTTTCCCCTGACCGCTGCGATCCAATAGCATCAGGCCGCTTTCTGTTCCCACCAGCAGATTCACTCCTACACACACAGACACGTCAAATCAAGCCCAAAACAAGAAACCAGGAAGAGAAATACTTCATACATTTATGGAAATTCTTATTTACATTTAAGAGATAACTTGATGCTATGTAACTTCTGTGCAGGTTTTGCTGCAGAATTTCCTTGATTTACAGTTTTAGGTCTGAGAATGACAAGTTTAGGTTTTCACAAAGTTTGATGCTTCAGTGCTTCTAGATCTTTTTGTCAGATGTATCTATGGTAACTGATTACAAACATTTAATGAGTTTCAAAAAACGTTATTGACAATTACATTGAGTTTATTTAAAAGTCAATATTTTTCTTTATCCAAGACCTCTGCAGTTCACCCTGACACGCTCTCACTCAGCCTCTGGTCCAGGTCCAGGTCCTGGCTGGTACCAGCTCATTCACCGTCATCAATGCTTGAGGTTTGTCAGAAATGTTGTTTTTATTTGTCCACCTTTCTCCTGAGGATTGACCACATTAATGTCTGGGGTGCTTCCTGGACCTGGACCTAAAAAATTACCCGAGCCACTTAGTTCTGACTTTATGCTCATAAATGCTTCATCTTACTGGAAAATGCTTTTTTTTTTATCATCAACCATTTCTAGGATGGCTTTGAGGAGTTCCTCTGGGAGGATGTTAGGATATTCTTTATTCATGGCAGATGTTTCAAAGGATCAGAAAGTGGATTTATCAGAGATTATGGCTTCCCCCCAGTCCTCAGCAGTCCAATCCCTGGACCTGTAGCAGAACATCACCCTGTCCCTGATGCTTTTCCTGGAGAGAAGTAGCTTCTTTGCTAGCCCTCGTGACGCCAGTCCATCCTCTAAATGTCTCCTCCACTGAGCTGCAGATGCTCTCACACCTCCCTGTTCTCATTGTTGAACAGTTCTGTTATGGTGGTTCCCCAAAGCACCCTGAAGCCTTCTTCACAACAACTTCACTCTTCCTCCTGAAGTTCTTAATGATTCAATATATGGTTGACAGTTGCAACAGAACTAGCAGTAGTGAAGCCCTTTTTCTGCAAAGCAACAATAACTACATGCATTTCCTATCAGGTCACCAGAAGATGAGGAGTGATTTAAAATGCCACCTTCCTTTTAAAACATCTGCTATTCTAACTCAATCAGGGTGACGTGATCTCCAGCACACACGTGCGTGCGTGCGACTGCTGTGTATTTTTAGTTAAATATCCACTCTTTGATGTAATGTATCAACGCCACAAACCAATCAATTCAAACAGAAAATCAAAACTGTAGAGCAGAGAAAATGTAAACATTCATAACATGCACTGTATCCAAGCAACATGTTTTATAACTAAATCTACGTTGTGCCACTTTAAGCTTTAACCATTTTTCTGCTGCCATCATGTGGTGAACATTTAAGTGAGGTTTTACTGGTAAAAACCATTTAGATGACACTGAATAGAAAATTATTAAATATAAGTAAAAGTATTGGTTTAAGTATTAAGTATTAAATAAAATAACAATCTAGAAACATTTACTTAAATGTGTACTTTGATGTGTTTCTAATGACAGCCTGGATCTATGTTACCAATTATCCCTTTATTTTTCTGCTCCACCTCTCCTCCTCCACTCACAAGAAGCTTTCTATTCCTTCTTCTTATTGACAGACAGCGTATTTACAGATGTGCATCAGTAAAGCTCAGTGCGTTGCTCACCCCAGAGAGCAGCACACAGGATCTCAGAGTTGAACCTCTTCTTGTACTTGCGGATCTCTGGTGTGTCGCTCTGAGGCCGAGTGTTGACGGGGTTTACGTTGACCACAGAGCCTTTCCGGGAGGGGTCTGCCCTCAGCGCCTCAGCCAGTCGGGCGTCGTTGGCATAGCCTAAAAGGTCAAAGGGAAGGGCTTAGGTAGGATGGTGAAGGATGTAGAGTTTACCGGGCAGGGTGAGGGTCAGTCAGACAGTCAGCATTAGAAACGCGTCTGAATGATTCTCACTGGCTTTTGTTGACAAGACTGATGGTCAGAGAACTATCTGTAATTGAACAACATCTGGAAAGCTCTCTACAACTTCAAAGGTAGTAATTATTTATACATTTTACACAGAAACATTTTAAATTGGCCTAAAATGTCCTTTAAATGAGTAATTAGGAGGTTAGGAATGAGGCTCAGATGGTTCTCAGCTGTTACCTAAACCGGGCGATCGCCATCAAAGTATTCAATTATTTGTGTGAACTGAGGATGTGCAGGAGAAATGTATCCAGTGTTTCTTTACACACTGAGAATTCTGTCATCCTGAGGTCAGTGGCTGCATTAGAAGAGGTAATGTTCAGCATGCTGTAGCCCCTTAATGTTAGGCCTTGATTACAGAGGGATGATGGGTGGATGGGAGGACTCACTGCACTGATAATAATGTAGGCTGATGAACTCTGTGACCTCAGCAACGCAGAGAGTTGGCACTAAAAACGGCTTTTAGATTTGTTTTTCCCTCCACATGATCTGCCTCTTGAAGACTAAGCACCAGTTTCTGATTTGGGTTCACAAATCCAATAAATGCATTAGAGTAAAGTCTGTAGTAGTGCACACAACTGATGGGTCAGGAACAAGATTAATGAGAATCGTTATGATTACAGAGGGAAAAGCCCCAACTTTGACCTCCTGAGAGTAAACTAAAGCAGTGTCAGGTGGGACTGATCTCCTCTGATCAGAGAAACTGTTTCTATAATTACTAGTCATGTGTCTTTTTAGCATCAAATATAAAAATAGCGCCTGCACAAAATGTGCTAACTGACATCATGTACTGATATCATGCACATATACAAAGTTATTCCGTTTTTCTGAATCCAGCCTGAAGGAATTCATAAATGAACTTGAATCTCAACTTCACCAGTTATAGTTTATTCATCTCTCAAGATGAAAACGATCAGACCATAGAGGAGAAAAAAAACTACAACACTAAATAATCCCTTAAGACGTGTTGCTCGCCATTAATCTGACATCATCTGACATCATACATTATTTAATTACACTGTTTTCTTGCTTTTTCTTACATTGATAACAGCTGCACTAAAACACTAGAAACGTTGTAGTTACTCCTGTCCACAGATGGAATATTTGTTAACCACAGTGAGCTTGTAATGATAGGAGTTGCTATGACAACACAACTAGTTTTAAAACAGCTCTGACACTATTATTCCTCACTGTATGTACACTGAGCTAACATACACTTACAAACCAACATCTGTGTGACTGTCAGACTGATGAAGGTATTAGTCTTAAGAATTTTAGGTTGCCAGTGTTGCTGTTGGCTGTCACCAAGAGGCAATAATTAATGTCTAGTTTAACAAAACTCTTTATTTTGTGTACAGCACTTTGGCCTTGTGGGTGTTTAAAGTGCATAAAGACTTTAGTCCATCCCACGATATTTATTGATTTTGATACAAATTAGTGACACAAAGGTGTGTGTGTGTGTGTTTTTAATCAGTAAATCACAGCCACACAGAAACCTACCAACGTTATTGAGGGCGCTGCCGGTGGATGGAGATACTTGGAGGAGGCGTGGGTCAATGAACGGAGTGAAGGAGGAAGAAGACTTGTGTTTCTGCATGTTGTTACTAGACTGACTCTACAAGAGGAGAGAAGAAGCGTCATGATGGTTGGCTAACATGACCAAATTTAAATAAGCAGGCAAACTGAGAGGCTCTTCTACTGTTTGTGTTGCATGCAAACACAATGGACAAAGTCAAAGGGAAAACACTGAACAAAAAAGGCAAAAACAGTGTGGGAGGATAAAACACATGATTGTTGTTGATGAACTTAAAAAAAAACACAGGAGGGATAGAATGTAAATATAAAAAAGTACTTCATGGAAAGCATACTTGCCATATCTCCTAACTGCCCTGTGTGTTATGACCTATTGTCTGGGGAATGTGAGAATATAAATGTTTTGTAGCACAAAGGCAACATACAGGTTTATAACGAGAGCTACAGAAAGAGTTTGCTGTAATAAAACACAAGAATTTATCATTTTAAATTCAGGAACCCCTAAACAATAAACTCAGAAAAATAACTCAGGTAAAAAAAAGTCTAAGAAACAATCAAACTATAAATAAGATGCACGTCTTCATCTCTCTGGAGAGGACTTGTAGCGAAAAGGACAAAAAATTATTCAGGTTGGAGAATGATAAAATACCAACAGTGGCCAGTAGAGGGCACCCTACTCTGAGATATAGCATATATATATATAAAAAAGAATGTTTGTCACTTTGAACTATTCTCTGCTTTCATTGTTGTTGTTATGTTAAGGCTGGGAGACATACCTCTGTGAGGATGCCAAGCTTTTCCAGGGGGCTCTGGGGGGACATGGTGGAGGGACTGGCAAGGCTGGAAGAAGAAGGGGAGCTGGATGCAGAGGATGAGGAGGAGGGGGAGGAATGGTGGCTCTGCTGGATCAAGTCTGGGAGGTGATGGATGCGTCCAGCAAAGCCGTTCCTGTCCAGGTGCTGTGTGGGGTGATGGTGGTGGTGATGACGATGGTGGCTGTGGTGATGGGGGCTGGGGGTTTGGTGGATGAGGCCCTGCCCCAACACTGAGCCAGGACTCGGGGCAAAGCCTGTGAGCAGGCCGTGGGTTTGCGTTTGGCCCAAAGGGGGCGCCACACGCTTTCTGTTGTCACCTGCACTCTGGAAGTAGAAAGAGGGGTAGACGGCTGAGGGTCTACATGTGCTCCTGATGAGTTCAGGGGAAGGGAAAGTGTTAGCTAGAGCAAAGGGCAAACTATAGTGGCTACTCTACAGGTGGAAAGAAAACTCAGGTTAGGTTTTATCATGCGCTTAGATGCTACTGTTAGTCATTTAATGGAACCATGAACCCAAATTATTCAGGCGTCATTTGTTACTTGAAGAATGTGATAAAGCTGTTTTTATGTTAACTTACAAAAGAAAAGTTGTAAAGTTTGCAAAAACAAAATAAATGATGACACAAGGTACAAGCAAAAAGAACTCACTCTTGGGATCTGAACAAACAGAATTCACATTAATGGAAGAACAGAAGGTGTGCAGCAAATAATGGGGGCTTTTCTAGACGTTGTTATGTTTCACTTTTCTTTTTTAACCAGTACCTGTCTGACAACCAGTGTGCTGTCTTTGCACGGAGTTGTCCCTGCATCGCTTTCGCCCTCATCGTGAACGATCATGGTTTTTACCGACTCTGTCTCCCCATTACTCAGCTTGGAAGAACTGTAGAAGAGAAAACACACAATTACATTTGGATCTGAGTAGAACCAAAGAAGTTTGATTTTCCACACCTAGAGAATAGATTCAGTCATGTCATTATGTCACATTAAACATAATCGTTTGAACCTTCCTTTGTTATATTTTGAGTTTCTGCAGAAGACCATGGTGCAAGGAGCCAGCTTATCTTCACAGATCACAGTTTGTCTCATTATTTCTGAAGACAGATGTCTTAAAATCCCCAGGTATTTTTGTTAAACCTGTCATTTAAAGCAACAGTTGGTGTTTGTGAATACTTTTTAGAGATCTCCAATCAGTATTTGTAAAAGCGTCTGCAAACGGGCATTGAACATGAGGCTTTAACCAAGATCTATAAACACCAGTGGTGATACTACAATGTTTATAAAGGGTGTTTCAAACAGTGAGCATGAAGGCAGCTCTATGCTGGGTTCTGACCCATTTTAATGATGTGACTGTTGATTAAAAATAATGAACACGCTCGCAACATGAGCTCATATTACTCCACAGCTAATTTGGCTCCTTATTCATTCTGAAGTATGAAGAGCATTTTGTCTTAAATTAAACAGGGTAAAAATGCAACTAGCTCAGATTTAAAACAATGATTTCACAGTGTTTTGATTGGTTGCTAGTCTCCATGTTTTTTATTTCTGGTCTGATAGAACCTGTTTCTCTCTTGGTTTTTACTGCCTCGGCCGTGGGTGATACGTACACAGCTTTGGTGTCCTCTGGGCCAGATGTTGATTCTTCACCCGCCTCCTGGTCCACCTCTTCATCGTCATCCTCATCTGTGGTGTCAGAGTCTTCACTGGAAGATGAGTAATCTGTCACTTTATTCTGGGGACGAACGTCATCAACTGCACGCAGCTCCTTGGCCAGAGCTGTCAGGTCCTGCGGATGATGAGGTGAAAGCTGATTTTATCTCTCTGAACTTACTTTAGTCTCTCTGCTGGAGTTTTGACCCGCTCTTTTCATCTGTTCTTTATGCAAGTTGTTAGATGTTAGAAGGTTTTCTAAAAACTGTCTTAGTAAAGCAGGAAACAGAGCGCTGCTGGAGGGGACGTGGTTGTATAGGTAAGCCAGCCAATGAGAAGCTAACATGAGGAGCAAAGCCAGAGAGAAATGATTGTAAAGTTATAAGCTGATGATCTTCAGGCTGCTGGAGGGAAGGTTAGTAAATTCATTCTGACAATGAAACAAGTGCTAGAGCTGCAAACATGAAAGAGAATTTTATCATCAGTGTTAGAAAAGGTGTGTTAAAATGACAGCCAGAAACCAGAGGAATCAACCAGGAAGAAAAGAATCCATCAGCCAGTGAGCTCAACTCAAAATCATCTGTTCATCACTTGATTGGATGGTGAGCAGATCACATGACACATCAGAGGGGCTACGTAGTCAGAAAAAAAGGGGGAATCAAGAACTCCCAGTCATGCCACTCCAAACCATCACACACATTCTCCAGATTTCTCCAGAGTAAAGATCCACCAAGGCTCTAGATCTAAATCTACACCAGCTGGAGAACTACAGGGCTGGGTTTCAGCTTTGAGTCGACTCTCACCGCTGGTCTGTTCGGCCTGACCAAGTCTTTCCTCTCCTCCGGTTTTTTCCCAGCATTCTCTGGTCGCTTGAGGGGCGAGCCCTCTGATTTGGAAGAAGCTGAAGAAGGTGGAGGTGGTAAGATCAGTTCACTTTAGAATTAAACTGTAGAGAAAACATCTAGAAATAAAAACGTGTTTGTGCTTTTACCTATGACACTTAGAATAAAAATCATATTGTCTGACTGTGTGTTTCAGTTGTTTTAGGTTTGACTGGATTGTGCGTGCACTCACAGCGGGCCCTGAACCGCTCTCCAGAGCCACAGTGAGAACTGGGCTGAGAGCTGGCGTTACTGGAGCTGCTGGAGGAACTGGAGCCTCCACTGCCGCTATTACTGGTGGTTCTGGGAACCAGTTTCTCCACTCGTTCCCACAGGAGCCGAGGCTCTGCTGAACTGCAGGCAACAGACACCACAGTCAAGAAACTCAGTGAAAGTACCGCAGACTGCTTCAGACATAACAATAAGTGCTATTACTTTCCTTTTTTAGCCTTTTGTTTACATTTCCAGACTTAACTAAATGCGTAATTGTGCAGAATTACAAGTAGAAAAGAAGAAATTTGGATTTATTGAGGGAAAAGTAGAAAAAATAGGAGATCAAATCTCACTGATGGTGTAAGAACAGAAACAAAGAAACTCCCACTACTCAGTTTACCTGGCAGCGTTTCGGTGCCCCACATCTCTGCTGTGTGAGGCGTTGCCGTGGCGATGAGGCGAGTCTCGCCTCGTCAACACTGGAGACCTTGATGTGGTCCTGACAGGAACCTTTTATGATAAAAACAGTGACCAGCTTACATAAACACACTCTGTCAGGAAGTGTGCGCATCATGACTTTTACTGGGACCAAACACAGTCCAACTTCACAGAATAACAATCAACCCAATCAGTCCTGCAACTGACATTTTAAAATATTTACTGGTATATTGAATTCAAATCATCCAAACATCCCCCGAACCCTGAACTCTGCTGTAGAAACGTTATGCACAAAGCAAAAGGTTCAGATGGAATATCTGCTCAAGCTACTGGAACCCTACTGTCATTTTAACTCTATTACTCATGTCATTGTTGGTCAAAGCTACAAGGAGCCACTACAGAAGAGTTGAAGAGCCACATGTGACCCCAGAACCACAGGTTGCAGACCCATCCTGGACAGCTGCCGTCCCATCAGCTAAACCTATCCAGCATAAGACACCCAGAGCGCCACAGTGGGACAAAGTGTCAAACCAGTAGTCACAGGTCACACTCACATCCAGGTTTCCTCCTCAGTAACGTGGAATTCATTACAGCCACTACAGACTATTTAGCATCCAAAGCTCAGACTGGGCACAGCAGAACATCCAGAATGTTTGTTTGGTCTCTAAAGTTTGGGTTCAAGCCAAAGGCCAACACTACGGAGTGATGTTAAAGGATCCACAGCGACATGACAGGGTTCTGATTGGGTTTAGCATTCATTTCTGTTTATTAGATTTTTCTTTTTATAAATGACTGACTCTGTGGAGCAAACTTCAGTTTTATTTAATGTTTGGATTCCAGTGTCCCAAATGTGTGTGCAGGAAGAAAATGTGCTTCCCTGTATTTATCTATAGCAAGCTTTATATTCTGGTAGGAAAAGTAAACAGCTTTCTAAATGCTGACCTACTCCTTTACTTCTTCTTCTTGTGTTATTTTGATGTATTTTAGTGGTTGGACAGTTAAAACATGGTGAGAGAAGGACTCAGATTGTTTTAGTGTTGGGAATGTCTCACTATAAACTGTTGGGTTACAATGAGCCTAAAGACTGGTTGTTGTAGTTCATATCAACAGTAAATTAACTTCCAGGTCTACAACTACAGCCACCACGCCCCAGCTCCCTCCTCCTGGTCTTACCCTGGGTGGGGCCTCTTCTGAAGGAGCCTTCTCATTTGGCAAAAGTCTGAACTGGGACTGGGTTTGTGGGTCAGTGCGTGCAGACGATGATGAGGATGATGGTGATGATGAGGAAGGAGGTTGATGAGGATGGTGGGATTCGTGGTTTTTGAGCAGGTGAAGATTTTCAAAGCTAGCAGCGAGCGGCTCGCTGTAGGAGTATGAGCGGGACACAACAGGTGGGGTTGATGTGGATGAGTTTGGTGAGGCCACACTGCTGCTGCTCTTTAGAGCAGCCAGATGGGAACGGACCTTTCAGACAACGAGACAGAACACATCAGGCAGCAAAGGTCAGTCTGCATGCAGTTAACTCAAACAAAGATGGGAGGTTTACGGTACTTTAGGGGCTTGTTAGACTGGAGCTATATACATGAGATATTTGATAATGATTGAGGAACACTGACTTAAAGCTTGAATAATATTATTTTTAAGATGTGGAATGTGCCGGGACAGAGCTGCAGCACAGCAGAGAGGGATCATCATATATACTGTTTTGATTCTTTTCTAGGCTGCTTTAATGTGAGGGACTGTTTCACCTTTTGTTTTTCCTTCATTCTGAGACTGTTGTCAGGGAAACAGAAATTCTTTCAAACATTATAGTGCAAAGCAGTTAATGAAAGTTTTGTTTTAAATTGGAATTTGGCTTCAAACAATGATAAAACAACATAATCAATGACAATAAATCATATTTTTCTTGCCTTATAAATCAGGCATTTCCAAAAGCTAAATGCAAGTGCATGTTGAGGTGGGGTTTTAAAAAGTCAGTACAAGTACAGATGGCACAATGATGGTGCAAAACATCAGTGATACATAATGTGAATGAAAAGATAATTATTATCTTCAGTTATGACCCCACACACTCTGTAACACAGCACCCTGCAATGTATTTCATACAGTTCTATTTTGAAACACTAAGAACTAAAACACACGTTCATGCACAATGATTCCCCTTAGGGACTTTAGGTCTTCTGCAGCAGCTGTTCTCTGCTTTTATAGCAGTGCTGTCTGTTCATGTGACTGACCTTTCAGCCGCCTGCTGATGTAAATCTGTGTCTGCAGCCTTCTTAAAATGTGAACTCTGGAGAGTGTTTTCCAACTCAGTTAGTAATGGTTTTATTAATCAATATTGACCATAATAATTGTGTTTTTTTTTTTCTATAAAGGCTGTCATTTAGTTTCTATTAGCTGACATACTTTATTAAAAAGCTTTTGCTGCATATTCCTAATTTACCCCCTGCAGCTGTAGAAAATATATAAATTTGATAGGATAATTAAATGATAGCTGTGAATCAGAGCTCCTAAGTAGAGGAAATAAGATATGAATTTAATCTGTCTCAGCGTATTTAACCTTCGGCTGCTGCAGACTTCTCACTGAACTGATAGCATTATTTGCAGCCTGTCTGTAAGGAGATATGGGGATTATTCAAGAAGATGTCCTTTCAGCTCAGATGCAGATTTGTTAACATGGTGGCCATGTGTGCTTAAACCGTCTCTGTAAAATCATCTGCTGGAAAATGTGGTGTTCTGTTAAATGATATAGCTCCAAGTCTTTCCAGAGCCCCTAAAGACCTCACATGTTCATAGAGAGAATAGAAAAAAGCACACATGCATTTTACCTGTTGTCACTCAGACCGCACCGGTTTGGGAAGAATAACACTTAAACTTTTAATCTCTGCCCAAACCTTAAAACAATCTAAAAGAGCAGCCTGAATACCCAAAAGAAACACGATATGATGTCAGATTTCTGAGTCAGAGAAATCAGAGGCATCAGAAAAACGAGAAAACACAGAAATATGAATAAAATGGTAAACCTGATGGATCCTGTTACTGACATTTTTCTGCTTTAGTGTCTTAATTTACTTCTGATTTATCTGTTTATCTTGACATGAGCTGATCAAAAAAATCTAAAAAACATTTAAATTTATAATGACTATAACAATGTGGAGAATGGAATATTTTACAACACAATTTGAATACAAGTGGATGAATTTTCTGCTTAAAAATTAGAGACAAAAACTCTAGGGCTTATTTAGATTAAAAATACAGTTCTCACAAGCTTTACTTTCATTTAAACTGGGACAACCTGCTCCCATCTCAGGTCTAAGGAACACAGCGTTAGTAACAGGCAGGAGGATGGATTGAAAATCAAAGAATGAAAATGGATTACCATGCACACAGACATGCATGTAAACACACACAGCATGCGCACACATATCAGGGACAACCTAGCACCTAATTCTGATTCAAATCCTGAAGTTAAGGTTCGATCATCTATCTTGCCCCGTCCACGTTAATCCAGGGGATTTAAAAACACTTTCTGAAGTGGAGATTTTAAATTATATATATTAGGAAACTCTTTAAAATCATCAACTTTCATAAAGATTAGATGACGTGCTCCTAAACATGTCTATTATTCAAAAGTGAAGCCAATGTATCCCATTTACAGGCTCCGCCATGTTGTGTTTTTGGATTCGGCCTCTCAGGATAATAAGCCCCATCACACCTGCACACATGTGGTGTTTATTAAGCAAAGAATACCTAATAATAACTGAATGCATTAGGAAAAAATGCCCAAACATGGAACCCAATATAAGAACCATGTTAATTCAAAAAAATGATATGAGGTGGGGGTTTTGTCAGGATAATTTTCTTTAAATAGAGGGAAAGCGACTATAATTTATACTGGCACCAACCACTAGGGGGCGTTTGGGTTCCATCTGGTTTCAGTGTCTAACTTGCATACCTACATTTATTTGTGTGTATGCTACTCACTGATGCATGGAGGTTTTCAGAAAAGATTGTACAGCATCCTGTTTCACACATGCTTACCTTGTGCCTTCAAAACAAAAGCACAATGGGGCTATTTATACATTTAAATCTGTATCGATTATCCTGATCTTTGCTGCAAATAAATTTCATCTTATGCTGAACTGAGAAGAAAATTGTAAGAGGTTACAATGACAAATTCAAGTTTTGGAAGAATCTTTAGCCAAGCAAGGTATTTTCTTTCTCTGCATTTTGATATGTGAGGATGCATTTCAGCATTTTGATTGGAAAAAATGGACAGACATATATTTCATAAACAGATGATCAGTTTAAACGTGTCTAGAACAGTGTAGATGGGGTATAATCATGAGTAGCAGTGAATCACTCCTTGAACCATTTGAGAAAAAGTGTCAGATTAGTCAAAGTGATTTAGGAAAGTAAAGGAAACGTGGATTTCAGGGAAAAAAAGTTTTTGTTGGAATCAAAAATTATTTTTAACCTAATAATCAGAAGACCTTACACATGTCAGTGTAGAGGAAAATTAAACACAAGAATCACATTAGTCCAGTGATTTCTGATGAAAACTGAAGGAAATGATTCAGTCTGCTTCAAACATTATGGTTTAATAACTCCCCAATGAATTACATCATCATCTGCGACTCATTTTACCAAGCCACAGAATCATTTCTGTATAATTTAATCTGTGTGACATGTTCACAACAGATTGATGCTAATGAACGGTGGTTATTCATGCAAAGTGGGTTCAATCCCTCACTGGGAAGTGACTATTAAAGCCTGAGTCACTCTGCTGTGAGTCTGACTGGGTGCCTGTGAATTATAGATGCTTTGAATCATCAGCACACAGTGACGAGGTAGAGCTCATGGAACAGAGATGCACAAACTCCCAACATACATCACTACCAGAGGAATATTCTAAAGACCAAACCAGTCTGAGACCCATCAGCAACAATCAAAGCTTCATTACTTCCAGTGTAACCAGCAGTAGTCCAAAATATAGAGTAGGCATGAATTAAAATGCAGATAAAAATTCTCTGTGTTCAACATAAATCTGCTTGAACATGGCTGAATTATACTTTTATAAGCTTGTGACAATAGAATCTTAATTTGCCTACAAATTCCATCTATTCCTATGGGACTGTTTTATAAAACAACTAGAATAAATGTACTTTTGTGTGTCTTCATGCACCAGTTTGATAAGCTAATGAATACTTTTAGAAAATGGGGATTGGAAAAGCACAAAATGTTGCTTCAAAAATAGATTTACTGTGATGGAAACTTTGTTTCAAAGACCATTTGTTTTGTGACCATAAAAGTTTATTTCTAAAATGAAAAAAAGAAAAAAATGGCTTGAAGAATTGATTTTTAGTGTGTTTACACAGCAGTTTATATAATTAGATATATGTGATCAGTACAAAAAGAAAAGAAAAAAGGACAACGGTTTCAGAAAAGCAGCAGAACACATCAATGTTCTGGGAATCGCCTGAAAGAGAGAAACTTAATGACGAAGCATCATGATGAAGATTCAACATGGTCATTCCTTACAGAGATCAAGCTAGAGATGTTTCTCCTCAGTGACTCAACATCTTTAAGAAGAACTGTTTTTAATCAAAGCCACACCATGAACGTTCACAAGCCCTTTCAAGGTTGGATTTATTAGTTCTTGTGAAAAATTAACTTGTGTTAAATAAAGTGATTTATCCAGATAAATATAAGGAAAACACAAATCAAAATATAAAGGGTTTCAGGATTCATCAGGGTGGATTTCATCAGACTGCAACAATGCTGAACGATTATTTTCTCTATGAAGAACTTTGGTCCAGTAAGGAGCAAAAACATCAAATAAACAAGCACATTTCAAATGTACTTTTCAGAGTATCTGAGTACTATAGTTTTATGCATTAACTGGGGGTGTAATGGTACACAATACATTAATCGTAGTTTGATCAGTATTTTGGCTTTGGGACCATGATTTGGGGAAAAGACACAAATGCCAAATACATATTTGTTTACTTTGGGTTTTTTCTCTTTTTATTTTTTTAAACAGATTATGTTCCTTCCAAAACCAGAGAGAGAAAAATAAAGAGTCCTAGCCAGTCAGATCAGAGGGTTTCCATACACAGAATGTGACTCCTCTGGTTTTCATGCTTTGTTTTGGTGTTGAATGCTTTAGATTGTTAGCATTAAATAGTGTTTTCTCAAGTCTCATTCTGTTAGAATTAAAAGTTAAAGTTCTACCTCTTCCAGATGAGAGGTGATTCACTTTAACTGACATTATCTTTGTTTGGTTCCCTAAACCTGGCTCTGACATCCTCATCAGGATCAGTACAAATATAGGAACCATTACACTCCTAATAATAATGCATCATAACTGTCAGTCAAAATAACCATTAAACTGAGAAAGTGAAATTATCTGTGTACAAATAGATATTATCAGATTTATGAGCCGTTTTAAAGTGAGGATTTCAACATCATCACTCAATAAACACTGGCTCTAACTCTAACCCACCGAGGAGAAACGATACCATAGAAGAGGAGGTTCTGGTCGTTACCTGTGGTTCTACAGGTCGGTGCATGGCAGGAGCCTCAGACGCTGCGTTTCCATTGGGGTGTGACGACTCGGAGCGCGGCGGCACTGGAGGCTGCTGGGGTTTGGTCTGAGCGGACTGCGGAGAACCCTGGACGTTCTTCCGATACCGTTCATCAGCCTGGAAAGGGCACACAGACGGGAGCTTTAGCTGCTGTGGGAGAGTCCAGTTCAGGGTGTCAGAACATTTAAAGGACAATGAGGACAGAAGCTATCAGATGGTACTTTGTTAGTTCTCTCCCACAGAAAAAAAAGTTGAGGTACAGGTACATCAGAAGGGCATCAAGTCAAGGGCAACCATGTTATTTTCACCACATTATTTTCACATTTGTGCTAGAAGGACAAGAGCACCATGACAAGCAGGAGTGTCATGCATTTCAGAGCATCTACTGTAAAGAGAGAATTTAAGACACCCACACAAACACACACAGCTTTGACACACTAAGTCCTAGTTGAATCCGAGGTGCTAAACAGCAGGAGTGAAAGTGTTCTTTCCCCTAAGTCTGTTAATATTTTGGAGAAAATTTGGTGTTGGGACCTAAAATCATCCTGGTCATGTGAGTCAATCCTAATAGTACAACAATACAATAACACAAGAAATTATGCAAACCAGCAATGATTTTCTACATCTGGTTTGTGTTTGATGCAATGAATTGCAATATAATCTTGCAAATGTCAAAACTTTCTTGTTCTAATTTAGTTAAAAATTGCCTCATTTTACTCATTTTATTGTCAAACGAGTCTCTTAAAAATTTTCTGTCAGATTTTTTTTTTCGTCTCTAGTCAGTTACAACATGAAATCACTCGCATATTTTGCACTTTCTGATACAGAAACTAAATTTAGAAGGTTCTCAATGGGTTCCAGATGCCTGCAAAAACTATTCTGGAATTTTTTTATCATGGAAATGTTCAAACATTTTTCAAAATTCAAACACGAGAGGACACTGAGAACCCTTCTGTTTTAAGACATTTGGAACACTTACTTAAGAATGTGTTCATAATTTCCCTCAAACAGTCAAAGTCCAGTAATTTATGAATACAAAACAAATAATATGACCTGCAGCCAAAAACCCTGGAATGGTTTTACACAAATTACATTTAGAGGTAAGTTTCACAGTATTTCTCAAGCAGCTAAAAGTTAGTATACAAACAGGAATTATTCTTGCATTTTATTAAACTATAATTACTATATTTTGTTTCATATTAAAACTTGTTAGTTGAAATGAGCTGAAGTTACTTGTGTTAAGATGTTTGAACATGTATGTAGAAACCTAATGGAACCACTTAGCTGCTGGCCTGGTATCTCTGTAGATAACTGCATAGAGATTTGTTAAATCAGGTTTGTGAGTTGTAGAAAAGGTTCTAGTCAGAGAGTTCGTCTTGCAAGAGTCTAAAACATCAGTTAGCCATCACCATGTCAGCCCAGCAGACCAAAGCAGTGAGTTCACACAAGCGCAGAAGCATCTTACACCCAAAGTGACGGCATTATGATCACCTCTCTGACTGGCTCAGAGTCAGGTGCAGCGTCTTGCAGGTCAGCCACAGGCTGCTTAGGTTCTGTGCTTTTTTCGAGACTGGAAACCGAGCTGGGTTGGGCCTTCTCAGAGTCTGCACTCGAAGGTTGTTTTGATGCATCCGAGTCAGGAGTCTGCAGGAGTTTTGTCCTGTCTGCCTCGATGTTCTGTGAGGGTTTAGTGCTCTGTTGTTGGGTTGGTTTGCTACTGTCCTGGTTCTGGTTCTGCTGTAGCGACAGCAGGTAGGCCTGCTCCTGCTGCAGTTGTTTCTGGAGCTTCTGGGCTTGTCGCTGCTCCTCAAGCTCTCGCCATTTGTACTCCTAAGTACAAGGAGTCGAGTTGAACCAGAACATCCTACTGCATGAGGCTGAGCATCATTTGTACTTCCAGCAACACGTCTTTGTAACATGTGGTTTAAACTATTCTACTCAACACTTCAGCACCAAATGACACTTTTACCAGAAAGGAAAAAGGGGTGGGTGATTTGGCAAAAATATCACAACACAATTTGTTTCTCTTTAAAATTAAATTACAATCATAAATTTCATCACAAAACATGCATGTTAGTTAATTGTAAGTTGCTTTGGAAAAAGCATCTGTTGAATGAATGAATGGACTAAATGAATGAATAAACTATGACCTTTGTAAACACAAAGGCCAAAATAAGCATTTAGGCCAAATAGCATCAATTTGTACAGTTTTGCAAAGCAGCAATGGCCAACATGTTTTAATTCATCGTGATCTGTTGTCATATCACCCAACCCTAACCAAAAATTTAGAATCAAACTTGATACATAGAGTTTCAAATGGATATCCGTTTAAAATATGATGCAAACAACCAAAAACAAACAGAGCTGCTTTAAAAAACAAAAACAGATCACCTGCTTGTCAGAAAAAGCATCTGGAGCTACAAAAAGTGTTTGTCCCAATGTCTTCCACTTATCCCAGTTCAGGTCGCGGGAGCAGCATCCCCTGTAGGGATTTCCAGATGGTCCTCTCTCCTCTCCAATCCCCTGCCACCTCCACCAGCTCATCCAGTGGGGCCCCAAGGCATTCCAAGGCCAGACTAGAAATATACGGTAATCCCTCCAACATCTCCTGGGTTGACTCAGGGGCCTCCTGCAGCCAGGACACGCCTAAAACACCTCCCAAGTTAGGCATTTAGGAGGCATCCTAACAAGATGCCTGAACCAACTTAGCTGGCTCTTCTCAATGTGGAGGAGCAGTGGTTTTACTCCGAGTCCCTCACGGATGTCCGGGCTCTCATCTCTAAGGCTGAGCCCGGTCACCCTGAGGAGGAAACTCAGTTTGGCTACTTGTATTTGCAATCTTGTTCTTTTGGTTATTACCCAAAGTGCACATACTCGGCTGCAAACCTCCCCAGCAAAAGATGATGAGGCTAGGAGGACCACATCATCTGCAAAAAGCTTAGATGAGATCATCCTGGCACCAAACTTGACGTGCTCAATTCCACGGCTGCACCTAGAAATTCCATCCATATAAGTTAAGAACAGAACCAGTGGCAAAGGGCAGCCCTGGAGTCCAACTCTCGCCAGGAGCAGATCCAACTGACTTCCGGCTACACGGACCAGACTCGCACTCTTTTGGTACAGTGACTGAATGATCCTTAGCAAAAGTCCATCCACCCAATAGTCCCTCACGGGGTGTAAAGTAAATCCAGGGACAAAGTGCCCCGGACAACAGAGCTCCTATGATTATTAGGGCACATAAACTCCTTCGCCATGGACAGCTAAATGGTAGAGGAGTTTATACAAAGCTAAATGTGAGTTTAAGTTTATGTTCTTGGTGAAGTTCTGCTCATCATAACCTGAGAGCGCAGACAACAATTTAGTTTATATGTGAAGGTGGAAGTGGTCACATCCTTTCATCATGTGAGCACTTTCTGAAACCCCCAGAGGAACTGAATTCCTTTGAAATGATCAACATTAAGTAACTGGACATATCTGTGTGAGTCAAGCAGGAATAAGAACAGGGAAACCCTCTCTTCCTGTTGGATGACTAGTTTCCTGCTGATGACATCAGCATCACTCTGGGCCCTGTAAACATCCTGGCCTCCCCTGAAAACCCTGAGAACATTTATTATGTTCAGACCTCAGCTAATAATGGTTCCCTTTGGAATTGCTAAAAGCTAAAGGAAGTCTCAAGAACTTGAATTTGTTTCAAGAAAAGCTAAATCAAGACAAATCAAGAGTAAAAGGAGGGATACTAAGCACCTATAAAAGTATATTTAACAAGCTGAGAGCTGTGTAAACTTTAAAACATTTCCACTTGGAATGACTGATGGAAACACCATTAAGGGAAAATAAATTCTACTGTTATAAAGGCATAAAAATAAACATATTGAGGTGAAATGACAAGGCAGATAGACCCTCACCAGCAGCATGGCCTGTTCATGGAGGAGCTGCTGTTGGAGGATCTCCAGGTGCCTCTGCTCCTCCTCCAGCTGACGGCGGATATACTCCTGCCAGTCAAAGACAGATGATATTAGTTACACATCATGCTACAGATTAGTGAGAGTACAGAGATTTACATTTAAATTCCCAAGATGCAGCTACCAGACAGCTGATGGACTCTGTAGTTTCATTTTCTATAAAAGGAGAAACTGAGAAGAATTTTCTACACCACAAAAAACCAGGTCTGCTTTATCAGTGAGCGTGTAATGAATTGTAGTGTTT
The DNA here is from genome assembly GCA_006937965.1 of Callopanchax toddi. NCBI lineage: Eukaryota > Metazoa > Chordata > Actinopteri > Cyprinodontiformes > Nothobranchiidae > Callopanchax > Callopanchax toddi. The sequence goes on from SSNR01000187.1 coordinate 559,983, forward strand.
TAGAAAACGATGAGACATCCCTTTACTTTGGATAAGGACAACTCTAAAATAATAGAACATAGTTATTTTATGTTTTTACTAAAATCCATACTATTGTTTAGTGTTTTGGTATCTGTCTTATTCTGCACCTTCTTGATAAATAAGGCCTTCCTACCAAAGTAACAAAAACATGTATAAATGATCATGATTAGGTTTCTTTTTTTTTTATTGTTTCCCTTTTCTCTAAAAATACATTTTTAAACATTAATCACATGCCTGGCACTGAGGAACAAACTAATATGTGTCAAATCAATGCTTTCTTGTATTTAATTTTTCACTTGAGGTGATTTGGAGCAGCAGCCTGTGTTTGATCAGGAGCTGACCAATCAGAGCACAGAGCCTTTTAGGGAGGATTAATTTATTCTTTAGTTGTTTTATTTAAAAAGAATATTTACACACCTTCATAAAAGGTAACAGACTTTTCATTTAGGTGCAAAAACATATTCTGAGTTTCCATGTTTCCCAATATAAACATTCAGTAAAACAACTTATTTTTTAGAGTTTTGACTGGCTTTCAGTTCTCTTTTTTGCTTTAGTACCTGCTCTCGATCGGCCCTCCTCTTCTCTTCCTCTGCCCTCCGGCGCTCCTCCTCCTCTTTGCGCCGTCGCTCCATCTCCTCAATGCGTCTCTTCTCCTCCTGCTCACGCCGGCGCTGCTCACGCTCCTGCTGCCTCCTCATCTCACGCTCACGCCGTTGTTGCTGAAGATTGGACACAAAAGGCAGGTGATGACAAAAATCCTCCTCATATCCCTGTTGGGAAGTTTTCATTCCTTTGACATAAACAGTGTCTGTTGTTGCACTGGTAACGCGTTTCTCTAATTAGATTTTTATGAGGAAAACTTATCTAATCTCATTATCGATGGAAGAATGTCATCATGTCAATTAGGAAGGAATTACATTTTTTCATCTCTTGGACAAACAGCGAACACCAAAATTAATTTTGTAAAATAAATCTTAAGAAGAAATTCTGTGTTCAGATTCAGGGTTTTTAAAAATAATCTTTGCCACCAACTGTGCCTCACACATTATATATCTGAATGCAATGCAGTGAATTAAAAACAAAACTCTTTTCTTCTGCTGCAGATGTCTCCCCACTGGTAAGAGTGGAGTTCATTTTACATAAGGCTGTTTGAATAAGAGGAAACTCCTTTTCATCCTGCCTCATTTTGTATCCTCGTTTCTTTTTCTTTCTCTCTTTAATCTATTCTGTCTTTTCTTTATTCTCCCCAAAATGTTTGTTCAGTTGATTCCCAGCCTTCCTGCTTGCTCCACTTTCCTCCCTGATATCAATGTTCATTTTCTTCCCTTGTTAGGACAAGCAGCCAGCCGTAAGTAGACTAAAAGAACAGGGGCAACGCTGAAAGACACAGGAGGTAGTTACCAAACCTTTTTCTTTGTTTGAGGTTTATATGGGGTTGTATATTGTGTGAAATTATCAACAAATAATCTTCAAGTCAAAAGTCTTTTTGCTAACAAATGTCTGAAATGTGAAGACATAAAAAATAAAAACACCAGTTTTTACAGTTTTAGAAAGAAAATAACATTTTGAATACAACTGAGCTGCAGCTGACAGACTGGGTCTGTGGCGATACCCCTACTCACCCAGTCAGTAGGTGTCCACCATGACCTCATCACTCAGTGTTTGATTTTTATGAATCTCCCCAACACACCACTGTTTTATGGTTTTCTTGGTTAGGTTTCTGCTTTAAGCCGGTCGTCTGATTCTGATCTTCAGCCTGACGTGAATCAGATAGTTTGACTCACCTCTTCCAACCTCCTCCTCTGCTCCTTCTGTTGCTCGATTCGTTTCTGCCTCTCTGCCAGCAGCTGGCGCTTGTACTCCTCCTGCTCACGGAGCTGCTGCTCCTGGAGGAGCTGCTGGCGGCGCAGGGCCTCCGAGCGCTCCTTGTTCTCCTGCTGCAGCCGGATGAAGTCGCGACGCAATGTCGATTCACCCGGTACGTTGACTATGGAGCTAAACGGTGAGCATGAAGAGAATAATAAGAAACTAATTTGGTTAAAACAAAGACATGAACATGATTCTGGATTTGAAATATAAGAATCCTTAGAGCTTGATGTTTAAGTGTTACTGTTTGGTTCTAATATGTGTGATAGCGTTAAGCAGACCTGCATTCGTTCATCGTTTTTCCTCCAAGGATCCAAAGTTTTACATCATTTCTAAATTGGTTTTTAGCTGTTGGTAACAAAGTGCTAAAGACCCAATTTATAGCTGATTCTCTGCCATGTACTCTGCACACACTGGCTCATCCCTTTAGTTAGCATCATTTGTGTAACTTTTTCATTGTGTGTAACTTTTGTACCGATCTAAGAAAGGAGAACTATTTGTCTTTTTGTCAAATTTAAAAATGAAAATAATCAAACATTTTTTTTCTGGTAAATTTAAGATGTTTTAACTTTTTATTCTGGCAATTTATGAGTGTTTAATAACAGGGAATTTTACATTTGTAAATGTATACTTTAATCAAAGTAATGTTTTTTATCTTGGAAATCTAAGACTTTCCAATAAAAGTTAAAATCCTAGTTTTCTATATACAATTAAAAAGCGTAAATCTCTGCATTTCTGATATTTTCCTTAAAATGTTCCCACCTACAACAATCTACTTTTTTGTCCATAGTCACTCTAATATTCTGTCATAGGAAAATAACTGAAAATTGCAATAAAAATGTTCAATTCTTGGCAATAAAAGTAACAGTTTGTAATAACCTTGGCTCTCCTTCTTGCTCAGATGCCTCTTCCTCCTCTTCTTCACTGCCACTGTATTCATACTCTGTCTCATCTGTGGACAAAGACAAATACATATTAAAATGATTGATCAGGAAACTGTAAACTGGACGAAAGTGACCCCATCACTAACTGTCCCTTCAGCACTCACCTTTCTCGCCCCTCTTCTTCTTGGTTCTGTCGATGTGGTCTTTGAGCTGGATCCGGACCTGCCTCTCGTTGGGCTGGTCCCGAATGAAAGGGTGTTTGAGAAGCTGCTCAGTGGGGGGGCGCTGGGTGTAGTTCTTCACCAGGCAGCCTTCAATGAAGCTGAAGAACTTCTTGGACCTGTTAAATATAACGTTTGGAGTTGAGTATATGGGAGAATCTTTGGATGAAACTAGAAATATTACATTGTTTTATTTAGGATCAGATATACATGAAGTAACTCAAGTGATAAATAATGAACTGATTAAAGTTAAAAACTGGTTTGATATAAACAGACTGTCACTGAACCTGAACAAACTTTATATTGTTTCATTTTAAAAAGCGCTGATGTATCTTTAATAGATGGAATGGAAATTCAAAGAGTAGAAGAAACCTAATTTTTAGGAGTCATGACTGATGAGGATCTTACTAGGAAATCACATATACTGTAAGTTATAAAGAGGGAAATTGCTCAAGCCATGGCTGTATTACATAAAGTCAAGTTTCTACTGAATAGCTCTGGATTGTTAACACTGTATAACTCACTGATTGTACCGTACTTAATTTATTGTGTGGAAATCTGGGGAGCCACATGTAAAACCTATACACAACCTTTGTTCATTTTACAGAAAAGAGCATTGAGGGTCATTAATAACAGTCACTATAGAGATCCCTCTAACCCACTATTCATCAAATATAAAATACTGACATTTCTTGACTTGGTAGGTTGGAAAATATTACAAACTATATACAGAGCAAATACAAGTACTTTACCAACTAATATTCAGAAAATGTTTCAAAAGACAGTTAGTGAATACATGCTGAAAGGAATTAATGTCTTTAAAAAACCTCAATTCAGAACCAGAATTAAGGAACAGAGTATTTCTGTAAATGGTGTCAAATTGTGGAATAACCTTAGCAGGAAATAGAAGAATCAAGGTCACGTCTCATATTTAGAAAACATATCAAGTGTATTGAGTAATTCTGAAAATGTATATTGAACTATGGTCTACGAATAAATCTGAAAATTAGAAAATGACTGTCTAAAAATTAATCTGTGTATGTCTGACAGTTTAAACTAAGAATGTGTTTTTAATTTCCTTTTGTAAAAAGGGCTGAAGTTATAAGATATTTTCTTCTATCTGTTCCTTTTCATTCAAATTGTTTTGTGTTATGTATCTACTCTGTTGTTTCAATTTTTTTATTTTATTTTGAATGAAATAAATTTAAATAAAAAAAAGTGAAAAAGCTAGTGCACCATTTTTTGGACTTCAGTCGAGGTGGAGGGTTTCTGGGAATGAGGAAGAGGGCTCTCATTGGATGCATGTCACACAAGGCTGCAAGAAATAAAAAAGAGATCAGCAAAACAAAAAAAGTTTAAATTCAAAGTTCAGGCGAATAATATGTTATCAAGACTCAACAGTTCAGTGATAAATTTACCTCATAGCCTGTGCATAATTATTTTTCCACCATTTGTTTGAAAGTCTATTACCATTCATATAATCTGACAAATACTGTTAAAGTTAAAACTGTGTCTATTTTATTATTGGGATGATCTATAATACCCACTTCTGACAGGCCAGATTTAAAAAGAAATCTCACAGAACATCCAAAATCTGTTCACAACCATTACATCAATTTTTAAAACAAACTAGATAAAAATGACAGACGTGTACTTACGAGGAGCTCCCTCGGCCATCTCGATGGCTGTGATTCCACACGACCACAAGTCGCTCTGAAAGTCCAAACGCAAGATTTATCAAGTTAAACATTTATTAGTTCATGATTACAGAATGAGATGGTAAAATGAGGAAAAGCAAGTTCATGAAACGGATTACTAATCAAATGTTTATAATGATTATTATTAAGTGAGAACAATTTAAAACATTTAGATTTTTGATACACATCTGTTGATTTGTTCCTTACCCTGTAGTCATAGGTAGCATCAGGGTTTTCATCACAGGCAATGACCTCTGGAGCCATCCAGTACGGCGTTCCGATGAAGGTGTTCCTCCGTCCTACGGTCCTGTCCAGCTGAGCACTCACACCAAAATCCACTGAGGGGAAACACAAATAAAACCCGGTGAATCTGCAGCATGTGATTAAGGTTTGACATAATCAGTCAGTGCAGCTTTCCCATGTTAACGCACAAAGTAGAAGCTCATACCCAGTTTGACTTCAGCGTTTTCAGTCAGCAGCACGTTTTGTCCCTTGATGTCACGGTGGATGACATGATGAGCATGTAGATGAGCTAGTCCCTGCTCAGACAAACAAAAAGTTAAATATGACGCCTTTGCACTGATTTATAAATGTCTTCTTTATGCATTTTGTATCGTATATGTCTCACTCTGAGAATTTCTCTGGAGATATAGGCGATCCAGTCCTCCTTCAGCGAGTTGCCTTTTGTGTTCTTCACCAGATCCGTGATGGAGCCGGCACCACAGAACTCCATCACCAGCTGGTGGACAGAAGAAATCATTAGGAGACACTTAGACACACATAATTCTTCATCATCTGCTGAACGTGCTAGACACAACTCTTCAGTTTATAATGATTCCATTTGGAAGCCACTAAACCAAACCTAAATGCATATCTGCTCCATGATGAATGCTACATAACACTTTCTGAGGATCTGAAAGGCCAGAACCACTTACATCCCACTTACCCTGATTGACACAGGAAGTAATGTGGTTTTTTGAAAAATGCATTCCTAATGTGGAGGAGAAGAGCAACTACAAGGCCCTCTGAAGGAGGAAAAGATGTAAACAGGATCTTCAGCAGCTGGATGGCCTCCTGATCACATCAGCCCTCTGCAGGATTCTATCTGACAGGTGAGTGGACACTGACTGGAGCTCATGCAAATTCATTTGACTCCAAATTTAGAATTTTTCAAATTTTTTGAAAATTTTCATTTTGAAATCAAAGAGAAACGGAGACACAATGCAGACGTATGAGGAAAATAAAATAGTGCATTGGTCAGTATGTTCACACTAACATTTTTTATTCAACAAATGGGTGTCAATTTGATTATTTATGCATCAGCTATCTGAATAGTTGGAATGACTTCTTGGATCTTGTCATGAAGCATTTTCACATGTGCACTGCAGAGCTGAAGATTTACAGATATTCCAGAAGGGTTTGACATGTAAGAACATCTGCAGCATCCACTCCAGAATCCTTGCAGAAACTGTTTGGTGAGCTCTTTTAAAAACATCTCTCCAAGCTCAGAGGGTCAAATGATGTTAAACTGTAGCAGCTAGGTTTTGATCCTGGTTGGTGGGAGTGTTCATGCTGGTGAGAGTTGCTGTTTTGTTTTGTTTTTTATCAATGTGTTATTCTCCTACTTACTCATCAATAGTGTGCATTTTGGGAGGCATTTAATGAAAGTCTGGCCTTTGCTGTTTTATAAAGACTGAGGACAAAATCTAAATAAATAACTCAACAGAAAATGATAATGAAGGGAACCAACTGTGATCAACAGTCACTTAAATAATTTCCCTTTATTTTTATGCTTGTGGAATTTAATGTTTCACACATTGACCTGATGATGTAGAGCTCGCCTTACAAGCACACTAAGTGCTCTCACTCAGGAGAGGGTTGCTCTTCAGAGACGGTCGGTAAAGAAGATAATCATCATAAAACCGACACTCAGAATATCTCTTTTGGACGTGCACACAAAGCATGAAGCATCATGGATGTAAAATGGTTGTAGTGGCAGCTGTAAAAACAAATAGAGGCCTGTTTGGTGGAGTGAGATCTCCTCCAGAGAAACAGCAGAGTCATAAAACTAAATAATCCTGACTTCATAACAAGCAGCTGAACATATCTCCTCCTGGGACTTTTTCTTTGCCTTTCTCTGGTTGCAAAGTCTTTAGTTTGTGTTTTTTCATTTTCTTAATTAAATGTGTTCCTTTTCTTCGTTTCAATTAAAAATCTGGTTCCTTTATTAGTTTTTTGGTTATTAACAGAATTATATGGTTATTTATAATCATAAATATCTCCAGCAGCAGCTAAATGCAGCACTTCCAGTGCATCCAGGGACAAAGTCCTGCAGGAAGCAACGGGTATTTCTGATGAAATAACTGTGATTTTTTTTAAGGCTTATAAAATACCATTGCATGAGCTGCTGTGAAATTTTAAAGGTTGCAGCTGTTTTAAACAAATGTGAAACATGTTGATCTGGGCTGAGTTCAGACTAGCTGTTTGCTCATCAGTTCCATAGGATGTAAATTCCATTTCTCCAAACTGAGGGGATTCAGGAAGCTATAGGTCACATGGCGATCATTTATCATTTTCGCACATAAACACTTTTCAAAATGACTCAAAACTTTTTAATTTAAGGGTGAGGACTCAGAGTGTTTGCTACATGACTATCAGCTGAGTTTACTGGCTGTGAGAAGTCCGGTGAACTCACCCAGAGCTGGTCATCGTGCCCTGGTGGGCTTTTCTTGATGAAGGCTCCATAATATGTGGCTATGTTTCTGTGGTGGGAATATTTCTTCAGCATGTTGATTTCCAGCTTTATTTCCTCCTCCTCATCCTGTGAAAAAGAGCAACAGATTGAATCTTTTTATTGTGAATTGAAGTCATTGTTACGTACTTCATGTGAGAGACATTTACACTGCTAACAATAACTGGTAAATTAACACAAACCAAAGAATAGGCTGGTGTTCTTTGAATCAAGCAGAACACTGAACGTTTTTATCACAGTTCTAAAAGTAAAATCAAGCTTTACCAGCTCTGTCATGAGGATCTCACTAAACATGTCAACATTTTTTTCTGTTTTTTATTTGTTTTACACACTTTAACAGCTCACACGTCTGAACAAAGATAATTGTACATATTTAAATTTTAAAATTTTTCAGGTTTAAAAGTCAGATGAGCAAAAAATAACCTTTTTTAAACATATTCTTCACAATTGCCAAATGAATATCAGAAATATTTTATTAATCACATAAGCTTATCTTAGCAGCAGAAATGTGTATGTTGGAGCAAAAAGAACTCAAAGCACAAATGATCCTTGAACTTTTTCAGTGGCATGACAACAGGTTCTCTAGTCTAGAGCGTGAGATGTATTATCATCCAACACAGGAACATTGTCTGCTAGCAAATTAAGAACTGGAACATTTTCAATAAAACTCTCAAAAAAATAATGATAGGATGTACATTTACAACTGACTACCTTTTGGAGTTCAAGACGGCCACCATAACAAATCAAGTTTAAACACAAAATGGCTACACCTCTGTTAAATTCACAGATATTAAACTAAAATATGATATTCCAGCAGCTGAGGTTCATTCACAGCAGAGTACTAACTGGTTGTGTGACATCACCCATCATGTTCATCAAGATTTGACCAAAACCCTCCTTCAAGTAGATCCCTGTTCAAATTCCTGTTACCATCAACAAACGTTTGTATAGAAGATTGGGATCATTTTGCAGAACAGTTTAATCTCAACACCATCCAGGAATGAACCTGAACACCAACTATTTTTAGTGTCTAGACCTAATCCGGCTTTGTAGTCCAGTTTCATACTGTTCCTCTCTGTAAAATTTGATAATGAATTTACAATTAACCAATATTTTATGCTTTAATATGCAATATTTTATTGTGCTGTAAACAATAAAACCCAAAGTGTACTGTTAATAATAAAACAAACACAAATAAAGACACTGAATCAGAACATGTGACTGGAAACAGTTACACAAGATTGTAAACAACAACGTAAAAATATCAGAGAACATTAAGTTACACTGGAGGAGGCTTTTACCTGAAGTAAAACAACTAGAATAAATGCTTCATCCTCCTGGTATGTTAATGCTGCTCTGCATTTACATTCATCCCTGCAGGTTAGGATTCAGTCTGACTGAACAGATGTTCATACTCGTAGCAGGATTATTGTTTAGACTTAGCTGAAACAAAGTTAAAGGACGTCTTATCGAGTTCTGCAGCTGCAGGCGGCTGACATTTCAGAGTCAGGCCCAGAGGTTAAAGGTTAATACAGTCAGGTGTCAGCATTTTAAAAATAAAAGCAACATTCCCTGTTTTCACTCCTATAAAAGCATTACCTGCAGCTCAGTTTTACTATCTTTAAACTTCAGAACACACAAGTAGTCATCTGAAAGTTCAGCTCTCTCATTTCAAAATAATCTGTCAGTTTGTGAAGTCTCACTGCAGATGTGTTCTTGTTTTAGTCCACAGCTCACTAGTTTAAAAAAAATAAGCTGTTTATATGTAAGCTAACCTTAAAATCTTATTTTAAACAGGAGATAAATGTAAAAACGTATCAGCCTGAACAGCTTTTGGTACATTGTGCAATAAATACATATATTTTTATTAAAAAATCAAGTTTTAATGAGAATATCTCAGTGTAAAACCTGCTATCACACAAATACAACTAATCTGCCTGTTAGTTATTTTGCTGTCAGCTTGTTGAGGCTGTTTAAAGACCTGAGCTGCAGATCTGACCGTCAGAAGATGACAGGGTCAGTCGGTTGGACAGCCGATCCCTTGAGTCACCGTCAGTCAGGCAGCCTCTGCTTCAGAAAGCAGCAGGCAGCCAGTCATTTCACCATGCAGGCAGCTAGCCAACAATCAGTCAGGAAGCCAACAGGATAGACCTCTGGCCAGAGAGTCCTTCTGCTAATCCACTCAGCAGAGAGCCAGCAGTCATCCAGCCAGTCAGCGCAGCAGGTAAGCTGCCTGGCCCATCAGTCAACCCAGTAGGCAAGTTGGATATGATATGAGAACATATTAAACCTGCTTATAACAAACTGAAAGCTAAAAATAAAGCTAACACCCAGACAGGACTGCCTTCTAAGGTCTACAAAGGAACTAGTCACCCTCAAAATGTCAGTCATGAGCATTTTGGGAACTAATTACAGATAATGTGGTCAGAGCGACGGAGGAGGCTCACAACAGGAACATTCTAAACACGTTATTCAGCGTGAGCCATAAATCCAACCAACCAGAGGAGAATCACTTCCACTGACATCAGAACTGTTTCCTCTCAGACTAAACTAGCAGACGTCTTAGAACAAGACTCTACATCCAGTGTCTCACTGGGCTACGAGTCTTAATGGTGACAAACGTGAATGAGAAAGTGTCACCTCAAAATGATGAGTCCTCTGCTCCTGTGTTGCTGGAATTTCGATATCCTCTAAAAACTGGGTCTGGAATCATCCCAAATTACATTAAAAAAGTGCAAAAAATGTAGGAAACTTTTGGGAAGGGGCACCAAATTGTGAATCAAAAACATAATCAAGACACTGAGTAAACAGTGTCAAAAATTTTGCATTCATTCTTGTAGAAGTTGCAGTTTCTTCTCGATTAATTCCTATGCTCCATGTGACCTAAACATATGTACTGTAAAAACCTTTGCAAAAAGCGTCTCCATTAAATTAAAAATTCAATGTGATTGCAACAAAAAAAGTGACCTAACACTGATTTATAATGAACAATTTAAAACCTTCAATCTTTCTGTCCTAGTTTTTTAATTTTCTACTTCTAAACTTTGCAACGTTATATAAATATTAAGTTTCTCATGCTATAATTTCAAACTCTAAAAGATCACATTTTTAAAACAGACAAAAATTCTAACAAAGCTCATGTTTTAAAATATAACTATGTACTGCTGGGTCACTGTGCCGAGGTTAAAACGTGTATTTTGGATTATTTATGGGATCTATAATTCAAACATAAAACATCTGTCATTATTTTAAATGTCCATAGAATATTGTAATAAAGCATAAATGAATTAAACTAGTTATTTTAATAAATAATTTTATGCAAAAACAATTTTATGTCTTAGCTTCTGATAAGTAAAAGCATTCAGAACCGACTCTACTGAAAACCAGAGGAATAATCCTTTTCACCATAACCTGGAGGAGGGCTCAAGAAGAACAACGCCTAATACAAATATGAGCACTGTGTTCAAAATCTTTAAACATGTTATTTTCACTTTCACTCCAACGAGAATACAGCAAGCTGTCTTCAATTTTTAACTAAATCCATAAACAGTGTTGGAATTCCAAACCAAAGGTAATATAACGCGAGTTTGAGACCAAAACTGTCTGACAAAGACTTCATCCTAAAGGACTGTTCAGTAAAAAAGAAACATTATAACCCTGGTTCAAGATTCTTTATGATTTTAAAACAACTTGTTTTTGAATCACTCCTGTTTGGGTTACTAAATTGCTCTGTGGTTTGATAATCACAACAGAACCATTTCTGTTTTATACCAACTTTAATTAAACCACTGCAGCACAAGAGTGTGAGCAAGCAGCTTCTCTTGATTTCCTGCACTGAGCTCCAGTTTGTAGCTGTGTGTGTGTGCGTGCGTGCGTGCATGCGTTGCTCCACAATGAGCACACACACAATGAACTCAAAGCAGACAAACAAACTAAAGCTCAAAAGACACGTGTGGGACAAACAGAGACCAGGACGTCAGGGCTCAGATGACATCACTGTCTGCCTTCTCCCATCATACTTGTGGACTGCACCTTTATTTCAGACTCTTGTCCCTCTTGTCCTTGTGGAGTCTCACTCTCTTCATCACTGCCTCTTGTAATATCTTTAGTGCCATGTTCATTTAATACATCGTTACAGACAACCTCCCCCCTCCTTCACCCTTGCGTCTCACTTTCCCTCAAGTGCAGTTAGTTGTTGAAAACAAGGCGTCCTGAAGCTACTAATTATCATTCCTGGGCATGAGATGGTGGGGAGACTCGGTGGCGGCCATATTGTTGCTAAAGTATTACAGCAGACAATAAGAGCGGAGCTAACAGAACCACGGGCTCAGGGGAGTGGACAGCCGCAAAATGAAAATCTCTAGAAAAAAATCAGACTTTGGCTTCTAGAGACCAACAGGCATCGACAAGTCTCTAACAGAAACCCTTTTGATCATTTAGCCTTTTTGTTCTTATCTAAATATACTGAAGGAATAAATATAGTTACAATGAAATCAATGTTTATACCGATTTTAATGAACTGCATTTTGTTATATAAATTTTACATAACCCCTAAGGTTTAGAAATGAGTTTCTATTTATACTGCACCATTCACACCTCCTTATTTTTTGGTTTTACACCTCTAGACAGCGAGCAGGGGGAGGGGTGGGAGGTGTCAGACAGCTTTACAGTGTCAATTTCATTCCATGAGCTAAACTCCCAAAGAGAAAAGGTAAAGGAGGAAAAGAATCTGAGGAAAAACAGAGACTCCCCTGAGGGAACAGAGAAAATGATGCTCAATGTGGAGTTTTCTCGCTAATCAGGATAAATTCCTCCCTACCTGAACCCAGGAGTATTACATGAAACCACTAGCAGCAGTCTGATATTCCTGATGCAGATGTTGCAGCTACATCTGTGCCTACTTTTGTCCCTTTTCCTATAATGATAGTTCTTTTTTTTATCTTCCCTTTCATGTTGCAGAAAAAACTGAGGTGTGTACTGAATAAAGAGTTGAAATGAGAATTAGACAATCAGGATTGGAAGCCAGGAAAGGATGAGGGAAAAACACTGTGAAAAAGAAAAAAATATTTTTAAAAAGGAATGAACGAACGGATATTAAAGAGGAGAAGGTGGAAAATAAATTTGAGAATTGAAGAGAAAAACAAGCAGCTGAAGCTCCTCCTACAATCCCACTGCACTTTAGATGAACCTTCCAGAGGAGGAAAGACTCGCTGATTTCTTCTCCTTATCTACGCTCTCACACTCTCTAAAGTCTACGGTTTCTCTGACTCAAACCTTACCTCCCAATCTTCTCTTCTTACAACCAATTATTGCTGGATGATTGAGAAAACAGCCATCTAGAATTGAAGGGTTTTCTCCTAATAGATGGCAAATTATGTGGTTTAAGCAGTGAACACAGGATAGAAAGGAAAACCGCTTTCAAATTACCAGCAATTTATGTAAATGAAGATGTGGATTTAAGGTAAGAAGTTGTTTCTGACAGAATGCATGCCTCAAAAATAGACTGCTGCTAAAAATCATGAGGAAAACTCTGTAAACACACCAAGAAAAGTCAAGGCTGTACCCTGAAATGCTGCTAATACAGAAATACACTAGTAATGAAACCCATTCCCCTTAAAGTAACGAACCACAATGATTACATATATTTATTCCAGGTCTGCATTCTACAACAACACAAATCCAGACAACAGAACGAATTAAACATCTGCAAAGATATCTGGGTTGTAGCTGTGCATTATGGGTAACTGAAAAGTCCCACTGCACCATTATGTGCAGCCTTAGCTAATCATTTATTACTCTGTTGAGTCATTAAGGACAAAAGTGTCCACTTCCCCCCCCCCCAAAAAGAACAGATTAAAAACTTTTTGGTGTGTTTTTGGGTTAAATCTTCCAATCAGCTTCAGTCCTGAACATAACAATCAAATAATAAATCATTATCAGGATTTAAATACCAGTTTGATTAAATTATGCTAATATTTTTTGTGAAAACAAAATGTCCATAATGACAGATGAGGGTTAAGTGCAGCTTGATAGGACTGTAGTTCTGTTCCTGTTTCATGGCAGCAGACATGCTGCTAATAAGAAAAGCTGATCAAAGTTAAATGACAAAGATTCATCACCTTTGTAAAAGGAAAAAAAGTCATATTTTATATTAATTTACACTTGATAAAACATTTCATATGGAGTCTGATTATTTATTTTATATTTAATTTACACATTTGCATGCAGCTCATTTACCTGTTTAACTGAAAACTTATAAGATGATAAACTGACATGAAATAAAAACCCAGCGCTCCTCTTTTCAGTTCTCATTCTGTTCTTAGTCCAGATCTCCAGCAGTCTGCCTCTTCAGCTTCTATATGCTAAAAAAGAAGCACGTTCTATCATGTGTATCCACGGCACATAAAAAAACATCTGCCTTTCCCTTCACAGGTCCACACATACACACAGCGAGAGAGATGTGATTTTAAATACAAAAATCAATATTTTCCAAAGCAAATGACTTCCTGTATCCAACCGTCAGTCCTGGACATCATCCAGACAAACTTTGGGCTTGTTTACTTTAGAAAACGTCTGAAACGACTGGAAGCAGGAATACTCTAAATACCTGACTGGACCAGAGAGAAAAAGGAACTGCCAAGCGTTGAATTCCCAACATGTGCATTTCAGTTCAGTGATTCAGCGTGTATGAATACATAAACATATTCCTGTCACATGTCCCTGATCCGTCCTCGCTGCCCCTTTTTGATCTCAGTGGTTGAAATGCAGATTTGTTCCTGCAGGCCACAGACAGCCTCACTGAAGGGAGACTTCAATATTTCACCATGAAGCGTGTTCCTGTGCAAGGCCTCCAAAATGTGACAAGCTGGATTTGTTAAAGCTTTACAGATCACCAAATAAAACTTACATTTTAAAATCCAAACTGCCTCTCAGGTGCTTCTGTGTCACAATTAGAGCATTTCTGACTTTATACTGATAAATTAATAGATAGCTTAGTAAAAGTGGGCTAAAAAAATCTGAGGAAAACAAATCAAAGTATTTGGATCAAATTTTAACATCTGTGGTTCAAGTTGGATTGTCAGCAAAAGGCTCAAGCTGCTGTCAGGCTTCGTTTCCCCTGGGCTGTCAAACTGCAGCCGCAGGAGGGGAGGGAACAAAAGACTGCATAGGAAGCAAATAGTCACACTTCTACCAACAAAATACAGAGCAAGAAAAACAACAAAAACCTAAAGTTTTAGATTTAAATTTCATGGCTGTTTCTTGAAACAGGAATTAAAAATGTTGGTTGATTAGTAGATCCTGTACTTTAGTATATCCTGACTGATGCAGCAAACGTTTTGACTGAATATTAGTTTTGCTCTCAAAGCTTTTGGCCTCAGCTGTAAGCGGCGAGTAATAGGACACAAAAATGTAGGCTAGGCAGCAGAGGGCCTGAGTGCAGAGAACTTTTAATAAAGCAAATAAAAGTGCTGACGAGACAGCAGGGACACGGGGAGCAGGACCAGCGAGGAGATAACGCTGTACGTAACAGAACTATCTGACACTGGATATAAACAACCAATGAGTGTATATGCAGTGAGGTGATTACTGTATGACAAACAGCTGGGGGGATTGGAAGATGGAGCAATGTAGACAAGGAACTTTGGCACAATGAGAATAGCAAAATGTATGAATTAAACTCAAAATTTAGCAACAAGAGACAAACGCATCACTCAAACAACATCATGACATCTTGGCACCTTTTATTTTCTCCTTGACGTTTAAATACTTTTTATTCAGACCCCTCAAAAACTCTTAATATACGAATGGATAAATTAAGTTTTTCAGACCTAAATCATGATACATTCTGGTATATCTCAGTAGTGTTGGAAATGTATTACGTCAATTAAAAATTGGGAACATTTGTCTTAATTACTGGAATTTAGAAAATATAAGTCTAAGATAAGGAGTCCAAAAGTCTGACTGTACTAGCTTTGTCACTGGGAAAATAAAAAACTACACTGATTTCATATGAGTTAGATGTTGGTTTATAACAAGGCAGGGGAAAACGCATCAAAAAGCTGTAGTTTAATATGATTATAAGGTGATTTATGCATTCATCAGGCTCCAGTTACACAACATTCTGGACATCATCAAAACCTAAACAGATACACACAGTTTACTGAATAAACTGCCCTCAGGAGGGAAAATAAATGTTTCACTAAAACACATGACCACTTCATATAAACTAAAACCTTTTTAGGAGAATTGAAAGTCATGTGATTGGAAATCTGATTATATTTGGAAGGGAAAAAAAGCACAAAGAGCAAATAAAGTCAGAGAAATCTGCAACATGAAAACCTCCAGAAAATCAATTTACAATAAATGTATGCAGTCAAAACGCAACAAAACTCATTATGTTTTCAGTCAAAAACTAAAACATTCACACATCTGAATGATTTAGAGACGAGGTACCAGTCAAAAGCCTCTGTTTTTATGTAGCTGATGTAGATTCTCAGTCACCCAGGACAAGTCCGTCTTAAGAAGGGTTTTTGAACTTTTCAGTATGAACTGAGAAAACTTCTCGTGTGAAAAGCATAACATTTTTACATCAAAATAAAAGTCTGGTTGTCCTAAAAAAGGAAAACTATTTTAATTAGTTAAGTATTTTTATTAGCTATATATGTTTCCTTTCAGATCCAAGTGCTTCTAAATGAACCAACAGGTGAACCAAATGACTTACAGTAATCAGAGTCTTCCTCAAACTTTCCCCTGTGAACATTTACAAGTTCTCTAAACTCACTATTTTTCTAGCTCTTGTGAGAAGTCTGGTTAGCAGCTACCACCCAGCCCCAGACTGAGTGTAATGTAGCTTAAACTCACGCTATCGCTAATGTTAACCCATTCAGTTCTGCTTTTCACATTAGTGAACTAACACGCACAAATCATTCAGAAATATTATCCTGTAAGCAGAATAATATCTGTAACAAGTCAAAATGTTAGACATAAATGCAAAAAAAGCTCTTATTCTGCATGTTTTTAGTGTGGTATCTAGAGGTAAATGTCAATAAAAATGAGAAGTAGCAGCTGCATTACTGACCTCGGTAACGTCCATGACCTTGATGGCTGCCAGTTGCCCCGTCTTGACATGTCGACCCTGGACAGAAAACACAAAAATGTGAGGATTGTAAACCAGTTTTATTTCCACCAATACAACATACTGTACACACAAATATGACCATTTACCAATAAAGCTGCCCAATATGACGGTGTGAATAGCTCAGTTAGGAGAAAAACAAGCGCAAAATGAAGATAGTACTGTTGGCACAAGCTAAAGAAATGGCCAATTTCCACCGTGGACTGGTAACTGATGGTAGGAATCAAAAAGCTATCTATATGACAATTTACAGAGGGATTCTGTTGGTCACGGACAAAGGCGGCACATTTATTACAAAAAGAGAACGTTAATGCAACCAATAACACAAAAGAAGAAAGCAAACACAAAAAGTAGTTCAGGTTTATTTCTGTGAAGTCTAACAAAAGCGTCTCAGTAGACAAGCTTTAAATACAGCAATAGAGTACAGAAGTCCTGTTATTAGGGCCTCGTTTCAAAACAACATAACCATAGTGGTAAAGTTAGAAAAAACAACGTCTGCATCGTGTTTATTGACTGTCTCGTTTCATGTGCGTCTGAACTGCCAATAGATCAGGTTTCTATTGTGAGAAAACGGACTTTGACACCTGAACCACCAGCCCCTGGTCCTGAATGAGCTGGCCCAGTCCACTGTCTGAGTGATGAGAGATTAGCCCTTTTTGGTTTAGCCACAGGAGATGAGTGTGTGAAGGTGGGGTTAGACAAAAGGTCAAGACTGACTGAGAGAACAAACTGTAAGAATGACAAGAGAACAAATATGTGCTGGTGTCAGACTGTGGGAACTACAGTAACAGAACCCAAAGATGTCAGAGAGATTTAAAAACAGCAATAAGACCAGCAAAAAGGTTGATTTCCTGAAAGTTTTTGATTTCTTATAATTAACAAAATAATAAAATATGTGGTCTCATGGATACAAAACAATAAACTATAATGTGGATGTGATCACAGTCATTTATCTAAGATATCCCATAAACCTATGGGTGGATTTATAGAAACTTAAGATAGTATCTATTGGATGAACACAAACAAAAAACTTTTAGAGTCAACCAGATTCAAGATGGCCACCACAGTTAATGAGACCTAATAGGGATGCACAAAGTTAACCAGTTAACTGCCATTAATGACGTAACCGACCGTCATATTTTCACCTGGTTAATTGCAGTTTAATTGCAGCAGGGCGCGCGGGCAACGCAATCAAAATGCGTTTACCCAAAAACCATAGACTGAGAGGTGAGCTTGTCACCTGGATCAAATAAAGTTCCTTAAAAAGCGGTCAAGAAAGCACAGGGAGGTGCATTTTACTCTTGATAGTGATGGAACTAATTCTGAAGTCATTTGTTTTCTTCCACTCCAAGTGTTGTCAATGTTTAAATGCATTTAACATAAGGTAGGACAATTTCACGCATCATTTACGTTTCTGTTAAGTACCTGTTAAGAATCATTTGTTTAGTAAAAAGAAATGTCAGTGTAATTATTTAGTTCATTGCAAGGAAACACATGTGTTTAAAAGTGTAGCCACCAGAATGCACGTTTAAGCACGCAGGCAGTATTTGATGCTATACGGCCCGCTGTGCAGCAGGTCCTGACGGTCGGACATTTCCTCTCGCTCGTCCCACTCACATCACTCTTTGTTTATGAATGTTGAAATGAGTGTGCTACTTGGCTGGGCATCCAAATCATATTAAAGAGTGGATGAAAAAGCATTTGAGTTACTTATAGATCGGGGGAAAGGTGCGAGTGTGTGTGGCGGCTGCGCGGGGTTTTACGGGTGCTGGCGTGCGTTTACAGTTAACCAGTTATTAACCGTTAAGAGCTTCAATAGCCGGTTAAACAAAATTTAGAAAATGTGCATCCCTAAGACTTAGCAAACACAATAATGGTTATAACTAGGACAATTTAGTGGTTTTGATCAGTTGTAGATGTTCACATAAAGAAGGCTTTCTGACAACTTATAAAGATGTCCAAGATGTTTGCTAACAGACAGACTAAACAACAGGCAAAAACATTAGTGCCCATCTTTCAGCAGCAGGCAATAATGAGAAAAATAAGGATTTAAGCCATGGATCTATTACATGGATCTTATTTTCTTCATCCATTTTGTCCCAAATGGCACCCCATACATCCACATCACAACATATCTAGTGTCAAACATTATAACATAGTGTTAAACATTATAACATATCTAGTGTTAAACATCATCACAGTGACATTTAAGAAGAGAAATGCTGAGGACAACAGTTACTGTATAAATCTGAAGCCTTCAGTTTGAAACTGCAACTTTAAGCACTTTAGACCAACGTAGCTTTTACACATTCTGCTATAAACTCAGGTGTGTGTATGTGTGTGTGTGTGTGTGCGTGTCTGTGTGCCTGTGTAGCTATAGCAGAGCAACACAGGCCAATCTCCTCCTGCCTCCAGTGAACTCAAGCATCAGTCTCACTGCTCCCTGCTGAGTCATCACTTCCTACACCACGACACACTTTTTTTTACACAAACACACACACACATGCATTACCAGCACTAATCCCTAAAATTTGTAGAGACTAAATGTGTGAAAATCTCAACATTTTCCTGCTTGATATCCCTGTTTAATAGTCTGTGCGTGCGTGCGTGCGTGTGCATATTTGATTGTGTGTCAGCACATTTCAGCTGACAATACAGGTTTGTGGAAGTTCCAGTACTTTATGTGTATTCACAACCACACACACACACTGCAGAGCCGTCTACAGTTCATGGGGAATATTAGGGTGTTAATGACACACACACTTTCTGAAATATCAGACTCGAGTAAACCCAATTACATTCCAACACACACGCTGACAGAGTGTGTAGACACCGCAGTGTAGACTGAGATGACATCATGACAAGCGCTAATGAATGAACGTGACTTTTTCCTTCCTGAGGTTAACTTTCATAAGAGTTCCTGAAGAGAAAAACACATTTATGACTCCATTTGAGCCCAAAAGAAGTGTGTGTGCGTGCATGCGTGTGTGCATGCGTGTGTGTGGGAAAATATGACGTAAAGTAACAAGATTAACAAACAAAGCCTTCTTCAAATTATTAAGTTTGTGTTTGTGCCTCTCCTCTGCATACAAGAAAGGTGACCTCAAAAACAAACCCCCTCCAACCATCGAGACACAAAGACAGGCTAAAAACCGTTAAAAGATGACATCATCCTCTCTGGTTTCTTTGTTCAAATCGACACACAAACCCACACACACACCTGGCCAGTTCAGACACAGAAGAGTCCATCTGTCTGCCAGAAGAACAGAACAGAGCCAAACTGGTTCTGCTAACGACGGCTACAAAATAATCATCAGTTTTTACAGCTCAGGGTTTAAGTTTCACAGTTTGAGTCATCATTCCTGTTTACTCTGGTGGTTAACAGTAAAAAGGGGGAAAGTGCTTCTTTTTGTCAAATTGATAAACACACACACACACACTTTTCTTCTCTAAATCCCAGAAACTGATCATAACTTTATAGATAAACTGAACTGAATTGAAGGTGATCATGTACATATGTACAAAAATCTGAAAGCTGCAGATATTTACAGCGCCATGTTTTTGTAAATGGTAAACTGGGCACAATGTGTAAAACTGAACAATGATTTCAATCAGAACTGCAAAAAGAGAACATTTAGTTTCTTGGTTTACACAAAACATGTTCATGTGATTTAAAGATTCTGGTTGGTTGGCATATAAATACTAGTGTATGATATATGGACATGCTTTACTTGTTAAGAATAATTTAATGTTAGTAGATCTGTAAGCAACCATCAAAGATGACTTCAGGAAGTTCTGTTAAACAAACTCTTTAGGGTTCCAGTCTGATACATAGACAAGGTATTTTTTAAATAGAAAACCAAGCATGTAATAACTAGAACAAACCTCTAATTATACAGAAAGAGAAAACCAGGATTCAACTATAAACTCCTTCAACATTACAGATGATTTATGAAATAAAACCAATGACATTTTATACTCAAAAAGAAACAAAACAAATCCCTAAAACCTCAATAAATCCTTTATTTCATTTATTAAAACCTTACGTAACTGACTGTATATAATAAAGTTATTGAAGCTCCGTGTTAACACCTTGCAGCTGACTCCATGCTCAATTACAACATGATATAATCCTTGGGTCATCTGCTCCCCCATGACTACCTCCATGACCCATCCTCAATGTGCTCCTTCAAGTCTGAGCAGGAAGTCTGGAACAGGATTTCCTCCATCGTAGAAAAAAAATCCTCAAATGTGTAAAGATCAGTATTTGGTTTCAAAGTGCTATTTTCCTGTGAAAAAGGAGATTAAGTTATTTTTTCTTTTATCTGTTTTCTAAAATTTTTTGTCTTCATCCTTAACCAAATCATTGTGAGAGTTTGAGATGAATCATCAAAGCAAACATGTTGAAATCTGCATCATAAAATTAAAATGTTATAGTATTTTTTTTTTTATAAAAGAACATTTTTGTTCACTTGGCTATAGAAAATACACTTCAGGTTAAACTTTTGGATGCATATTGTCTGCAGCACACTGAACACCCTCAAACAGCAGATACACAATCTGTGATTAACCAGTGAGGTCTGCTGATTCAGCCCTCAGGTGGGGGTTCTAGCTAAACTATGAAACAAGAAGAAAATATTGCTGACTAAAATCCTTTTTTAACAACTGAAACCCCAAAAGAGCAGTTTAAGATGCTTTGTGTGATTTTATATCCTTTGTTGATAAAAACTCATCTATTCTGAAGCTGTTAACCTTCAGTCATTTCTGTTATCTTAATCTTCCTTTATTAAAATCTCCAAACTTTCTGATGCAGCTGCTTCCCTTAAAAATAAAGAAATAAATAAATTCTGTTTGTCACACATGCAGGATGCTGACAAGAATCACAACAAGCTGAGGGAGTAAGTATGAGGAGAACGAAGAAACCTGAATAATAATGAGTTCATGACTCCCTGTGTGTTAACTAAAAAACTAGAAGATGGAAACTGTGGACACACACACACACACACCCACACCCCAACACGCACTCATAACACATGTTTATGTTTAGATTACATCTGAATATCCAGTATTGTATGTTTTGAGTGTTTATTTGCTCATGTGTTTGTGTTTGTGTGTGTGCGCGCGTGCGTGCGTGTGTGTGTGTGTGTGTATGTGTCATGGACTTGGGGACAAGGAGCTTTTTATTGCATCCTTTGGCCTGTGGGGCCTGAACAAGGGGCCAGGTGCAAGCTCTGGTGCAAACTAACACACATATGCACAAGAAGAGACATGCACACACACACACACACACACACACACACACACACACACTCTTACACACTACAACACTTTCCCATTCATTTCTGCAGCTCAGCAGGTGTGAAAGTTAACACATCTTATTGATTAAGCCAATGGTTCTTGTAGTTATTTAAATACCTCTAATCACTGTCATACTGATGGCTTTGCAAAGTGCAGTTTTGTTGCTTTTTCTCACACACCACAAGCACACACCTCCCCACCTATAGACATACAGGGACACAGAGTTATAGACATTAGGCTTGGCTAAATCAGGTTAGGATTAGCTGTGGCAGCCATCCTGAACTGGATTGACTCCAAGGTGAATGAGTTGTAGACGTAGATAGTATATCTGTAGATCTGTTTAATCTATGTGCCCTGCACATTGATTTTAGTGGTCACCATGTTTTTTACAAGCACTGTTATAACTGTCACACAACATGCTTACTCTTTGTTATCTGCAACAAAAGGAGGAGGGAGAAAACAAGGACAAACATCTGAGGGAAAAAAGATGTAATATTTTAGGATCATAT
Organism: Callopanchax toddi; assembly: GCA_006937965.1. Taxonomy (NCBI): domain Eukaryota; kingdom Metazoa; phylum Chordata; class Actinopteri; order Cyprinodontiformes; family Nothobranchiidae; genus Callopanchax; species Callopanchax toddi. The sequence goes on from SSNR01000187.1 coordinate 582,367, forward strand.
TTATCACAAGAAATGTGAAAATAGTCTACAGTAAAACCAAATTAGCTCACCATAAAACCATACTATCAACAATTTTATCCAATATTAGCAAAGCAATCATGAGTCTGAACTTCTACTTTTCCAGCCGACAATTCAGAATATCTCAGCAGTGATGAAACTGATTCAGGGTCAAAGAAGTTCTTTCTAGAAAAACACAAAGACGTTTGAATTGCTAAAGACAGGATGCTGCACTCAAACTAAACATGGAGTTAGGGTAATCCCCTCGTTCAGCTCTACATGTCAACAGGCCATCTCAAACACATCGACATCTCAGGTATGAAGCATCCAGGTGTTAGTGTTTTATGGGACATTACTAAATTAATATTTTTTTAAATCATGCACAATCATGCACTGGTTTATGCACCTTTACGAGTGTTCATGTAGAGATTTTAATATAACTGTAAATCAGGGATTTCCAAGAGAAAAAGTTTGTAAACAATTGCCTAGAAGTTCCCTGCAAAATGTTTTCACAATCTAAGAGGTTACGATAAAATAAAGGCACTTAATTTATGGTTTTATTTAGTTTCTAATGTTGCTTTCCTTGGACTCTGTGCATCTGTGGTTTTGTGTGTGTGCGTGCGTGTGTGCGTGCATGTGTGTAAGTAGGCCAAGAAAACAGTTTCACTCTGAGATGCAACAGCGCAGAGAGAGAGAACAAGGCTGGTCGGACAGAAAACTTTGACTGCTGAGATGCAACTAAAAAACCTGTCAAGTTCTGCATCTTTGCTAAAAAATGAACAAAACATTCCAATTGCATTCCTACAGATAAAATCAAGTAAAATCTCTAGTGTGAAAAGAGAAGCAGAAACAAAAATGAACCTAGGGAAGAGGCTTAAAAAGTGAAGACAAATAAAACACACCCAGACAGAGAGACAGGAAGTTAGCGAGTGAGACAGGCTGAACTGATAGCTGCTGTAATTAGATCTAGTAGTAGTAAAGGGGGTAACATTCTGGACATCGACACATATTTCCATAACGTAATGAGCTATCACTCCATTTTTAGATGAACAGGGAGGACTGACTGTCACTGATATCTCACAGAACCAAGTCAGCAAACCACAACACCAGAGCTGCTCCAGAGACAGAGGGGAGGCTGAGGCGCTGAGTTCTGTTAAAGATCTGAGCTTGTCTTCTCATGAGCCACGTTCTGATCTGAAATCTGGTCAGCAAGCACCTCAAATGTTGCTAGTCAAGAGGCCACTGGTAGCTGCATCTGCTCCTGACAGAGTGGTCTGTTTTATGGAAAATGTGGATTGCTTGACATCTAGTAAAGTCAGTATCTGCAACTACTAGTGACAAATTGTGAAGAGAGTTTTCAAAATGTCTAAAAAATTAAGACATTGTGTAAGTAAATTGTGCCAAAGAGATTTGTTGCATTTTATACAGTTTTGGCATCCACAAAAATGATATATGCAACCAATTCATGTGATTCCAACTGAGAATTTGCTAATTACTTGCAATTTTGTAAAAAAAAAAAAAAAAAAAAAAGTCACAGCCCAGTGAGATGCAGGCTTTACTCTATTAGTTGTGAATCTCACATGAAGAGAACTGTGTTTAAGAAATTTCTACAAAAAAATCCAACATGTTTGTTTAATTCCAGTAACAGGCCATCAAATTAAAAGATGAAAAACATTTCCTTTTCTGTTTCATGCCTCAAACTAAAGTTCAAAGTGAAAAACAAGGAGGTGCTGAAGCATTCTGTGACTCTGAAGTGTGAGGACGTCCACACACAAGAAGACTGGACACCTTCCTAAATTTCCTTTTGTCACGACATTCTTCCATCAACCCTCTGAGCCTGAAGGATCAGCAGAGAAAACACTTCAATATGACAGAGACAAAGACAAATCAGTTGGCATCTTCTTTTTTTGCTTTTCTCTCTGGACATTTTAGAATGAACAAAAAGAAAGGCTTAGGTAAAGACAGTATAAAAAAACTATTTCCAGACTAGTGCAGCCTGCTTTTGTAAATGGAGATGAAGATTTGGTCCACACAGTACTGGTTTGGACCGGTTCACAGAGAAAACCACCCTAAGACCTGCAGCTGGGTTTATACTCAACTAATGTGGCAGCATGGGTTCTGCAGCTAATGTCTAAAATATTTAAAGCTATGATTTAATTGACCATTTTAGGACAAAATGTAGAGACAGTTCACTCAGAATGCCACCTCCTCACATCACACAGGTTAGAAGCCTCCGGGCCAAGTCCAGTCGAAGTGGCTGAGTGCACTGGGGGAATTAACTTGCTGTCGGACACCATTAACCCTGTTGTTACTAAGACATGGTGCTGACTCCACCTCCTCGTGCTGCCCTCCTTTGTCTAGAGACAAGACAGTGGAGTGGAGTGGAGTGAAGCTACAGGCTCATTATTCTCTCTCAAAGGCTCATTAGTGTTGATCTTGGCTGACTGAGGGTTGCAGATATGAATCAGGGGATAGTACACTATTAAACAAATCCGTTTATAGCGGCCTGCTGTCAGGCTGGGGGCTTAATAAACTGAAAAAACAATGTTTTGGAGGATGGAAGATAATGCTTCTTGCTGGAATGTAACTGAATTCAACCAGAAAACAGATACTGTAGGTAGCTGAAACCTTGCAGTGGAGTCTGGCTAGAGAACACTGAAGAAGTTTTTATACACACTATGAAGAATGAACCCTGTTTTAATAGTTACCATGGTAAATTTTCTAGTTCTGGGTAATATTATATATATTTTATATTAGTTTACCTTTAAAACTATTATTTGAGACTGTGCATTAGAAAATACTACAGCAACCTTTTGATCTATGCTTTGGACACCGTTTACCATGGAGCTTTGAGACTTATGTATTTAGAGATGCTTTTATCCAAAGCAACTTCATTTGTGACCTATCTGGCAGGCTGTGATGTGTGGGGGGAACCAGAGCACCCGGAGGAAACCCATGCATGCATGGGAAGAACATGTTAACTCCATGCAGAAAGGCCAGAGCCAGGATTCAAACCTAACCCTCCTTGCTGCGAGGTGACAGTGCTAACAACTGTGGCACCATGCAGCCAGTATGAACGCAGACAACATATTTTTTAAATATGATTTGAGCAATTACAATTTAAAATGCAAATGTCCACGATATTCACATCAAACCTCTGATCTAAACAGCATTTTCTCTAGAAAACACCTGGGTGAAACTAAGAGTGAAATGCTGGGATAGTCCTCCATCTGCTGACCAGCTGTTTCACTCTTAACAGCAGCTGAACTCTGAGAAACGAACTTTTGACAAATAGTTGCAGCTGAGCTGACTTTTTCCTCCCATTTAAAAGTAAATTAAAATCACTCTATACATGTTTGTACTGAGCAGCACTCATGGGCAGTCCAGATCACGCAGCACAGGCTTGCTCACTCAGCTGAACAGCTCTGTCTGACATGGAGGGGCATAGAGCTCCAGTAGAAGTGCAGAGTGTGTGTGTGATTGGCTCAGTCAAACACAGATCGTTTAGATGACATGTGTGTATTGTGGTGATCAGCTGTGTGTCCTCGTTTATCTGAGCTGGTGGCCTAAATTCCCTCAACCACTCAGACAAGAAGTCCTGTCCTATAAGACTATTAGCTGACTTTTTTATTTCCACATCAATTGTAATTTTAAAAGACTCAAAGGAACATTTAAATAGACAAATATTGAGAATTTAGTGTGTATGTTTTTGGCCATCTTGGAGGAACAAAATGGCTTCTAAGTTAGGTGAAGAATTATATTTTTTCTGGTAGTAACATTGCATACAACAGCATTATGTGTGCAGTGTATTCACCTGTCAGGAAAAGACCTGCAGGGCATTTATTGAAACACCTTTAAATGTGTATGTGTGTTTTTGTGTGCACTCATTCCAATGATGCATTACCCCCTCTAGCAATCGTAGCACCGTGTTGTGCATCACCATGGAAACTGAGCAATATGCGACTGTGAGGAGGCAACGATTTGATTTAAACTGAGGTCAAAAGGTAAACAGCACAACTTCTGAATCTACATCAGCTCATCTGAAAATCTAAACCACAATAAAACATCAAGAGAACTAATAAAAACATATACTTTTTAAAAGATTTACTTGGAGGGCACTGTCAGTGTGCCCCAGGGCAGCTGTGACTACAATGTAGTTTATCACCACCAGTGTGAATGACTGTTGTGTTGAACAGAGCTTTGGGGAGTGTAGAACACTTTATAAATACAGGCCATTTACCATGTGTCCTTCTGCTGGTAACCAAGAAGGACACAGCATGGAGGGAACCTCCAGAGAGGTGTGCTACAAAACAAGAATAATGGTCTGGTCTGCTACGTAGAGCTGAAAGTTTGAGTTTTCAGTGTCACAAAAGGCCAGAGCAGTTTATGTTCAGAGTTTCAGATTAAATAAAATATTCACTATAATGCTAAAAAAGAAAAACATAAGAAAAGTCAATTCTTCTGACTAGTTGCCACATAAAAAGATTTGCTGCAGCACTAAGTGTGTTACATTACCATGGGAACCATAATTTGAGTTTCAATGTAAAATAAGCACCACGCTGATCAGGATATTGTGAGGTAGCAACGCGTTACCATAGCCCCATAATGTTAGCGGTACAAACGCACTGGACAGGACTTTGTGGGCTCAAAGTTTGGAAAATTCTCCAGTTTGTTCTACGGAAACCTCCTCTAATATTAACCCTTTATCAAATCACAAAGAAATGTTATAATTTGCTCCTTTTTTGTTTTTTTAGTGCTACAAATGCTGTTATTTAGGGATAGATAATAATTATGTGAAAATAATAACATTAGTAGTGAGATTTTATTAATGCAATTAATAATATTAAACTTTCTGTTCAAATATCTTTTTATTTTAGTAGCTTCAATAAGATATATGGACAAAATGATGTTTTACCTGACCTGCTGGTTAAATCTCCTTCTACAGGTAGCTGATAAAAAGACATTTTAGAGAACTGTTTAAATCTATACAATTTATTGATATTAAAAACAGAAAAACATTTGAACTGAATAAACAGTTACAGTTTAATCCATTATATTATCAATTATATTAATCATTTCAAGTCTCATATTGTAACGATGTCATTACTATTTACAACTTTAACATATAGCCATAAATTCCTTTTAGCACTTCTCATAGAACAAAGATAAGTTTTATCATTAATGTCTGACACTTCTGGCAATGTGTCAAATATTCTCACGGTGCATTGTGGGTAGCCACTGATGTCAAAGTACCGGTATCTTAATTTGTACTGTTAAATTTGTCCAGATGTGCTGAAAGCTGAGAGAATCAACAAGGGTTAGAACAGCGGTTTCCAAACTTTTTTTGCACTCACCCCCTTCTATGTCCCAACCATGTTGACGCACCCCCAATCCCCCAATGGGTACCTTACATTTAAACTAATTACCGGTACCTGGGAATCAATACTGGTACCTAACGGTACCAATTTTAGATACTTTTGAGTGTTTAATAATTAAATAAATCACTTTTTATATTAAATATATATATTTCTCAATATATAACAATATGTATTTCATTCTAAATGATGCCAAAATTAAAACCCAGCTCCATAAACTTCTATTCCTCTACTTTCTACCACCACACTTTGAGATACCCTGGGCTAGAACATGTATTAGTCCAGGCCTTATGTGAGTCACGTCCTCCAGAGTTAATACGCTTTGAAGGTTTCAGTGCAATTGTCACAAGAAGTTCAGAGGTTACTGATCCAGTTTGCAAACAGAAAAAAGACCACATGGACCGTCACCTGACCCATTAGTTTTTCCACAAGCTCTCATTCACCTTGGGAACTGTTCTGGTCCAGAAGCAGCTGAAATCCACCAACAGAACCACTGTTTTCCTTACCATTTCACATACTAGAATATTAAACTGAACACTTCATACTAATTTCAAACTAACAATATTCCTAAATATCCACTAAGAACAGAAACAACAGTAAGAGGAAGGCAGGGCAGTGCCCCTGCAGAGGCCGTTTATACATACATATAGATTCATCTGACTGAGCAAAACAGCTGGGCTCGTTTCCAAACCAAACCCAGGCTATCTTGATGATTCGGCCCTTTGATAGATGGTGCAGAGGGAACTGCAGTGTTTAGTGTGCTGGAAGAGCTGGCAGATAAACAAAACCCTCTGAACGTAAAAGCGGAAGGAAGGAAGGAAGAAAAAAGAAGGGAGCGCCTCATCAAAGAGGGTGAAGGTTTTAAGAGAGGGCCAGGGAATCTGAACCCGTGTCTCCTGTTCCTGTTCTAAGACTCGACCGTGTCCCCCTGTCCAGATTTCCAGCAGTGACATGCTAAGCTTCTCCTCCTCCCTCCAGACAGGAAGCTGACACCAGAAGAAGAGAAAAGTCACAGGAATACAGTGGTTTAATGTGTGATTCTGGCATGAAACGAGTTTTCTTTACAGTCTGACAATGTGGTGCTTCTTGAAAATATTTAGCAGTCATGCTAAGTAAACCCTCCATTTTCAGGAATGAGGGTATGATGATACCCAACCCACTGGAACTTTTTAAACTGGCATTTTTATCACCTCTTCAAAGGTCTGCATGGGTAATGAATGGGTTTTGACGGGGGTGGTGCTGGCACTGGTAAATTTAGAACCCTGCAATGTTAAGGAGTGATGGCTAAAGGAGGTTTCAAATTTACAAACAGATGTAATAAAAGACAGCACTCTTTTTCCAGAACAAGGAAGGGTGAGGCGTGCTTAATTAAGATGGAGATGTTTTAACCACCAGTGAAAACATAGAGCTGAGAAAAGAAAACCAGAGTAACAGGCGAGGGGCATCGAGGGGAAATTTAATATGCAGCGCTGGTGACATCGAGTCCCAGTTGTTGGAGTAACCTTCCCTCTCTGCTCAGGGTTTTAGCTTCTGTACTAAGACACAAAATCTTTTTTTTAACTAAAAGAAACAAAAGATCTTTAAAAAAGAACTTGACTCAAACACAAAGGGAAGAATTTGACTTAAAATGTACAATAATAAATGTCAAAGCCCAACCTATTCATTAAAAATTAAAAATAGACAAAAAATATATTATGGATGAGATTCCCAAGACTTCTTAAAAGCTAAACAGCTCCAGAAAAATAGGCTTTACTTTGGCTTTAGCTAAGATTTAACATGTTTTCCCACACAAAAAATATATTACGATATCAGTTCTTAAACCTGATCTCTAAATAATTTTAATTTAAGTTAAATTGTCAAAACAGCATGAAGATGTTAAATTTAGAGTCCAATGTAACTAAAAGGTTTTCAGCCTTTTAAAGTAAAGCTAACGCAAGTAGCTCCAATTATTCCCTGAGGCTACTTAAAGGGATAGCTGGTTTTCTTCCTTTTATAGGAGGTGTTGAATGGAGTTCTTATGAGCAGCTGGTATCTTACCTGCAGTAGACAAAGAAGTCATTTTGAAGAATCAGTGAGAATCAGCTGCTACTCAAAGCAGAGCTCATTCAGCATCAAATGTCTACCGTCACAACGCCTCATCGCTCACAACACTGTAGTTTATATGTGACATATGATTTTATCACACAGACAATAGTATATGTTGTTGTGTGTATCGTATGTGGGAGTGATATATCAGATGTAATGATACATCAAATGTTTCCCCTCACGCAATATCATAAATAATTATCAAATAAAATTTTAAACAGCAAACCTTCAGCCATCTACAACTAAACACCAGGAGTTTAGCTTTTCCCACAGGCTTTGAATGCATCACAGCTCACTCTGCCTCCCATCTGGAAAATTCCCCATGAAGCCGACTGATTATTAGGACGGAGAGACACGGTTGAAAACAAGAAAGTTAGTTGTTCAGGAAAGGTTAACCAGCATTAAGAGATGGGAAACGTGCTGGATTAATCATCTGACAGTCGACATGGTGTTGATTTATCAAATGCACATCATCAGTGCCCTGAGGAGTCTGGGTCTTCAGTTCAGTCTCATTCACTCTCAGGTAATGTCAGTGTTTCTTTGTGTGTGGTTGGTATGGATTTGTTTCTCTGGTCTGCTGTCAGCAGATAGAATCTGAGTGTCAGACGTGGTCACTGATCAGAAGGACCTGCATTTTCTCCCACATGAGATATAAAGCTTGCTTTTATAAATACATTTCCACAACGGCCTTCTGTTTTTAAACTGTGCTGCCAGACTGCTCATTAACTGAGAGGGCAGCTATAAGGTTTGTTGTTCTTTTTTTTCAAGATTAGAGAGACAATATTTGAGACTTAACACTGTGTCACACTGTAGTGTTGAATTAAACATTAATTCAGTGGCTAATATTGATTCATTTTAGGCCATGTTGCCTTGCCCTGAACAAATATATCACTTTTCTACCCTGCCTCCTCATCACAACCACAGTTAAAAAAAGAAATTGTCCCTTTAATGAAGAATGAACACACACATCTGCCGTGCAGGAAGCTTCGTCTGTGTGGCTCCAAACCAACTCATATCTGTTGACCGTGAAACAAACAGCCTGAAAGCAGCCTGTTCGTGTGAGAAGTGTAGCCACTGCTCGCTGAGAGAAAAACACACAAAGGGTTTTCTGAATGCCCGTCCCTGTGACAATCATCACAAAAGGTCATCACATAGTTTCTGTCCTTAAACTGCTCAAACATATTAGGAAGCAATTTAACAGAAATGCAGTCAAATAAATTGTTTCTAATAGAGATGACAAACTAGTAAATCACTGGAAAGTTTGAAACTACTAATTTAAAAGCTCCTTCGGTTTTATATTTTCTTTGTGAGTAGATTTGCCAAACCTCCTTAATGTTAACCATTATAACTTATTTTGCGTTGACTTGGGAGACAGAAAACATCTCTGCTGGAATTTAAAAATTGAAAAACCATTGCAAAGCGAACGATTCAGAGCTGAAGAGGGAGAAAAAACAGTTGAGAGTTGAGATTTGTGGGTCAAAATGTTCCTTTTAAGAGCCATAAAGGTGCTTTGCAGAGAGCAGAGGGATTATGATGAATAAAGAGTGAGTCAGTCAAAGTCTAAAGTCAACAGTAACTTTCCAAGCGCTGCCTGATGTCTGGATGATTTGTGCTGCTGAGGGAGGGAGGCTGATTTGGCTCAGATCAGCTGCTGGCAGGATGTGTCCTAAAACACAACTACAGCTGAACAGCAGCAGCGCTTACATTATATATAAAAATAGCACTTCGGGGTTGGAATGCAAACACAAAATGACGTCTGTCTCCTGATGGGTAAATAGATTCTACAACATGAACTCTGATTATCAAGAGAAACATTTTTTACATTAGAAGAGTCTCTTGTTACACTGGTGACTTGTTTGCTTTATCTTTACACGTTTCAGTGCAAGCATTTGATGTTAAGAGAAACAGCCCCTCCCCCATCGCAACATACTGACCCACAATTCAGCTCTGCTGCTGCGCTCTAAAAATAGACTGAGGTTTAACCCACAGAGGGGGGAGGGGGGGGGGAGAGAAATGGAGGCATGACGGCAGACAAACATGAGAGCAGTCATATTGTTCTTGTTGCTGATGTAACTCATACCTGACTAACATAAAAGGTGTCAGACCTGAGAGTCATCAGTAACCACAGGAAGTCCCGCCTCTCTGTCCTCCAGCTGACTCATTAACCTATCACAGAGCAGCTTCATGTTATGAGTCATGCAGCTGCATTACACACAGGCAAAGGCTTTGATGATGCATTAATGTCTAATCGCAAAAAGTAAACATTTTTATTTCATGATTAGTTTCTAAAATTCTTATTGGTTTATTACTTTAAATCAAAACATTTGTTTTATTAGCTGTGGTTAAATTCAGATGATGTTATGCACATTTTCAATTTTTTGTTTGAAAACTCAGAATTTTAGCAAATCAGTTGTATTGGGTATTTTCCTATTAGTTTTTTTCCCCCAAGACTTAAAAATTTGGTTAGATATGTGAACATTTAATAAATCAGTTTAATTTACTTAAAAAGTGTTTTATTAGTCATGTTTTCCAAATCAGTTGATGAGTAAAATAAATGAGGATGACTTGAACTTAAATTCTTAAATCAAATTCCCATTTAAGATTCAAAAAAACAAACCAGAGAGAATTTACATTCAATAAGTACCAGGACAGCACACATTACATAGAATGTAACCATGAATATTGAAAGCCATTTGTGTTTGGAACAACCAAAGCCAAAGTTCAGGGTGATGAGCAGAAACTGTCCTTGAATCTGCTCTGGTTGATAATCCCCTCAGCCTGACTCTTATCTGACTTACAAACCCTGAAAAGCTCTGAATGATTTATTCAGCTAAAAGGAGCAAAGTTAGGATTACAACTAGAGAGATGACAGAGCAGACAGTTAGCCTGCATCTTCAGTAAACAGGAAACACTATACAATCTCTAACTCTTCACTCAGCTGGACTTACAGCTGTATTGCATCATTCGTTCTAAATTACCATTTAGTTTATTTTTAACTTCAGGTATGATGTCACTTCCCACACTGTTGCTGTGACCTGTCTGTGGTTCTGGCAGACAGAGGGACCTCTAGGATCCACACTGGCTCAGTTATTAACCATGAAAACGCCAAAACATATGGAGCAACTAGAAATACTGAATGTGCATGAGGGGTGTGAACATTCACTGATTTGTATTTATTCACACACACACATGCACATTGTGATCAGATCAGCAGTACTGCTGACCCGTATCAATGCAGTTTGGGATTAAATTGAGATGAATTTTTAATTTTGCACTGGACCTCATTTACTGCTTGTTAACTGCAAGTCAGGTTTTACTCAAATGTTTTACAAAACCTGTTATTCTTTATTAGGAGGTAAAAGTGTCTAATGAAACTTTGATCCTCACTGAGCCAAAAGCAAACATAAATAACCAAATTTCACTCTGTGCTCCAGACAAAAAGGTCAAGCAGTGAACTGCAAGTTCATAACCTGATTCACATCATTAAAACCTGCTGAGCCACATTGCACTGCTTCATTTTGCTTTCAGCACCTCCAAAGAGAGTATTTCCTGTCTGATGCCTGCAGAGCTCATCAGCTGAGAGCCCAAAAATAACCATCAATCCCCAGCATGCCTCACAAGTTGCCATGGGATCAAACAATATGGGAGGTGGGTGGACACCAAGGGTTTAATCACAGGGTGGAGGAACGGAGGAGGAGAAGACACGACAAGAGACAGGAAGAGAAACGATCACAGCCAGGGCGACAACAGAGCAGTTTCACTTCAGAATGATGCCCTGATGATAAAAGTGTGTCAGAGAGACCATCCAGATCTTTAAGACAGTTAAAAAAGAGCCAGACTTCCACAAAACTCTTAAAATTTGAATCACATGCAGGCATAAAACAGCCCTTCCTTTGGAGTCCAGCCAGGGTTATTTATAGAAACCATGCTGTTAGTGTCTTCTCTATAAGAACAGTCTCAACTATGGTGCACTTTACCAGAAAAAAGAATAAAAATAAAAAGAATCACCAAGGAGCTGCTACCTCTGCATCACTGACCTCTTTCTGTGAGCGTTTATCTGAATTTATATGACATTAAGTGCAAAAGATCCCTGAACTGTGTGCAGAGGCCAGTCAGAAGTAGGCCAAGTAAAGTAGGGCAGAGTGCATGAGGCACAGCCTTTAAAAGCAATCAGCACTTTGCATCAACACAGAGCGCACTGCAGAGAGGTGAGAGGAAAAAACGGGTGAGAAAGTATTTCCATAAACAGGAAGCAGTACTTGAAGTGGCTTTAACGACACGACTGACTGACAGAGAGAGGAAATCTATTTGAATGGGGGTTTTCTATCAATATTTACTGTATTTTCTGTAAATTACATTACATTTCTTCACACAATAAAGTCTTATTTTTGTTTTTTACCACAATCATTTAGTTTTGTCCGCCAACTTTGTGTGAATGCTTTTGAGTTCTTGTTACCTTAACAAGCCTCTGTGAATCATCGTGAAACACCTCAGGGAAAGGAGGAGCGTTCAAGGTGATGAACATTTATACCAGAGCTGGTGTACCTCAGAAAATGGGCAATCTATCAAGATGAATGGGGTCAGAGTTATTTCTAAAGGGCATGGAGTTGAATAAAATGCAAGGAGCAGATATTCCCACTACAGGGCCACAGTTCTGGGAAAATTCAGTCTTATTTCATTTGACTTTTCTGTTCAAATACAGTTATGGCAAGATTTCTATAGTGCAATTGCTTTCAAAGATCTGATGCTGGGAGAAATCGGTGGGGGGAAATACTTTTCACAGCACTGTGATGTCATCACCTGCAGCCAGATACTTCTCCAAATGTTATTTGCTTAATCAGTTGTATGATTGAATATTTTTTAGATTAATGAACACGATTTAAAGTAGGGCTGCTCAATTATGAAAAAAATTAATCAGTTATTTCAGTCATTACTCATTACTCTTTTAGTTTGGAAAAACAATTAAGAGTTCACATTTTAAGAAGCCTGCAGGCACTGATTTCTGTCAGCAGGTGGCAAAGTTGAGTTGTTTAGTGTAGATTAAAATTAAGACACCAATATTACCGGTATTATACTGGAATCAATATAAATTACAATAAAAACACAAAGCCCTGTTCAGACACAAGAAAATAAAAGCTTGCTTTTCAAAGCAGAATGTAACCAATTGCAATTCTGTTGTGACCCTTTGGTGTCAAAATTGAAATACAAATTTAAATAATTTCACAGCTCTAATCTGAAGAGTGTGTCAGGTTGTCAAAAGGAAAAGCACAACATTAAAACAGTCTATTAGCAATCTTTAACTATAGGTCATTAACTCCTGTGCATGAGACAGAAATAAAATAAAATGCAACAAACGTATTCATGTGTTGAAACTGTCTTCAGATTCTTTGAAACTTTAAATGCCTCTAAAATACAAAAAAACCATGACACTATCTACAATGAGTCCAAACTAGGTAATATAATTAATAAAAAATAAACATTATGAAGACCCATCTGCATCCCATCATGCATCAAAACCTGCTGATTGAGCAAAAAAACACAACACACTTATATCAAATCTGTTAGGAAAAGTCAAATCTAAAAGATTTCAGGAGTAAATGTGTGAGGTTGGAATGCGTAGTAGCCCGAGTCGTTCTCAACATGTCCAAACATGTCCAGAAAGTCAGCAGTGTCAGCGAGGCTTAAAGAGACAGAGAGGAGTTAGTCACGGATCAGGTGTTTCCAAGAGGCTGAGGCCAACTCCTCTCACTTCACTGAACATCTGAACAGCTCACCTGCAGCTACACAGGTGATCAGCCTATGGGAGCAAATCAAAAAACAAGGAATTCTGCAAGAAAGGAACATTTTAGACTGACTAAATAATAACAGTTTATAAAACTAAATAATAATGTCTAAAATGAATCAAAGACTTTTGCTAAATTGTGCAGGAATTGCAGGTGTTTCTCAGTCATTTTGTGCAAATCCACATAATGCTTTATCAACATTTAGCATCAATATTACTTGGAAAAATCAAGTTAATTCAAATCTAATCTGATTAACTACAAACATTTTATAGATGTTCCTTCTGCCTGCAGCATCAAGGATCACAGCTCTGACTTATCTGAAGCTGAATCTTAGACTATCAAACACTCCAAGTCTCTAGAGACCTGGAGAAGACATGGGAGGGGGGTCTGACCCTACCGTGACCCCTGTACCAGCTGCTGTCAATATGTTTAGGACAATAATAACACCTGTTATTTTTCTGGTGTTTCATAAAATGGATAATTATTCAGTACAGTTAAGTATCTGTATCTGTAATAAAAACAGACAGCAGGAGACAAAATGAAAAATGCCTGTTTGTTATGTAGCACAGAATTAGAGTATCTAACACCCTCCGAGCTGTTAAAATGACATTGTTCCCTGTTTTGTTCTTAGAGCTGTCACTTTCAGAATGAGAGATTTTTAATAGAAGCTATACAACACCATGTGCTCCCGCAGGCACAACGGGTGTGTCTTTCTCCCTGCAGCTCTCCTGTCTCCTCATGTCAAGACATGGCTGCAAATCAAAATGCAGTTACCATCATGACACACAGAAGCCAAATATGGAGAAACCAAAGAACCAATTAAAGCCAAAAACAGAGCAGAACCTGTCTGTGAACATTGTTTACAGGTTAAATCAAGACAACAAATACAAGCATCTGGGCAAAGTCACCATATTAAAGTGAACTGGTTTTGTGAGTGCGTGCGTGCGTGCGTGCGTGTGCATGTGTGTGTGTTATGGAGTCAACATGATTCAAGATGGCTGCCACAGCTAATCAACATTAGCAGACAAGAACAGTTAACTTGGTCATCTTTACAGATACAGAGCTAAAATATGATTGATTTTCAAAATAAGAGCAGCAATAACTCCATTTCTCATCATAAGACGGTCTAAGTTTAGTTTAGTTCATCAGTCCTGTAGGATGTATCATCTACAATATACAAGATGCTAATATTTAAAAACTTTTACACAGAAACACACTTCACTATTGCTGAAATCTCTCTTTAAACTGACACTGGTGCTTTGTGAGCAGACGAGAAGAGCTCCTAAATAGTGAGACTGCTCCTTTAGTAGCTAAAGCTATCCTCCTACAGCTCCTTCTTTGCTGCATGAACAACCTCTGACATGTGTTGATTTTGTTTTTTCTTTTTTTGTATCTGCCTGGTAACACATGGTGTCAGAGTCATGACAACATCCGATGCACTCGTTAGCTATTCCCAGATTTCATGACTGTCAGGAGGAAACCTACAGTCTTCATTAAGTATCTCTGCAGCTCTTTAAATGCTTACAAACCACAACACCCAAAATAATATATGTTCATTACAAAACAACAAAATGCAATTGTTGATGTTGACATCTTGTTGAACAGAAATGGATCTTTGTGTTTCCACAGTGTGCTTACATAACAACAGATGATTCCTGTGCAGAAACGCTCTTCAGGCTGTAACAGTTTCTCTCATGACTGCATCCTATATGTGTTTTGAAAGCCTTTTGGTCCTCATGGGAGTATGCACAGTCTGCCTGGCTACAGAAGGAAGTGCTTCAAGAAACTCTGAGCCAATCAGAGAACAGGGTTCTAGTCAGCTGGCCGAGGCTCGTTGCTATGCTCCAATCACAAAGCAGGGTTTGCGGTCAGGTGACGGCTCAGACCGGCTCAGTGTTTTGAAGCAGATGAAAACAAAAGCTAATGAGGCCGTCAGTTGGCTCCGCCAGCTGCCTCGCTGCATGCAGGGCTGAAAGGAGCTGCAGAGCTCCAGGAAACAAAATAGGATTTATTATGACCACAGCTACAGGTCTGTGTGTGTGTAGTGACGAACAAGAGGTTGAAAGGATAGTTATGACTGTATTTTAACTCCTGTTATCGGATCCCAGGATGGGAAGTGGAGCCTAATTATTCTCACACAGTGAAAGAAAAATAAAGTTTATGAGCTTCCAGCTGGAAGGTTCTGGCTTCCACGTGCCAAAGTGCAAGGCATGTGAAACAAGGAAGACTTTTTCCAACTTAAATCTGAAAAATACCTATCTTTGTTGTGTTATTTTTCCAAAATTAAAAGTGGAGACTGACTAGTCATGGTACATGGATCCCAGGCTCACGGACACTTCAGTCCTGAAAACCCAAACTTCTCCCTCAGCTGTCTGCTCTACGAGACTTCTAAGCTTGTACTCAGCACAAACAGCCTCCACTCCCTCCCCTCCTCCAGATGGCCACCCATACAGTAACACACACACACCCCAAACTCTTAACACACACGCAGAGTCCACCATGTCCACCCAGTTAAACCACAGAAGCTCAGACTGGCCGACAACTGTCATTAAGAGCCTTGGCCAGACGCTGGAAGCTATAGCTGGCAAGAGGGATTCAAGGAGGAGGGGCTGTAATAAACCAAGAAAACAGACATGGGTTGAGCTACTCCCCTTTTTATTCAGTTATATTGTCTCAGCAGGTAGCTGGAGACAAAATGTAAAGAATGATATGTCAGCTTTTTAAATAAATTGTTTTTTATCTTAACATTATCCTGAAGCTCCTCATTCCTCCTCAATCCAAAGCTCCCCTGCAGTCATTAGTCTTCATCAAACAATACTGAGCAGGACTTTTTCAGCCTAGTGTTTGAGGCATGAATGTTATATGAATCAAGCTGCAGAGTCACAACATTATATTTATAACGCATCAACTAGATTGGCAGAGGAAGTAACATTTGATCACTTCATGGTTGGAAACATTTGGTCAAAACCTCTGTTTCTGAGCCATAGTTACACGTGAGAGGTTTATGTTTGTATATCAGAGGTTCGTCATACAGGATGCTAGAGTTCTACACAAAACTCTACTACCCCAGGAGACTTTAATAAGGGATACTTCTTTAACTGAACCCTCTGTCACACACACACACACACACACACACACACACACACACACACACACACACACACACACACACACACACACACCATGTGTGTTACAAAAAACTGATGCATTTCCTGCCACAAAACAAACCTTTAAGAACAATCAGTTAATTCCTTTAACCACCTCTAACATACTGAAGCCAGTGAATGTTTGCTCAATCCCACATTTCACACACAGGCTTTTCTACAGTATACCAACATTATCAGGCTCCTCTCCAGTGAAATCAGGTCCCAATCTTAGTTCAAGAGGCCGACCCCCTCTCTACTTTTATGATTAGGCTTAAAGCTGTGTTTTGGTTAGGATTGGCTCAGGTGACTCGAACCACGTCCGCACATTGTCCACTCTCATCTCACCCATCTGTTCACTCACAACTGCACAACCATCCACTCCCTGACACTAGGTTTGCAGATGACACCACTATAGTGAGGCTGACAACAGGAAACAATGACTATAGATCAAGTCCAACACCTGGCCCAGAGGTGCTCAGACTGTGTCCTTATTCTCATGGTCAAAACAAAAAGAATTGTGATGAACTTCAGAAAATCCAAGAAAACAGCACCTTCCCTATTCCACATTAACTGAGAGGTGGTAGAGAGGGTCAATAGCCATTAACACCTCCCACCTGGCGAGGAAAACTCAAAAAATGATTCCATGTATATAGTACTCATGTACATTGTTGCTAGTGTCTTTGAGAGCCACCAACCAAATGTTGTTTTATTTAATCAAGATTTTTGTCCTAATCACTTTTAATCCTCCCTTTAGTTATTCTGTAATAGGTTCAGACTGCTGGTTGACTTCCCATGATGCACTGAGATTACCCTGAACTGATCTCTAGCTTCATTTCTAAAAACACTACTATGAGTGTTGGTATTATCTTCTTTTAGCAGGTATTTCTGTGCAGCTGCTTGTGTGTGTCTGTGATTTGCTGCTCTTCCTGGAGCTGGTTCTGCTGGAGGTCAGTTCCTGTTAGCAGGGAGTTTTTCCTCTCCACTGTCACCATGTACACGTTCCAGGATTGGGGTAAATGAGTTAAAGGAAAGATTAGAGGCTAAACCTGTTAGTTTTCTTTGCTAGACTACTTTCTATAAAATGTATCAATACTGTCACAATGATCTGAAAAACATGAGTCTGAATTTAGCTACAAATATAGGTTTACTATTACTGTTTTGGTGAAAACAGGTCTGTGAGCCAACATAAAAAAAACACACACATACCTTTGCATGTCTTTTTATACCCAGTCCTACTTCAATCAATACTGGTTATGCTAATATCGTCTAATGTTGCCCGTTTTTTCCATGAAAGCCATAAAAGTCTTTGAAACTCTCTTTACTTCTAGAAGAGCCAAATGCTTCCATTTTCTCCCTGCATTAATGAGCAGCACAGTGAAATGGAGACTCAGTAAAACCGTCTTCTCATTGTTGGTAACTTAGCAACTTTGTTCAAATGACTTTTTCAACAAAAAAAAGCAGCAAGCATTAATTAAATAGAGCAAGATGTTGTTACAAACCCATGAAAAGCAGCCACAGCGTTCCCTTTGCAGAGCAGCTGTGATTTCATCTAGACTGTCTCCCAGTTAGACCCAGCACAAAAAACACAGGGAGAAAACGCACTAAATTATTGTTAAAACTTCAGTGAGGTTAAATTCTCAATTGATTTGTAGAAATTTAGAAAACACATTCTGTGTATTGAAAACTTTGCTGAACACATTACGCATTTCTAAAATTGCAGCAAATGTGTTAAATCTCATGAATAAAGCTCAGATAATTTAAAGTATTTAAATATATAATACCTCCATACTAATCGTGCTGGTGTGCTAAATCACCTCCCCACCACGTCCAGCCAAGTTGGCGGCCATTTTGCCTCCAAACAGAGAAGCTTTCAGTGGGTTTATCAGGCAGGAGGAGGGCACAGATAACAGAATGAAGGGGCCTTTTTAGAAGATGTGAGAGAGTGCTGTGGAAAATCAATACAGAGTGAGTCCTGGGAGAAAAGAGAGAGAGATGAAACCCATCTAGAAACACAGGAAACGCGTGACTGATGTTCCAACCTTGGAAATATGAGTGTCTGTGTTTGTCCTCATGACTCAGCTGAGCAAAAATACAGAGATGGAAGAAAACTACCAGACTGCTAATTTAAAAAATCCACACACTCATCTTTTCTTTAAAAACAGGCATACTTAAAGTTTTTGCATGATTTGTTTCTAACCTTTGAAAGAAAACTATTTCCCAAATGATTCCTTAAACAGCATCCTGATAGCTAAATAAACCCAGAAACTGCTACAGCCATGGGTTTCTGGTGTGTGTTTTAGTTCCTTATATCGACTCTAATTTCAGTTTGGTATCTGGTTCATCGTTTCCCCTAGTTCATCTTAGTTGCTCAGCTCCACAATGGTGTTGCAGCTGTCATTATCTCACCTGGTCCACCTTTAGTAATCCAGCTCTACAGTATATCTTGATTCCTCAGTGGTCCTGTGATGGACGGTTCCTCAGTCCACTGCCATTTTCTCTGTTGTACTTTCCTGTCTTGGTTTTGTTCTCAAAGTTTGTGGTATTAAATATTATTTTTGGCTTATTCCTGCCTGACCGTGGCTGCTTGGCCTGCAATGTTGGGTCCTACCTACAGCCACAAACTGTTACAAACTCAATGTGCAATTTGTGAAAAAAGCAGAGAGGGGATCTGGCTTGTTGAATCGTTCCAGACAGGCTGTGCTCTGCAACAGAAGAACATCAGAAACTGGTCCGCCAGTGCGCACCAGGTATCAGACCAGATCCCTCTGCCCAAATGCGCCTTTGCGGATCGGGACTTTCGCAGTCCCGATCGCTCAGCCCGCAATCAGATGCTGATTAACTACACTTCCTGTTGTGGTGCGCTCTGAATGAGCTCTCAAAGTAGCGTTCATAGGCTGTGGAGGCTTGTTGACACGTACGAGCTGCCCCGCGAGCACGCACATACATTGAACTGGATTCTACCCAGGCCAAACTAAAGGTATGAATTAAACATCAGCGCCAGGTTCCCCGAGTATCTCAATGAAAAAAAAATATATGTGAACCCCTCATTTCTCTCTTTCTCTCATGATCTCATAATGAACGTTAATATTATAAACGGTGTTCCGCGGCGTGCACAGAGCTGCACCTCGTCACGCCCCCTCACCTGCTCCCTGCAGCTCAGACCGCAGTGAGCTGATTATCAGACAGAAACCAGGTTATTGCTCTGTCAGACAGTCAGAGGTGCATAGAGGTCTGTCCCCCCAGAGGTGAGAGATTAATGACCAGAGAGATTAATGACCATTTTAAAGAAATGACCTAAATCCAGTGCAACCTGTTGAAGAGCCTCAGGTTTTAATGTCAATGAACTTAAGGGAATTTTGTGAATTTTACATTTCTTGGAATAAGGCACTTTTTGGCCAAGAGAGTTCACCAAAGACTACTGCTGGGTCTTTGTTATTGTCACTGTTACTGTGGATTTACCAAACTCCAGAAGTGACTCGTGTTCTTCACACAAACAGTGGTTGGTCTGAAGATGGTAAAAGAACTCTGGTGTGAAGCTATATTTTACTTCAACTTCATTTCTTCATCACTGGCAGGCTGGCCTGGTTTGAGCATCATCTTGAAACAAAACTATTTCCATGCAAGAGAGGAAGACCCACGTCTGGCTACAAGATTTAAAGAGGAAGATGACTGAGCTGGCAGCATGTTAGCCAATTGGTCTGGATCCCCCTCTTGTTCACCTTCCACCTACTGCTCACCACGCTGCCTCCCATCTCCACATTGAAGTGTTTTGTAACCTGGATGTTAATGCAGCCAAACCAATTGTTATTTATTGAAAAACTTTTTCAAAGAAGTTTAATGGCTGTTAGTCCTTTAGGTTTCATTACAAACTCATTCTGGTCTAAAGTCATGCAGCCACTGTGTTTTTCACTGGTTAAAGTGAGAGAAATCCTAAATAATGCCATCTGCCTCATAATTAAAACAATTTATTTATTATTGTAAATACTATATATCACACAGCTCTATCAATACCACATAGTTTACAGTGAGCAAAAGCTCATTTGTTCTATTTGAGAAAATGTTCCATCCAGTTTTAACACAACAGGCAGTGAGATACAGTTGAACCAGCCATCTGTTTGTTAGAGTGCAGCCGTCCCTCCACCCAGCACCACACCAACACCACGGTCGACTGGATTATAGAACCACCTTTACAAGAACCAGCAGACGTTAAACCAAGGCAGTAAAATAAATGGGTTAAAAATCTAAGCGAGATGGATTTTTATTGACATGTCAGTGTATGACTGAGTTTTATACCATTAAACACTGATTTAGTATATTATTATTTTGATGAATAGTTCAATAAACATAAGCCTATAAAGATCTGTGCTTCATATTTTGATCCATGTCAGAGGAGAGGTTTAGGCAAGTCTTTTTTAAAACAATGGTAGGGTTAAGGAAGCTTTTAAAAAGGGTTTTAATCATGGAAATATTTTTTTAATCTCACAGGAAGTATTATAATAAAAACTGAAGCTAAAATAAAAGGGAGGTTTTTTGTCCCATCTTTTTATTTTTAGGTTCTACAAAATGAATGAAGAATGAAAACAACTATTATCGTCCCCACAGGTTGAGATGTAGCTTCTTAGGTTGTTTGTGATGCCACCAGTTCAAGTCAGGGGTTCACATTTAACTTAATAAATATGAGCCTAAAGGCTTCATTAATTATTAACATTACTTTCAACTACCATTTGTCAGTCACCTGAATAATTAATTGACTTATTATAAGGAGAAATCAAAGTGGAGGCTAGTGAAATTCTGACAAAAGGATTACATTAATTAATTAATAATGTCTTAAAGCCACAATCCAAGCTACAAGTGTTGACTTGACTATTAAATGTAGTATATTACACTACAATATATATACTTTAGATTTTATTTTCAATCAACTTTAAGAGCTAGATATTATTTCTATCTGTCCTTCTGCTGAATCCTGATCCATAACCTGAATTCCCTCCTGCTCTCAGCCTGTGCCATCTCACGCTGAAGGATTATAATCACCATGGTGAGCTGCCTTCATCAAACCCCCTCCTCATCCTCATTCCAGCAGCACGTGACCAGGGTTGATGAGACAGGATACTCGGGATCTAGTGACCTTCATTTACACCTCGTCTTTGCCACATCCTCTTAAATTCTTTTTTTGTTTGTCTTTACATCAATTTACCCTTTTTTCTATCCTAAAACATCTTTTCTCTAAAATTAAACCTGCAATCCTCCCCCAAAACAACTAAATTTAAACATGTTTTTAAATAGTTTAAGCTTATCCTATCTTCATTTATTTACATTAGAGTCTGAGCTGTGTGCAGGCAAATAAAAAGAAGAAATAAATGCTTCTACTCTTCTCTCAACTCATGTTTAACAGTTCATTTCAGCAAGAGGACAAACTCATGCTCTCACTGTGATCTTGAACTGTCATAATCTGTATCAGAGTCTCAGTCGGTGCCATTACACCCTGCTGCCTGATGAGGTTAGAAACACAAGTCACACGCATGAAACATTTTACATGCAAGTTTTTCTCAAAGTTGCTGCAGTCTAGTTTTTTATTTAGTCAATTATTATACTGATTATCCAGTTTTATTCAAGACACAGATTCTTACAGGCTGTTTGTTTGACAAGCTGCACTAAAAGGGTTTTACCCCCAGGTTTAACGATGTCTGCTCAACCTAAACTACTTGTCTGAGGTTCTTCAGTACTCTTTTAAAAATGACTTTGAAACCTTAAAAATAAGATGAACTTAGGGGTTCCTACTTCATCTTTGTGCTTCAAATTTATCTTCAAACCTCCTCTCTGCAGAAGGCACAATCGTGCATGGACTGTTACTGTAACCATGGAAACTGTACATGTGGCAGTGACTGACACCAGATAGAAATTCCATTGAGTATTGTGTGTATTTTCTGATAGTAAAATATAGTTTTAAACAGAGCTAGCATATAAATTGAACTGACAATTAAAACATTAGTCATTTTTTTTGTTTTAAAAAGTATTTCTATTTGTGGTAGATTTACTGGTGTTTACCATTTTATAAATATTAAATAACTGTGGATGTTGACCATTTGGCTAACAACATTCTGGTTGATTTCTGTTTTCCATTTGATAATAATCTATATAAGCAGTGTCACAGCTGTTGCATAAGCCCCTTTGACACTATGGGTCCACAATATAACAGTGCTCAACTGGAGTCAGAGCTAGCTTAGCAACAGCTAGTTCTGT
The DNA here is from genome assembly GCA_006937965.1 of Callopanchax toddi. Classification (NCBI taxonomy): domain Eukaryota; kingdom Metazoa; phylum Chordata; class Actinopteri; order Cyprinodontiformes; family Nothobranchiidae; genus Callopanchax; species Callopanchax toddi. The sequence continues at coordinate 604,996 of SSNR01000187.1, forward strand.
TTCCACCACTGAAAGCTTTGTCTCTAGTACCCAAAGACTGACATCTCAGCACCAACGCTTTGCTAGCCCACAGGAAAAAAAATGCTTTTGTCAGGAGCAGGAAGTGAGTTAGCATTATTTTTACACTGCTGCTAAACTTTAAGACATCTCTTTGATTGAATGACTTTAATAGACCTTTTCTTTAAGTCATGTTTGTCTGTTCTTTTCAGAACCAGGAAGTGACTGCAGTGGGTAAGGTGGTGCACTGAGGGCTCCTCCCCATTATACACCCACTCACACACTTGATTCTGTGACTACCTCCCTTGCTTTATCAGTCATTCAGCATGTCAGGCCTTCAAAGCTAAATGTCTATATTCTGATCATTTGAAACATAATTAGTTAATTAATGGAGATAATATTAATTGGACAAGTTTATCAGGTGCACTAAGGTATGATTTTCTCTTTAAAGACACTACCATGCACAATCACACCGACCACTAAAACTGTGCAGTTTTCTCTTGTTCCACATAAAGACTTTCACACAACAATCCATCCAGTAAATGCCATCTGTGACTGAAAAAACATATTTTCCACCTGATGTATGAATGTTTCCACATAATGGCAGCAGCACTGCATCAGTCCACACAGTGAGCATTAAAGAACATGACCCAGATACTGCCTGAGAGTCTGCGTCTTATTTTTAGACCAACTATAGCCAGCAGGCAGAATTGGTCATTGCAAACAAACTCATTAACAACAGTACAGAGAAGTTTACCTCAGTACATTTTTTAAAATCTGCTTTTTGGAAAATATTCACATGGTAGTGCATCAAACTTCAATGTGGGCAAACATCAAGTCAAACAAATAAAAAGTTTTTTTAATGAGCAATTACAGTCAATTCAAGATCTGATCATCAACAAACAATGTCGAAACGGACCAAATTTTCCATCCAAAATCAAGACAGACTCATGTTCCTCTTATCAGTGGCAGAGCTTCCTCTTCCTCTATTTGGAAAGGTCAGTGTAATAACGGTAGGTTAAGACTGTAGAGTAAAGTTGTAGAGACGCAGTTTGCTTTAGTGCTGTTGGTTCACATCCTGCGCTGTAAAAGGTCACAGCAGACACGACTAACATTCCAGTTTGAATAGCCGGAAGGCCGGTGAGCCAGCTATACGTGAGTCCATCCCTTCTGACAGCTTTGTAGTTCCTCCACTTTACAGATCAGGGGCCTTAAGTAGCTCCTGACTAATCAAAAATACAAGAAAGAAAATAAATAAAATTGTTTTGTTCAGCTAGGTTTGAAATAATCACAATGTTCATAGTTCTTCTTATGTTAGCTGGACCTGCTGAAATGATCCAGTCAAGATGGAGTGATGGAACTTTAAAGAAAGAAAAATGGCACTCGTTGTATTCAGTGGATAACCTAAGGTATGCATGATATTGAGGAAAGGTGATTTGCACATACTCTGTTGTCAAGACAATTTATCAGATTATATAACTACAGTATATAATATGACAAGCATTTGCTTCTGTGATTCATTAGAATCCTTTGTGAATTTGATTTTTACACATCAATATTGTAATATTTTTTAATACAGTATATTGTGCAACTCTAATGTAACCTGTACATATCTGCTGCTTCATAATAGTGTGTTTAGCAATTTTAGAAAACAGAATGCATGCAGGATGTTTTAAATCAGTTAAAGGAAAGAAACGTCCCTGTATGTTTGAGCTCGATTCAGATTTTAAAAAATGCCAAACATGAACACTCAGGTGTGCTTGCGTCTGCCAGATCACCTGTGCTCTGAGTGAAATACTGCGGTGACTTTTCCTCCGAGCATCTCTGCAGTACTGGTGCTCCCTGCAGCTGATGACAGGCTGCTGGAGGAGAGCCACACCCTGATTCACTTAAAGATGGACTCAAAACAGGAAAAACAACAATCTTTGTGGTTCTTTTTAGGTTGGATAAAGAGATGAAGAGGAAGTGAAACAGATTTGAATGAGCGTTTCTTATCTGTGCACGTTCATTTCACTTATGCTTCCAGTTCCTCAAATATGATGCTTTCGTAATAGTTATTAAAACACAGAATTCAGCTTCAAAACATTTAGCAGGCATCGCTTTGTGCTTTAAATCAGATAGATATTATAAACACTAGTGCAAAACATATTTAGATGTGCCTATTTAAGTATAAACAAGGTTAATGGTTTTTGCATGCAGAGGTTGTCATCAAATGAACACGTTTTAATGTCACACCTTCATTAAGTTCCACTTCTTCAACATATACTGTGAACAAAAAGCATTCACTGAATGTATTGACAGCTAATGAATTTAACTCCCCATAACACTATACATACAAGGCGAAAACACTTTGTAGTTTGGCCTGAAGAGAACTCCTCTGTGCAGCTTTTACCTGCAACGTATAACATCTGACAGTGGACTTTCCCTGATAAGATAAAGTACAGGAAGTTTCCTCACATACCACTGAAATGGCAGATTGGTGAGCTATAATTAATACAGTGTAATGGAGTGCAACAGTGCATATGATGGCTTCGCACTAACAGAACAGACTGGGCTAATTCACCTGCTGTGCTGCGTTAGAGCTTCATTATGTTCATCTGTATTGTTGTCTAGTTTAACGGGTTTTGCTTGTGCATATATAAGGAACACCTGATTAGAATTTCTCATTGTAATCAATTAGAAGATCTTGCCTGTTGTAGATGAATCCCTGAACGGCCTCTGTTTGGAGAAATAGAGTGTATGTCCTACAGGTCCAATTAGCTAATGGCTAGTCTGAGCACAGCCGAGAATAAGATGTAATCTTAGAACAGCTCCAAGCTCCCAAATCTCATAGCAGTTCATTGGATGTTATGTTATAAACTTTTACAACTCTAGCAATGTTGTTATATAGTTATATATAGTTATAATATACAATATAGTTATTTACAGTTAATTTTTTGCATTATTTACAAGTAAACAACAGCCAAAAGTAGCACCTCAACTGATCCAGGATCAGTTTAACATCTTCATATTTCTGCTGACCCATTTACCTGAGAAGGCTATGAAATTTTGGGTTTTATAGTCATTCTAAAACAGTGCTTGAGCTGCTAGCTCATCAGTACTTTTGGACATTACTATTTCTCCAGACTGAGGCCATTCTAGATACCATCAACAACGGGTAAGATAGTAATTACATGAAATATGTCTTTAAGATTGAAGATTAAACATATTTTTCAACATTTTCGGCTGTTTTTGTCTGACGAGCCAACAGTGAACTGCTGTGGGAATGTTTGGAGTTCAAGTCCTTCTAAAAGTATCAGACCTTTACAAGCTCATTAAGACTAGGGTTGCAACTTTTACCCATTTATTTTGCAACTTCACAAATCTTGAAAAATCCGCAGCAACAAATTCACTCAAGCAACAGCACAGGATTCTGAAAATTACAATATCTGATTTCCAAAATGGAGATGTTTTAAAGATGGCTGCCACCTCAGCTGTTAAAAAAACGACGTGATTGGTGGATTTCAAGAAACCTTTAGGACGCGATAAGCTAAAACTGCAGCAGTTGTGTCTGGATGTCTGTCAACCATGTGACACAAGAAGAAAGAATAGAGAGTTATAAATAACTGACTCAACTTCAAACCTATAAATACAATTTAGACAAAAACTCAAAGAGAATTGTGTGGAAAACGATTTTTAAAAGAACAAGAGAGAACTGGTTAAAACTGTTGCATTTAGATTCATGACTAGGCTACAGGAACGGGCTTGTGGTTTTCTAATCTGACCATCACAGCAAAGCCACCAACTTCTCCTCACTGCCTGATGACTTCCTCCATTTCACTGCATCCTCACAAACATCCACTGGTCTCTGCTCTCAGACATGAGGGGTAACGTCACTTTTACTGTTGCTTTTAGTGAATATAACACAAAACATGGACTTTAAGTCCTCTATGTTGGGTATTTTATGAACTCTGAGGCAGAATGTCTCCATGAGCTTGAAACAATTAAAGCTGCGGTTTCAGAGGAAAGAGGCTGGGAGAGTCTTTCATTCAACAAATCATGAACGGGTTAAAGAATTTCCTCAGAGAGGGGGATTTCCAGCCCCCGAGCTGAGTGTGGTCTTCCTGCTGCCTTTTCTTCAGGTGATTCCATCTTTCCGTGCACACATGCGCACAGCAAAATGCACATTATTTGTTTAAAAAATAAAAACAAGGTTAAAAAAATAAAAACAAGGTTCATCTTCACTCAGACCTATTATGATTCACTCAATCCTGTAGAACTAAACCCAAAATGTCAAAGTTAGTTTGTGTTTCAGAGCATTTCCTGTTTCACTTTAATTAAATATTTACTGCTGCTCTTATTCTTCCCCCAGCCATAGAAAAAGGGGAAAAAGCTCGAGTTTCTTGTGGTAGTTTCCTTCAAACACAAAAATTATGAACAAATGGACCCACTGTGCTTAATTATGAAGGGATGCTGAGCATGCTGTGGTGTAATGGCAAAGCAGGCGATCACAGAGACCACCCCTGGGTGGAAATAAAGTCTGATTCAAAGCGACATTCATTTCAGCAGAGGAATCATTCAGTCACTTGTGTAACCCTCAGAGGCAAAGGAACAGTAGACCTTCTGATTGTTCTGTGGGCACCAGTGCTGTAACTGTGTACTAACAGTAGTCTATTCTGGTCTAAAAGACCAAGTCAGACAGCAGCAGTTTAGAGTCTCCTGAATATTTATACTACTCAGGAACAGAAATATTTCCAATTAGGTTGAAATCTTTCAACCTATCTAAGTATCTTAGGTTATTATAAACAATGAACAAAAACCATGTGGTGTTTTGTCTCGTTAAGAGCTGTCTGGGTGGTGTTTGCATGGTAATACTTGTTCATTTTGCCACATTAACAAAATCTAATCAATGCACAAACAACATGAAAACAACTTGTTAACTTATTGTTTGTTTGGTTGTTTTAGTCACCTGCACTTCCTGCTATGTCTCCTCTCATAGGCTGCTCAGATTCTGGGTCAAACCACTTCCACGGGGGTGGGAGTGGGTGGGGGGGCTTCGACAATTCAGTAAACAGACAAGCATTTCTCTAATACTCAGTTTTAATCAATTTTTTTAAGCAAAATCCTGTTTAGAGAATATTTAGAGTACATACATACATTCTACATCAGCTGTTTATTATATAAAGATTTTAATGGCATAAATGTATGGTTTTATTGATAAAAAATAGAAAAGATAATCTATACATTAGTGATTTCCCTCTGACGCAAGTAGACAAAATACACAACCTCAGTGCCGTGTAGTAACAAAAACATTTTTTATAACATTTTCCAGGCACAATATGTTAACCAGCAGCAAAGTGGTGCCAACAGTCAACAGTAAATACCATCTTATTCTGTGGTAACATTCACATATTTGTTGACATTCCTTTGAAGAACACCAAACTATCCCCAGATGTGTTTTGTTGCCATAAAGTGACAGATCACATTTGGGTCTAAAGCTAAAAGCAGGATTCAGTATTAGGACAATCACATCATCTCCATCGAAGTGGTACAGTATCTGATAAAGCTAATGGATGTAGCCACTCAGTGGGAAGTGGAGCCAAGGAAAACGACTAAGCACTGGTATCAATATGTCTGACTCAAACAGCCCCCCAATCAAAACACAACTCCTTCAAGATGTTCATCCTACAAACCTTCACAAGGCCTCATTAGTCTGATTCTCCCCTCTCAGCAGGGGGTTGGTGAGCAGTGTGAAAATAGTTCTGCAGATTAAAGGAAATGTATCATGGAATAAAACATGTTCCTGTGTCGAGGAGCAAACACTGATTAAACACATCCCTTCCACTTTGGCAAGCTCTAAAACTATCAGTCAGTGAAGTGTTTATGTCTGAAGGATGCTGTCACATCAAGATCAGGAAAAAATATATAAAGCCTTGTTTGAAGCTGCTTTATCACAGACTTTGTCCCCAAACTGTGACTGGAAGTTTGTATTTTCCCAGGTGTTACTGAAAGCAGCATCAATATGGCCGCCCTGCAGTAACTTGCCATGTCCCTGGGCTGTGACTGATGGTGACTTGTAATTAGACTGAATTGAAACTTGCAATTCTATCTAAAACTTGCGTTCTGTCTCCATTTTTACATTGCAGTCTAACGATCCATGTCCTGACATGAATCGGTGGCTCATCCAGGATAATTTAAACAGCTGCAGCCCAGTGGGGTACTGGCTGTAGCCTCTCAGAACCCAAAACACTAATGGAGTAAAGTTCAACTGAAAAATATTACTTGTTTTACCTGGAGGTTGTGAGGGCGCACAGACTTTAAAGAACCACTAACATAGGAGGTTCTAAAGAGTCTGACTAGTCTTTATTATCCTGGAAGCACCAACTACACCAAACTGAGATGTAACTTCCTTTAAAACCCTTCACAATAAGAGTTCAGGCAAAACAAATGTGCTAAATAAATTAACAATAATAACAACATACATTTAGACTGTGGAAAATCCCAGTACGCTTCTGCTGTTTTATAAACACATTTTTACAATAGAGTGATAATATTGTTAACCGTGATCAATTTCCTACCTATAATCAGGTCATGAGTCTTTTTGCTTAATTCTTAATTAGCCTAAGATTTGTCTGGTTTTGTGGTTTACATTTTTGTCCAAATAAGGACAGATTTAGACTTTAAAATGAATTAGCATGCAAAACATGGTGGCAAAGCTATTTTAAAATATAGTTTAGGTCAATGATTTTAGCTCAAAACTATTTTCAGCCCACATAAAACAATGCTTTTTGTGCAAGAACATTTTTGCAATATAAATAGAAATAAATAATGTAGTTATTACTCAGAAGGAAGTAGGAGTCACAGTTGCTTCTTGGTCCTGTTCTGACATTAACAAGACAGAAATCATTTTCCTGCAGCACATGTTCTTTTTTTTTTTTTTTTTTGCACATGTCCTGCAGCACATGTTCAAATGCAATAGCTTTGATAAAACACTTCCTGTGCAGATTTTCAAATTAAAACAGCCCATAGTAGCCCTAGTTAGTAGATCCACCTTCTGCTCTCATGTCCATCAACCAACAGCAGAATGATGATGATGATGCTCATCTCTGATGGCCAAAGATGGTAGAAATCCGAGCACCGGGTTTCCATCAGATGCCTGCTTTGCTTTGACATGTATGTGTGTGAGCGTGCATAAGAATGGATGAACAGGCCTATCCCCGTTAATGCAGCACAGAGACAATCCAGCAAAAGGCCTGCTGGGCAATGGTGTGCACAAATGCGCAATGAAACACCGCCCACCCAATGGCGCACACAAGTCGGTCAGCGTGGTAAAGCCTGTGATGCTGGGATGGATGGGATGAGGAATATTTGACCTGGGCGTGGATGGAGGAAGGACTTCAGGGGGACCAGAAGTAAATGAAACGTTACAGTGATGGTTTTAGTGGAGTCAGAATAATAAAGGATGAACGAGACGCATCTGAGAGGCTATCAGAGAGATAATCCAGGCCAGACCGCACCGGTACCAAGTGAGGGAGGGAGGGGTGAGGTAAGGGAGCGGAGGGGAGGGGAGGGGAGGGGGATGCTAGGCCATAATAAACCAGTTCCTGAGGCCGTGAGAGAAGGAAAAAATACATAACATATTGTTTGTACCATGGTTTCCGCCGGTTTGTTCTCAGACAGTAACACACTCTCTCTCTTACACACACAGAGAGAGAGAGAGAGAGAGAGAGAGAGAGAGAGAGAGAGAGAGAGAGAGAGAGAGAGAGACGGATGCTTAAACCAACCTTGTAGACTTGTCCATATGTGCCATTCCCGACTACCTCCACCAGCTCAAAAATCCCGGCAGGATCCTGGATTTGAGACAGACATCAGAAAACATCCCTGATTAATTGATTCTTTACTAATGCTTTGGGGTTCGCTTGGTGTTTGAGCCGGCAGCGCCCGGCTCGCCTCTCATGCCAGCGGATATTAGACAAAGAGAAGCTGCTGCAGGGCTGTGTCATTACTACAACACATACATGTAATTCTAATGCTGAAAAGTCCGAAAATATCCACGACAGACACGCTCACCCTCAAAGCTGCCAGGTCTATATCCACCAGACTTTTTGCCGGAGAGTCGTTCGCCATTTTCCGTCAAAACGATGATAAATCAGCAGGAAATCGATGTTTGAGTGTCCTTCAGGCGGACTGCGTTGGTCTCATCCTCATCCGGTTGAATATAAAATCCTGCGGTCGTTATTCTGGAGCTAAAGTGCGTTTCCTCCTCTTTCTGGTCCAAGACAGGAGCTCCTCCACTGCTACATACCGACCGGAGCAGCCTGTGATACCGACTGGCTGCCGGACCCGGAATCCTGCCCGTCCTACCCTCCCTCTCCCTGTGTGTGTGTGTGTGTGTGTGTGTGTGTGTGTGTGTGTGTGTGTGTGTGTGTGTGTGTGTGCGTGCGTGCGTGCGTGCGTGCGTGCGTGCGTGCGTGCGTGCGTCCCTACGCTCCGCCCTCTCTCCCGCCCATACAGTCTATTCGTCTCTATCCTGTCCTTATTCACCGCCCCGAACAGGGGCGGTCACAAGGACTTTGGGGTCCTGAAAAAGAGCCCCCACCCCCCATAATTCATTTTCAATGTATAGCATTAGGGCCCTGCGATGGACTGGCGACCTGTCCAGGGTGTCCCCCGCCTCTCGCCCCTTGACCGCTGGAGATAGGCACCGGCTCTCCCGCGACCCTCTGTGGAGGACTAAGCGGCTACAGAAAATGGATGGATGGATGGATGGATGGATAGCATTAGGAGTCTAATTCCTCTCTACCTGGGCCGCATCTGGCCTGTTAGCTGTCCTCCAGTATGTGGGAGGTTGATGCAAAATCTGAAAAAATAAATAAATAAAAATAGTTCTACATGAAAATAAAAATCCAAGGTTCAAAAACTGCTTTTATTTTGAAACTCTTTTATTTTGAAGGTGGTAGCTGCTGTGTTACATTCGCCTTCTGTCTGAGTCAGTAGCATCATTCTGCTGGTCGGGTTGATGAGTTCCTCTCATGTCAACTCAAACTAAAGACTAAAACTGAAACAGAACAATGAGCTTTTATCAACATTTTAACGTACATTTTAATTTGCTGAAATGCAGCTCAGTAGGTGAGTAAAGAACAGGTTGCAGATTTCAGCAACGTCAAACTGCAGAGAAACAAAGCAGCTTATAGATCCAAACTGCTAAATCACTGAGACGTTTTCACCTAGATTCACATCCAGGAGCAGAAAGATCAGCTCAGATAGCTCACAGAATAAAAAAAGATCATATAAACAATGCAACAACAAACAACAAGAGTTTTCTGATGGAGTTTATCAGTGCTTGGTGGACTTTACTATATATATGCATAAATATATACATATTTACATGTATATGTATACATATATATACATAAATATGTATACACATATATATGTATATGCACATTCTTTTTCTCCATGCCTCCGTTTTTCTCATTCTTTAGGTATCTTTTTGGTTACAGGGCAATGAGAGCATGTGATATAAAAGGAAACAGTTATACATATTTCATTATTGCTCTCACTGCTACGTAGGAAGCTGTGATGGAGAATAAAGTATGCATATTCTGTGGAGAATGTATATTCTATTCCAGATCAGGTTGCAGAGGAATCTGTTGAATGCTATGAATTTTATTTTATAATGGATCTCTTGCAGAAGAACAAACAGCATCTCCTGATGGGTGTTACTTGATCTTAGTGAAAATTTTCTTTTAAAAAGTCTCTGTTTTTGCTATGTGTTCAAAGGTCCAGTTTCACCACAATACACGTATCTGTTATTGTTTTCTTTCATTATTTTGACAGGTTTTTGTTTTGGCAGATTGGATAGGTTTAGCAAATTTGCCTATTGATCATTTTGGTACAAACAAACAATTGAAACAAAATCTGGACTGAAATCAAGTTGATAAAAGCTCGGGATATCTTTCAGCGTTATAAATCATCACCATAAATAATTTGAAATGTTCTGCATTTGAGTCAAATAGTTACCATGTCACAGTTTTTTTTTCATTGGTGCTGTTCAAAATCTAATAACTCTGTTAAATATGTTATACAAAAGGTCCAAAATAATTTCAAATAGCTAAAAAATATGTACCTTGATATTGATAATGTTAACCAAGATAAGCTGCCTGTTGCCGCCGTTGTCCAGAAAAAAGTACCCCATTGGGAAAAAGGACACTTTTCAGGAACTATGGCAAGCCAATTTATTAGTTGCACATTTTCTTCAGTTATTTCCAATCAAGGTGAACATTTCTGCTATTAAGAATAAGTTTCATTTTAGACATCCAAAAATCAACTACTACTCCTGAGCTCTTAATATAATTTAAAATATCAAATAAATTGATAAACATTAATATAAACTTAATTGGGTAAATCCAGTATTTATATTGTGATCAGTTAAAAAGTTTCTTTTAGTAAAAACTCCACTTCAGATATCTGCAATGTTCATAAAAATATCTGAACATGAAAACCAAAGGATGAGACCTGGTCCGTGTACTTTTTGGTATTTGGTTTTTTTGTTTTAAAACAAAAATTAAAAAAACGAAATTGACTAGTACTTTTCATTTTCCCTTTTTAAAACCAAAATTAAAAATCGGATAACGAGTTGTTTTCTCATTTCCAATATTGAGCATTAAACAAAAATGGACAAAACAGATAAGGAGCTCATTTTTCGATTCTGGTTATTTCATTTATTGACAGCTGCTGTGACCCGGATGTTGTCTCTACACTGAACACAAGCCCTGTAGGAAGCTCCGTGTTTGTTTAACCAGGGTAGAATTCAGCTGATCGTGATAATTACACACTGAAAGGCATCAATTCTTTCTGACGTAGATTTTTATCTGTATTTTGAGCCCGCTAAGGGTGAGGTGGGACAATAAAACATTTTCAGGTCGTCAGAATCCGTTTCCTCAGTGTAGTAAACTGTGACGGACCCAAACAGCTGATGTTAGCCATTAGCTCCCAGAGCGGAGGAAATGTGCTCTGAAAGCTGTGTCCTCAAGGTAAGTCTAATTTTATTTTACTTTGTTTCTGTCTGATTATATGTATTATATTGTATTTACCGTGGGCATTGAACTTTGTTTTTCATTCAAACCAAGCTCTGTTTGAAGCTAACCAGACGTGGCTAACTTTAGCTAGCCTGTTATGAGCTCGTCACTCTGTTTGTTTGTGTTGTCAAACTGACTAAATATCATTTTAATTCTGTACAAATACATGTGTAGTACACCCAAAATCATTGTGTGACCACTCTTGTGTTTATTAGAAAAAAAATAGATAATATGAAAACACTTTATTGAAAACTATAAGTCTGAGAATTAATGAAAGGTCTTTAAATTAATTAAACTCCCAGTTTCTTTGAAAAGCCTGTAAAATGTATAATCCTCAGGTAGTACTACTACTATTACTACAAAATACTTCTGGTTCTGTGGTCTACACAAGTTCCCCACTTGCAGTCAGCTTTTCAGTTTGACAGCAACATTAACTACAATGTTATTCAAACTACGCTTGTTTGCAGGACCAGATTAAATATAGTAGGTAATACAGTTATTATGAGATCTAACTTTTATATCTTTTAAACCCTTGCAGGATGGTTAGATTCCACCAGGGAAACGCGGAGCAGCCCTGTGACTCGTCCATCCAGAACAGAAGGTGTTCCTTGACTCCTGAACTGAACCACACAGAGGATCGTTACTGTGACGTGTCAGAGGGAGACCATGTCCAGCTGACTGCAGTATTTAACACTGTCAGATGAGTGTTTGATGATTATTTTGATATGTTGATATTTGCTTGTCTTCTGAACAGCAGTATTATTTAATCCTGGTCCTGGAGGGCCACTGACCTGTGTGCTTTAGCTGTTTACCTGCTTCAACACACCTGATCTAATGATTGAATCACCTCTTCAGCACGTCCTGTTCTTCAGGACCCTGTTAATCACCCCTTGATTCAAACAGGTGTGTTGGTGCAGAGAAACAAAAACTATGCAGGTAAGTCAGCAGGGCCAGGAATGAAGAGCCCTGCTGAACAGTTTCATATATTTATTACTGTTAAAGTCTAGGAAACAAATAACATCCTGAACACAATATTGAGAATTATTTATCTAATAATCTTTCAGTCTCTAAAAATGTGGCTTGATTTAAATTTGAACATTTTGAATAAAAAACCTTCAGAACACATAAGAGGTGAAAATAAACAGAGCCTCAGGAACTGGTCCAGTAATTTGTATTTATTATCCAGCTGAAGTACTAAGTATGTTTTCTGTCATCTAGAAGTTATTTATGTACATGTATTATTTTTATTATGCATAAGCATTGTGTCATGCCTCATGTTTTATCTGTAATGAATTACCATCATAAATGATCATTTTTGTTGGTCCTGATTTCTGTATTTGTACTTGGAGAGTTTTCTTTTTGGAATAGATGAATAAAATCATATTAAACTGATATTTGAACTAATTCTTTTACTTGTTTTTGAATTATATGATGTAGTAACATTTTGAATACCATTAAAGGTATTTACATTGACAGCACACTTTTTTATATAAAGCCATTCACATAACATTTTTCATCTCAAAATTTACATCTTTATGAGTGAGTTAAGTTTGTGACAATAAATTTGAATTATTGAAAAAAAATCATGCAAATTGTAAACGTTAGCTGTAAATACAGGTTTCAGAGCTTAAACAGTCATACCTGTTTAGTAATTTATTCTGAGAAAGTGTGCTACAGGTTTGTAGTTTAGTTCAAGAACAACAGTGACACCAGAGTCAAACTCCATGGGAGCTACAAACGAGTCTAAAAACTCCTGACTGTGAGTTGTTCTAAAGATGACCCAGCCCACGTGATGACAACATGATGGTAAATCAGTCCATTTTGGTTTTATTTTTGACTCTTTAAGAACAACAGTATTACCAGTGATGGTATGAATAGAAACTATTTGTCAAAAAATGATAAACATGAAAACATTTCAACTTATTTGCCAAAAAATTAAAATCATAACTTTTTTGGGGTTTTTTACCTTTTCTTTTTCATAATTAATAACTGCTCTGGGAAAGCAGTGCTGCCTGATGCCCAGATCTGTCTGTTCAGGAAACGTCCTAAAAGGACTGTGTTTGATATTAGCTGTGTCCAAGTTCAGAAGTAGACAGAGTTCATGTCTCAACCAGAGGTAGGTCAGTAGTCGTGTAAACATCAACAGGAACATGGAGACAGTTTTGTGTCTGGTGCACAAGGTGAACACATCTTTATCCCATGGAACAGAGCTGTGATGGATGCAGTCAGCTGGACATGGTCTCCCTCTGACACGTCACAGTAACGATCCTCTGTGTGGTTCAGTTCAGGAGTCAAGGAACACCTTCTGTTCTTGATGGACGAGTCACAGGGCTGCTCCGCGTTTCCCTGGTGGAATCTAACCATCCTGCAAGGGTTTAAAACATATAAAAGTTAGATCTCATAATAACTGCATTACTGTACCTACTGTATTTAACCTGCTCCTGCAAACAAGTGTAGTTTGAATAACATTGTAGTTAATGTTGCTGTCAAACTGAAAAGCTGACTGCAAGTGGGGAACTTGTGTAGACCACAGAACCAGAAGTATTTTGTAGTAATAGTAGTAGTACTACCTGAGGATTATACATTTTACAGGCTTTTCAAAGAAACTGGGAGTTTAATTAATTTAAAGACCTTTCATTAATTCTCAGACTTATAGTTTTCAATAAAGTGTTTTCATATTATCTATTTTTTTTCTAATAAACACAAGAGTGGTCACACAATGATTTTGGGTGTACTACACATGTATTTGTACAGAATTAAAATGATATTTAGTCAGTTTGACAACACAAACAAACAGAGTGACGAGCTCATAACAGGCTAGCTAAAGTTAGCCACGTCTGGTTAGCTTCAAACAGAGCTTGGTTTGAATGAAAAACAAAGTTCAATGCCCACGGTAAATACAATATAATACATATAATCAGACAGAAACAAAGTAAAATAAAATTAGACTTACCTTGAGGACACAGCTTTCAGAGCACATTTCCTCCGCTCTGGGAGCTAATGGCTAACATCAGCTGTTTGGGTCCGTCACAGTTTACTACACTGAGGAAACGGATTCTGACGACCTGAAAATGTTTTATTGTCCCACCTCACCCTTAGCGGGCTCAAAATACAGATAAAAATCTACGTCAGAAAGAATTGATGCCTTTCAGTGTGTAATTATCACGATCAGCTGAATTCTACCCTGATTAAACAAACACGGAGCTTCCTACAGGGCTTGTGTTCAGTGTAGAGACAACATCCGGGTCACAGCAGCTGTCGATAAATGAAATAACCAGAATCGAAAAATGAGCTCCTTATCTGTTTTGTCCATTTTTGTTTAATGCTCAATATTGGAAATGAGAAAACAACTCGTTATCCGATTTTTCATTTTGGTTTTAAAAACGGAAAATGAAAAGTACTAGTCAATTTCGTTTTTCATTTTTGTTTTAAAACGAAAAAACCAAATACCAAAAAGTACACGGACCAGACATAATAAATCAGTGTATCATTCGCTCTTTCCATTTTCAACTGAAAACAAATAATCAAAAAATAAAAAGGGATTTTTTTTTTGTTATTTGTTTTTGAAACGGATACAAAACAACAACAAATGTCTTGTTTTTCATGCTTTCAATTCTTGTCTTGGATCAAAAATATGAGGTGGTAAAAAGGGGCAGAAGGATTTTAATATTTCATTGCTCAGGTTTACTTTACCAGGTGTTACATTAGGTGTTACATTGATATGAGTCCCCCCATACCCCCAGGTCGGCAGGGTGCGCTCGTTGCTAAAACGTCCTCAGAACTGTATCTGACACACAGTCGTCAGGATAAGTTCCCCCTGTGTAAAAGTAGAAAGTAAAACGGAAAATAATTTTAAAAAATAACTCATAAATCAAGGGAGTAATGTTTGAAAACAACTAAGTGGGGTGCATTTAGCAAAGATGGTAGCACAAAGGAATGAACTATCTTGTGACTTTTTGCTCTTTGGTTTCTGCTTCTGCTGACAAACACTCGCCCTCTTGTGGCGGTTTACTGACATTATAATATTAATATTTTACTGCACGTTCTGTTGGACAAATAACACAAATGATCAAATAATTTAATAAAAGAACATATATTATAATTCACTTCAATGTTATTCCACCCCATATTAAATTTAATACACACAAATTCATTTTAAATTTGAGAAGATCTTTAATTTTAAAGTAGTAAAACAACAAATTGAGGTAAGTGAATTTAGCACTGACGACAGAACAAGCAAGTAAGTAAGTAAAGTTTATTTATATACCACCTTTCACAGAAAAAATCACAAAGTGCTTCACAAAAAACTGGACAAGACAGACAAGACAGCTCTCACCCTCTTGTGGCCATTAAGTGAAAATACAACAAACATTATTTACAGCACTTCTAGTTAAAAAACACCTTGAAAAATAAACATGATGTTTGATTTTTCACTGTTTCTGTAACAACTGCAGTATTTTAACATTCCTAAGTATGGTTGATAAATAGTTAATCCTGAGAAAATTATTATTTCACCTTATTGCCTCAAGGGGACGACAAACTTCCTTATATTGTTGTCAGTGCTAAAATACTGAAAAACTTCTCTGTGGTTGTAAGAAAAGCCTATTTTGAAGATGATTATAATGTTACTATTTTGCCACAAGAGGGCAACATCTGGACGTATCAAAAGCTTAGTTGGAAGTTTGCTGTAATGTCACTATTTCACCACAAGAGGGCAACATCTGATAGTAAGGAGAGCCTATTTTGAAGGTTGTTGTAATGTCACTATTTCGCCACAAGAGGGCAACATCTGATTGCAAGAAAAGCCTATTTTGAAGGTTGTTGTAATATCACTATTTCGCCACAAGAGGGCAACATCTGATTGCAAGAAAAGCCTATTTCGAAGGTTGCTGTAATATAACTATTTCGCCACAAGAGGGCAACATATGATTGTAGGACAAGCCTATTTTGAAGGTTGTTGTAATGTCATTATTTCACCACAAGAGGGCAACATCTGATTGTAAGAAAAGCCTATTTTGAAGGTTGTTGTAATGTCACTTTTTTGCCACAAGAGGGCAACATCTGATTGAAAAGCCTATTTCAAAGGTTGTTGTAATGTCACTATTTCGCCACAAGAGGGCCACATCTGATTGTAAGGAACATAGATATCATAAATAAAGGCTAGATGGATCATCTGGGGTTCGACAGCGTAGGTACTTGGCGGCCATCTTGTGTCAGGGAGCTGACGTTCTGCTCTCTATGGCAGCAGATGTAGGTGAGCGATCAACTTAACTAAAAACACTCATAACTTGATGAAAAATGAACGGATTTACAAACGGGTTACATTCTTACAAACCTTATTATGTATAGACTTGAGATATGATACTTTTACAATTTATGAATTTCCTGATCATTATCGTTATATTTTGATATATATTCACAGCCACGTCTCTGATGTTTATGAAAATGCAAACCGTTTGAAAATCGGTTAAAAATTGAGCAAGTTAGAGGTATTTAATAGTACATGCTCCATTGACACCAATGTTAAGAAGGGGATAGCTCGCTGCCACAAGATGGCCACCGGCGTAGCTACGTCAGGGTCCATTGACAAACAGCGTGGGTAAGATATCTAGCTTTTATATATGATATCTATGGTAAGAAAAGCCTATTTTGAAGGTTGTTGTAATGTCACTATTTCGCCACAAGAGGGCAACATCTGATTGTAAGAAAAACCTATTTCAAAGGTTGTTGTAATGTCACTATTTCGCCACAAGAGGGCAACATCTGATTGTTTAAAAAAAAGCCTATTTTGAAGGTTTTTGTAATGTCACTATTTCGCCACAAGAGGGCGGAGGCTGTCCAGCAAAAGCAGAAGCCAAAGATCATATAATTACAAGATTTTCACTTCTTCTGACGTTTGTCTTCACTTGAACAGGTCAGTTGTCATTTAATGTGAGCTTCACCTTCGCCCAAAACCAACTGAAAAACAAGATGATAATTTATTGTGGCTAATGTTTTAATAAATCATAATATTGCCTATATATCTAATACTTTATTTAAAATTAAAGATCTTTTCAAATTTGGAGTGTTTTATGTGTATTAAATTGATCATAACACGGAATAACATTGGAGTCAATTATTATATTTTTTAATTACATTCTTTGATCATTTGTGTCATTTGTCCAAAAGAACGTGCTGTATATTAATAATGTTGTAATGACAGGAAAGCGCCACAAGAGGGCGAGTGTATAGTTCCCTGCTTTCTTCTACCATCCCTGCTAAATACACCTCACTTCCTTAGCTAGTTGTTTTCAAACATTACTGCTTTGATTTATAATGAGCTTCTTTAGAAATTGAAGTGTTTTTTAAGGTTTTTAAATATAAGCACTGTAAGAAATGTATATTGTAATTTCGCGTTATTGCCACAAGAAGGCGAAAGCTGTCTTGTACTGTCAGTGATAAATTCACCTATCTAGGTTTGTTGTTCCAAATATCTACTACATTATTTCAAATTAAAGATCTTTTCAAAACTGGAGTCAATTATTATATTTTATTTAATTACATTCTTTGATCATTATTTGTTCATTTGAGTGAGTGTTCCTCTGAAGCCAGCGGTGTGGGTGATGCAAAGACATCAAAGCATCATCTGGGTGTGGCTGCTGTTATCTATTGCTGGGAGATTTGGATGAGATGACTAAATTACAGATTTTATTCAAGGCATGGAAATGACTCACAAACTTTTAGGTTGAGTCAACTACAGCAGTCACATGGTCACAGCCTTTGCTTAATCACTTTTTATTAGATTTTTAAGCTGTTTTTATAAAAGAAAGGTGCAGGTGACACAAGCAAAATATTATTGCCACTTGCCAGTATTTTAGAGTATCTTCTTTGAATCTTCTTTATGTTTTTTTAAGTCCAGTTTTGCTGGACAATGTGGTGAAAATATAAATAGTACTGTGAAGAATAAGTCTAAAGAATAAACACACCCACTGCAATGACTAAATCTCTGCAACATCACTGGAAACAAACTAAAAATGAACTTGGAAAAAACAAATCAATTATCTGAGTGCTTATCCAACTCCATAATGTTGTGTAAATTGTTCAGTTCCATGTCCATAAACACACTACTTTTTCTTAGTCTGTGTAGTTAGGTCAGCAGATGATAATGAGTGGGTCAGGAGTTTACTACAGGTATTAACGCTTTTTGTCACCATCGGTTATTACTGTCAGGACATGTTTGGTTGCTCAGGTTTCTAAATACCAAAACTCAGTAATCTGGCAGGAAGCTGTTAGTACATTTTTGGATCTTTTGGTGGTACAGACATGTTCCTGCAGCAGTAATCTGTACCACGGCTGGAGAATGCTGGTTCATTTTAAACGCACTTGTAATTGGTTTTCCCTAACATCTCGAGAGGCCCTTTTTTATTTTAATGATTTTTTTTAAACATTCACATTGAAACAGCAAATGCTATTGTAATTTGTTTCAGATATAATTGTTCTAAATACCAGTACTGTTGACAAGTGAACATGAATTTAGACAGTGTCTGTTTGAGCCCTAAATGAACTCAATGCCCTCTTGATAGGTAACAGCTGCTATTTCTTGATCAAACACTGCCCTCTGGTGGATAAAGTCTAAATACAGGTAAACATTAGCAGAGGAAAGAGTCAGAGCACTGAAACACCTCATCAGAGGAAAAGCCTGGAGGAAGATGAAGAGGATGATCATTGTTTAGGCTGCAGCACCTGATTGTACTTCAGTAACCACAGAAACATGTCAAACTTTATGAAAGCTAGCACTTGTGTTATTCCACAGCTTTACTCCAATGCTACTGAAAATATGTAAAGATTTACCATGGTTTTTGTTTATATAAAATATCCCTCCTTTTAAATGCAATATGAAAAAACAACTACAAAACACTCAGGATTTAATTGTTTTTCTTTTATTTGCAATAAAAAATAGGTACAAGAGCTCCCTTTACAAATATACCAGGTACGAGCAGCACATTGTGAGAACTGCTCCCATTTAGAGAGCATGTGGCTGCAGAGGAGACTCCAGAATTTGACGAGACAGAAGTATAGAGAATGCAATCATATGAACCATAATAATGTAATTACAGCTTTAACTGTCCTGTTAACAATTTACCTTGAGTTAAGCACAAATATAGGAAGAATGCATCACTTTATCGTTACTGTATTTTAGTAGAACTTAATGCATTTTTTACATTGTAATATTTAAACCATCTTATTTTACCATTAATTATTTTATAAAAGTAAACTGGAATTTTCTTATAATCAAAGCTGAAACTGACTTTTTCACATTAACAAATCAATTCCTCATCTAAGAGACTGCTGTCCTGAATACTTAAGACCTGTGTGGTTTACATGAGCTAAAACGCCTACTGCTTTTCATGGCATAGTGAGGAACTGACTTATTTAATCAGTGGAAGAGCTTCAAACTACTGTCAGAACTGGATTGTTTGTTCAGAAACAAAACCTGGGATCATTTATTAACGCATCAAAATCAAATCATGGTGCCATTAATCCAGTTGGGTCGTTTGGTGAAGTAGTCCCTGCAGGATTTTAAGATGACACAATCACCTGCTTTCAGAGAATCACTGAATTCTTCCTGTAGATTTGTCAAAAAAATGTAAATAAAAAAAACTAACAGATGACGATGCAGCTACATTTCTTGTGAGCTCCTCAGCAGCTCTGCTTTTGAACTGGTGTGTTTTTTTTTATCCATCATTTCTCCCATTTGTATGCATTTTCTTTCAACTTTGTGTTTGTCAAGAGTACATGGGAAAACAAGTTGTTGCTATGTGCTCTGTGACGTCTTCAGCTTTAACTGTACTAAGCATTACCTTCCAGTTGCTTTTGCCATTTTATGAAACGAAACAAATTTTAGGTTGCAAAAGTGTATTTCTCAGAAAAAATGATGCTGAAAACACTCCTGAAGGGACTGGCTAATAAGGTCATTACTGTTGAAAGATCTTAAACGTTTCAAATCAAAATAAAGACACTAAGTGCCAGAAACCAGAGTAAATAAATAAAACAATGCAAGCTCAAAAATATTGGAGGAAAAATGTCTAGCTTTAAAAATACACACATTGCTGTGAGAAAAATATGTAAATGTTTAAAAGGAAACTCCATTGCACATGAATTGCATTAGTAAAATGTGCATGTTTATGAGTGAAAAAAGATAAAACATTAAAAAGGCCTCAGAGTTACATTGATATACACATAATTCACTCAAATTAAAGATTACAGTATACACATACTGCTAAGGGCCTAGCACAGAGACACAAACGTAAGAATAGTCGACCCCTAAAACTACATCCGCTTTTGTCCCAGAGAGCTGCTACAACAGGACATCCATTCCAGAAACATCTGAATTATTCTCAAACAGCATTCACACCAATACAAGAAGAATTTGTGCAAAAATGCTGCTTAGGTTCAATCTTATTTTAAATCTCTCTTTATAACGAGTGCAATACGTTGCTGTAAAGTGGCACTTGCTCACACACACACACTGGAGACTGAATGAGCTGAATCACATCCAGGAAAACGATTTGGATCCTGCTTATTTTCTTACTTTCTTTCTTCCTAAGATGCATATGCAGCACCAGATGACTTTTGGCTCAGTGAGGAATATTTAAAGTGAGACAACAGTTGCCAGTGCTCATACAGGGGTCTGATATCACCAGTGTGCCTGCAAATGTAGTAAGGCAGGGACAAAAACAAAAGCAAGTCCTCAAACAACCAGATCAGTACATTCATCTAGACGCTGCAGTCATGCAAACTTTGACGTTTCAGCTGGTTTATTTATGTTTATGATCAACCAACTTCTGCCAAGAACAGCACATAGAAAATATTTCTACTGAACTGCTTTTGCTGATTTACTGAGAGAGTAAAGATTTGTCTTCCTTCATAAGGTCAGGAAAATAACAACTGTAAAACAAACAAAAAAATGTCCAAGGTCAACAAGACAGTTTTTATGTTGAACATTTAAATGAAAACGAGCTGTGGGAGGCTACTCAGTCAGAGGTGATGGTGTTTGGAGGGGGCTGTGGGGTCTTTGTGCTAGCACCCTGACCAACCTGTTGCTCTGGAAGGCTACATGTCACGGCAAAGTGTTCATAAACATCTCAGAGTGACATGTGGAAACGACTAAACACGGGTAGAATTTAGTAAACGGATCAGCCAGACAGAATAAGCCAAACTTCCGAAATGCATCAACGCTGGAGAAGTTCCCCAGGTCCATCATCGAGGCCTCTTTCGAGTGACGAAGATGAGGACCCTTCGGATGGCAATGAGACGGTCCTTGAAGGAAGTCATGGCCAGGATAGTGAGCTGGGCTCGATTCTCCAGTGGGAGGACAGCGAGCAGCCACCAGCACCAGGCTGGACCGTCAGGACTGGCCTGCAAAGAGACGAGATGGGTTGTTGTTTAAAAACTGCTCTCATTTACTTCTGTGTGATTTATAGGATCTGGTTATGATAACGTTAAACTTACTCCTTTCTAATTACACAGAGCTATCAATATGATATATTTTGTATAAATACTCTCAATAGAGTCTGGTAATATCTTATGAAATGTTCCATTTAATAGTTCATAAAGCTGTTTTAACTGGGATTAAACCACAATAAAACATTATAAAATGACCAGGTGTTTTCATACCTGTGGGTCCAGGTCTTTGCTGGGAAGATGTCCAAAATGGCTGAGAATCTGACTCTTCATGTTGTCCTTCAGTGAGGTGAACCAGTTGTTGGCCTGCTCATACACGGAGTCATGCAGCTTCTGAAGTTCTGACAGCTCCTCCCCTTCAACCTGAAATGAACAAGAAATGTAGATTAATCAAAAACAACAATGGAAGGGAAGCTGGCAGTGGTTGAATTATTTCAAAAACATTACCAAAATGTGTTCCCCTGCTAGTGCAGCACATCAAAGTCCAATGTTCTATGACATTTACTAACAGCATCATGATGAAAACACCCCCCTAGCAGACAACACGCCCACACTCAGCTCACCCTCTTGTCCTCCAGGTACTCTATCTTAGCGGTGTGGTAGCCGTCTCTCTGTCCATGGCTGAGGACCTTGAAGCGTGAGACACCAATGGTGTCCACCACCGAACGCCCATCAGGAAAGAACTTTACGTCTCGCACCTGCAACATTTTTCATAAGATAAGCTGACTGAATCTACATGAAGCAAAATGACATGGCAAATGTTGTAAGGGAGGAACACATACATACATGCATACATATATAAAGACAGAGACTGGAAGGACTCACCTGCAGCATGCAGCCAAAGTCAGCAAAGCCTTTGAGTTCATCTGCTATGCACATGCCAAACTGTTTGGTCCCTGTTTCCATTGATCGTCGAATCATGAGGCGGTAGCGGGGCTCAAATACATGCAGCGGACAAGGGATGGTGGGGAAGGCCATGGTGCACACGAAGATGGGCATTTCTTGGTTCAAACTATAAGAGACACAGTAGCAAGACTATTAGTTTGTATCCAAAAGTTTTAGAATTCAAATACATTTCCAAATTACAGTTGCAGATGAAGCTCAGTTCAAACAAAAAGTCATATTTAGGTCACAGCTACTCAACTGCACTTTGGACATGCCTGCCTTATAGGAATACACACCACCTACCACCCTTCATGTTAGAATTTTAAACAAATCTTGAAAATAAAGCTATGTACGATCTCATTCAATATTGTAAGATCTCATGCGATCTGTTAGCACCCTGAGTGTGTGGTGTGAATGACTCAGCTACTACCATATCAAATTTTTAATCAATATCTTGAAAATCAACTGAGTTATATCCATTTTTGTGTTTGCTCATGTGTTTTAGCTGTGGCATCTATCCTGAATTGGGCTGACTCCAAAAGTTAATCATGCAATGATAACTTTCTGAGTCTTATTAGATTCCATCCTGTGGTATGAGATATTTTGCTAACACTACCGACAAATCACTGTTTAAGTGATAAAGGTGCTAAATCTTCTGCATAACTAGCTAAAGTTTGTCCAAGAAGTCCACGTTTACAGCAGCTGTCTGCTCTAAAAGAAGAATATTATTTAATGTATCTACAGAGTGAGCTGTGCTCTGTTTGTTTGTCTGCAGAATTTTTTTTTTTTAAAGTATCATCTCATTCAGCTATGAACACATTTATGTACAACACTGACCCACAAGCTCAGAACAAAAAGTACAATTATTACCCTGCTAAAGCTTTACATAAAAATGTGTATATAATTTTGAACTATATAAATTGCACATTTAACTTTCTAAAAATACTTTTGTTGGTGTGTGTAATAAACTAACTTGGACAGCTCATTCATCTCCTCTTCGTGTATTTTCCTCCTTTCAGTCAGCTCCTCTCCAAGGTAGCGCTGCAGAACTTCCTCCATCAGAAAGGTCTTATTGTAACCTCTGGTAGCAAGATACTTTAACAGAACAAAACACAGATATAATGTCATTATCTCCTATCAATTAATAAGATCTTATGTTCAAGAAGCCGTAGTCTCATATTTGACCGATTAATCAATGATGTCTGTACCTCAGACAGATTCTCTTTGCACAGAGGGCAGTTGGAATTGTGGTCCAAGCAGCGCTCCAGACACTTGAGGCAGAAGGTGTGTCCACAGGGAGTGGCCACAGGCTCGTAGAATAATCTGAAGAAAAAAATTGTTTACAGCCACTGACATCTGCATCACATAACGTCACCTTTATCTACTAAAATGTGTTTAGGTTGTGTGCAAGCATGCTGGAAATGTTTTTTTTTTTTTAAGTGTGTCTTCACCTCATGCAGAGAGAGCACTCCAAATCTCCACTGTCCAATAGCTCAGCAGGAAACACCCTCGCTCCACAAACGGATGCAGTCTGAACAGCATTCCCGTCATCTGCACAAATATAAAGTCGTTACATTACAGTAAGAGGTGTGCAGCATCAGAGTGCATTATCAGAACATAGTTTTAATTTTTACGTCATCTGTAATTTTTCACATTTTAATAGTTTGATTCTCTGTGGGTGAAAATAAACTGATGACACAACAAAAGTTAATACATTTAGTAAGTTCTATGAAACACAATTGGTTTTAAAAAACTGGCTTCTCATCAGGAACTCTGAATATTTATTGTTATTGTGACTAAAGCAGATTTTCTCACCAGGTCTGGAAAGTTTGGCGGGAGGGCTGATGAGCGATGAAGTCCCATCATTGCTGTGTTTCCTTTTCAGACCACCAGGAGGAGCTGGCAGTGCGGCCAAAACACCAGCCAAACTCTTTGAGCTGCCTTCTCCTGCAGCAGGGTCTGATTTACTAGGAGACAGAGGGCAGAATCTGGAGGACATGTCATCCACTGGAGAGCTTTTTGACACACTGAACTCTGAATCCTGCAAACAGAAAAAGTGACCAGTGAGTTGTTTGTGTGAGGTAGATTGTTGAGGGAGGACTATTTTGGATGTGCTGTTAAGTAAAAATATGAAAAAAAGTATTAGAAATATACATCAAGATCTCAAATAAAATGATATTAGTCTGTTTAACTCTAAATAAACTCAAACATCTGGTTTCAGAAGATAGAGCTGTGTGTGTTTATGAGCACCTTTGAGGAGCAGCCATGTTTCTGTGTCAGGGGCCTTAAGGACTGGAGCAGCGCAGAGGGTTTAATCAGACGAGTGGCCAGCCCCCCCTGCAGAGGGTGCAGCGGTGTTGGCATGTCCTCATTCTCAAACACAGAGGAAAACAGCTCACAGAGCACCTGAAAAACAAATGTTTACAGCCTGCATTAGTAGACAAAAGGATTATTTCCCCACATGTACACAAAGCAAAATCAATAACCAACAACAGCTATGTTCTCTTTGTCATGCTACTGATATGTGGTGATTCACTCATCACATATTAACACCTGACTACGTAAGTGCTTTCAACAACAACAACAAAAATCACAATTTAAAGCGAAATTCTGCTTTTTAAAGTAATAATCTAATTTAAAAGTGAGTTTAAGCAACGTTTAAGCTACTAATAGGCAGATCTCACAGCTTTTACTGAAAAGTGACACTTCTCTTACCTTCTGAGCCTCCAGTTTCACTTTGGTCATGTTGGGCTTTAGCGCTACACACAGGAAGTACTCCTGTAAGGCCTCATCATTACGACCAGCTTGACTAAGCGCAGTTGCTTTCAGACAGTGTGCCTAAAATACAACAAAAAAATGAGTGTTAAAATTTAAATCAAACAATCCCCGAGACATCACCTTGCCTTATTACAGTTATCTCATAGAGCTGATGATCGTTGATCACCTCATTTTAACCATTATTTTTAAATATGGCACTTTTTTAGCAATATGTTTGGAAAATCTGAGAGTACTTTTTTCTAACAATTCATTTTACTCATATTATACTTCATGTCATGTAGAGGTATGATACGATTGATCATTTTAATCCAAACCACTCGATATGATGCATTGACAGCAAGTCTACCTCAGGAAGTAAAAGTTTAGAGAAGTTTAGACACAAAATGTTAGTTTTTACTGTTTGATGCTTCAATGTTTTATATTGTTTTGTCAGATGTTTCCTGAAATAGAATTACAAGCATTTCATCATGTAAATCTAATTTTAGAGAGATCATATTTTTCCAATCTTGGCATAAATTTACTGGCACTCCTTGAAATCCAGAATTACATTTTTAATATTACTCCTAACTTATAGGGCTGCCTAACTGACAGCCGGAAACAAATTCCTTGTGTGTTCCTCACACTTGGTGAATAAATCTGATTCTGATTCTGATAAAACTTTGAAAGACCAAGCTTAAGCTTATATTAAAGATCTTATTGTTTAATGTATTCCCAACAGAGCACATGGCTCTCAGACTGCAGGTTTACTTATATATAGTTCCTAGAGTATCTAAAATTAGAACAGGAGGCGGAGCTTTGAGTTCTCGGGCTCCTCTCTGGTGGAACCAGCTACTAAGTCCATCCACGAGGCAGATGCCCCGTCTATTTTGAAATACATAAAAAATATTTAGCCTGTAATCAAAAACTTGCATTTTTTCATGATTTTTGCCAACTTTTTGTGAAATATATTCAACTTTCTTATTTATTAAGGAGTGTTGTCAATCAGCAGAATAACACAATTTAAATGCTTGCTAAAGTAATAATATTACAATTTAACAATTATTTATATGTACAGTCAATTCTGACATCTGATTCACTTGATTAGTGACATTAACAACAATAAGTATATTCAAAGTGTACTGTTCTTAGGAGCAACATCTCATTAAGGCTACAGTGATTAAACTGAACATAAACAGATTTTGCTTTAATACATCATTTGTCACCAACATACTGCTTCTGAATTAAAATGTGAGACTTGCCTTTGTCCATAGAGGTTTTAATCTACAGAGGCTGTTGGCGTCCTGCGCTGCCTGACTGAAGTTCCTCATCTCCATGTGCAGTTCAGCCCGTTGACACAGCAGGCTGCCTAAAGAGGGCACTGTAGTAGGAAAAAACCAAATCAGATCAGAGATTAGGCTGCCTGGGGATGAATGGTTATTTCTAGGTCTAGCAGAAGTAGGACATAAATGCAACATGTGGAATCACACCAGTTTGGCATGTTGGAACACTTTGTACCAAGTCTTACAATAATGGTAGTGTGCAGTACTGCTGTGGAAAATTAAATCTGATCATACACCCTGAATATCAACAAACATGTTACTGTTGGATTAGAGGAGACCGACAGGTGCTTCTAAAACCTGAACAGAATGTGAGCAATTTGGTTGGCAAGTGTGCCGACACAGCCAGGGTCAACTGTGACGTACAAAAACAAATAAAAGAAAAAAATTAAAAGATTCACATATGCCAAATACAGTGTTTACAACAGACACAATGTTAAACTTTGATTTTTAAAAGGATGGAACCAGATTTTCCTTTACTTTGAAAAAAACTAAACTCTGATTTGTGGTACATAAAGAGAAATACTCTTATTTAAAACATCTGATATAGATGTATGTTGTAGACTTTGAAATAGGTCCTCTATCTTAATGAAGTGTATACAAATTCATTAGGCAGCATGTCAAAAATGTTTACGTGGTCTTTGTTAAAATAAAATAATTTAAAAATCAAATAAAATCAAAAACTAAAAACTTTTAAAAATATAAAATAACAAAATGTATATAAAAAAAACTAAATGTCATCTGTCAAGTATTTTTCAACATTTAATTTAAGATTTCAAGAACTTTTCAACCCCCAATAGACACTACATGAAGAATTCCCAGCACTTATATGAGCCTACAGAATCACTGCATGCAGTTTACCACACTGATGAACACAATGAGAAAAGTGGAAGAAATTGCCTAAAGGGATCAATTTGGTTTATTATCTTCATTCCTATTCATACTCGTTTGACATCACAGATACCAGAAGGCCTCTTGTTGGGGAAACATTGGCTGGCAGTGACAATGCTGTGACTGCACCCTGACCCTCCGTCACCTGGAGTCCACCACAACACAGAAGGCCTGCGTCAATATTGATACTGAAGGGAAAAATATAAAGGCTCTGTCGGGATTTATTTTGCACGAGCTTCAACTGATTCAGCCACAGTATGCAGTGCACTCACTTGAGCAGATGATCTACTATAAATCAGATAACAAAATCGCTTTATAACAACTGGGATTTCAATTTCTATGAGAGAAAACTTTTCATGCTCCAAATTTATCTTAGTTTTTTTTTTTTGTTAAAAGAAAATTCCAATCCATTTCTCTTTGATGCCATCATTGTTGCTTTCTTTTTTAAGAGTGAGAAAATTTCCCATTTAAAATTTATAATTGAAAAGGCTCATTCAATTTTGAATACACTTTAATAGTAAAAGATGTCAAATTAGCAAACAGTGAGGATTGTCTTAAAACTCATCAGTGAATTTAAAATTAAATTTTAAACGTTAGGCCAAAAACAGCTGACTCACTGAAGAAAAAAATAACATTCATCACACAACTGTAGCAATATAGTAAGATGGGTAGATCAGGCTAATAGCTTCTCACTACAGAAATATATAAAAGAGATTTGACAGATAAAAAGGTAAAATATGTGGAAAACCAAGAAAAAATGTCAAAGGTAATGCTCATTATTTGCATCATGTTGACATATCTGACTTTTTTGTCCCCTAAAACAATTAAATTCATTTATTTGTTTCTTATATAAAAAGGTGTTAGATGATGATATTTTTGCAGTATATTGTGCAGCCCTATCTACAACTGATTAACTTTGAACTCAACCCATTTCAAGTTGGCCACCCAGCACATCTAATCAACATTAGCAAACAGAAAAACAGCTGTAACTCCGTTAATTTTATAGATATTGAGTTACAAATTGGTGTGGTAATAGCTGAGTCATTACCAACACAAATTCAGAGTACTAATAGTCTGTGAGAAATTTTGGAATAATGTAATTTGAAAGACTACCAAAGTGGCAATAGCTTCATATTTCTTAACATAAAATTATCTTTGTTTATAAATTATGGTGGTTTTCTAGGCCTTCAGTTACTGTAGGTGTCTATTATATCCTCTAATAAACTGCACTGATTATCAAAGGGGAAGATATTGCCTAGAAAGGCACAGCTTGTGTAAGATCTGTATTTCTATTACAATCTACATCACAGACACCAGAAGGCCTCCTGCTGTCTTTATTGGGAAAACACTTGCTGGCAGTGACAACACTGTGACTGCACCCCATCCTTCTGTCGCCCAGAAATGCTCCTAACACAGAAGGCATGAATCAATATTGATATATGGAAGGAAATATTTGTAAGATCTGAACGCTTGGGTATTTTACTCCAATATTTGTGTAAACACCTGAGGAAATATTGCTGGTGAAGAACAGATATTATAATGAAATTTAGATTTAAGACAGAGTGTGTGTGGGAGGTGAGCTCAACCTTGTGTAGCCACTCAAATTGTGCAACATGAATTTTGCTCAGTTCTGTAATTAATGAAGTGTGCTGGCATTCTGTGTGTAATGTATTAACAGAACAGTTTGTGTTTTAACTCTGCTGTTTCAGGAACACAGTGTACCTGACAAAAAAAAAAGAAAAATACAAAATAAAAAAGCTTGAGTTTGTTTAAATAGGTTATTCATTCAAAATAGATTAAATTAACAGGTTATGTTGTCTAGCTTATGAAACAGATTATGTTACTGAGCTCTCATACATATATCCCTGTGGAAAGCTTTGTACATTATGGGAATAAAATAATGGTACAAGAAAGAACAAGAAACAAGTAACTAAACTATTATGTTCAAATCAATAAAGAGATCACTGCACCTTGCAGTTTAAATATAAAATAGGCTATGAATGAGGGTCTGGAAAGCAATAGATGAGACGTGTACTACTTAGGTAATGAAGGACAGTGCGTTCCATAACCAAAGGCTCGAAGTGGCGCTCCCTATTGGTGACACGACGAAGTTACGCTGAGAAAGTAGGTCACTGCAGTTTTAATTACAACCTGTCACATACAAATGATACAGAAATTATTAAATATACACTCTTACCTAGATCTAATGCTGCATTGTACTTCTCCAAGGCATCCGATAGGTTCTGTTTCCTCCATAAAACCTCTCCCTCTATCCAGAATTTCCTCGCTTTACTTTCAGTTGGAAATAATTTGTCCAAAAGGCCGCCGAGAACAACGTCCACCCTTCGGCCGTTCAGCAGCCGGTCGTTTCTGCCCAACTTTTGCTTGCAGTTTACACAGTCTTTGACAGAGTCGTCCTCCAAGCAGCGTTTGCAGAAAGTATGTCCGCAATCCACAGTAATAGGCTCATGGAGCAAACATTTACAGAGGCGACATGAAAACAAGTCCAGGGCTTCATCTTCTTCACACTCCCCATCGTTCTGACCCCCGTCCTGCCCGCTGCTGCTTCTACTCTGCCCATTAGGGATGCCCAGCTCTTTCCCACGTAGAGACCGGGCGATTGTTTCCACCAGGACGGGCAGCTCCTCCGGGCGCAGCTTGCCGAGGCTGGCCGCTGTGCAGTACGACTCTAGGGCCTCGGAAATCCGCCCGGCGCGGGCCAGAGAGTCTGCCTTTCTCAGACACAAACCCCTGTCTGGTTGTTGGAGATCTGAGAGCTGGGAGCTGTAGATCTCCACGGCCAAGCTAAAGTCCCCAGCCCGGTTGGCCTCCTCTGCTACCTCCAACATTTCAGGGCAGAGACCCGCAGCTCCAGGATTGGAGAGCGGGTGGAGGAACAGCTCACCCGGCTGAGACTGAACTTCAGTCTCCATTTTCTCCAAAACGTGATAAATTAAATCAGTAATCGTGTAAGATCGGAACTTCGGTGGCCATTGGAAGTAGATTAGGATTGTTTCCAATCTAAATAAAACAAAATAGAGCGTCTGTGCGCCATTAGTGCTCCGCGATCATCCAAATAAAAAAGTATAAAATAGTTTCTCGGACCATTAAGTCATGGTGATCTAGAGTTTCCCCGAAAATAGAAAACACAACCTCTGAACCTTCAGCTCGCCATAAACCATCGTGTCCTCTTTAAAGTGGACACTTTAAAAAAGTTTCCAGTCTACAAACAAAAGTTTATTTTGACGGGACGCGAAATGATTCACGTAGGATTTAGTTTTCTAGAGATCATTCTAGGAAAATTTTACAAGCGAAAAGCTTATTTTCCATTTAGCCTGTCGAACACACCTATTAAGATACTAGTGTTGTTTAACAGATGGTAAATGTTGAATATAATGTTAATACACAGCAATCTACAGACCCAGAAACTCCGCCGCCGATCGCCTGTTGTTTTTATATAAGCGAGCCGGGGAGCGCTGAAACCGGTAGAGCTAATGTTATTGAGTTAGCTAACACCGACTTCTCCTTTGCGCCTCTTCTTGAACTCCACAAACGAACTCTTTTAGACGCGATATCCCCAAATCTTCGTTCCTTAACAAATCCGACTGTCATGGTTTCCTCTTCAATAACGGGAAGACAAATGTTGAAATAAGGCATTCCTCAAGGAGATACATCGTAGCTGCTAGCTAACTAAAGCTTATTTGGATTTCTTGTACAATTCGCCGAAGCAGGCGCAAGGCACCATGTGATGCGCTATACGCGTTTCTATTGGTTGGTTATATGGCTCACTTATATAACATAATGATATTGTATAACCCTTGTTCAGACAGCAGAGAATGACAAGTTGTGAGCTTCGCCAGAACAAGTTTAGTTATTTGTTCTTGTGAGGTGCCACACTGGTCAACATAGTGCTTTTTGATAAACAACGAGAAACCATCATATTTGGTTTTAGGTGGATAGAAAGAACTACTTTGAGGGATAAAGTTGAGTCGGATGCCCGATTGAGTCTTGTTTTATGTAATGTTTTATATAAGCAGTGTGTCAGTTCTGGTTTTGGAATGAAAGCAGCGACTGCATATCCAGTTTCAGACTTAAATAAAGACAACAACGCAAATGCAAAAACTAGCTTTTTTTCCAAATCCTCTTTTTCTTGAACATTTGTGAAGTGTCACTTCTCACAACAGATGTGACCCAGTTCTGACAGATTTCACACAAAAGTAGAATCAGACAGATAAATCAGGTCCTTAAACTGCATACTGACACTTAAAGGTGACTCTAAAAGCATAAACACATAAAACATACTTCTAACACCCTTCATCTACTAAAATAAATCTTAGCATTCAAATTTGCCCCAGTAGAACAAACCCACAATAACAAAGAAACTACCATAATGTCAGAGGACTGCTGATTTATTTTCTGCAACAAAAGGTTAAGAAGTCAAAGGAGCAGATCACACTTAACAACAACAACAAAAGGAAAACAGTGTCTTGTATGAAAACAAAGTGCATGTATGCCTAAAACAATAAATTCAGGATGTGGGGGAGATGACTGAGCACATGCTGTGTAATCTTTTATGCAAAATTACAATAACTGCATGCAAACAGCCACATGTGTGTTTTGTGATTTTTTTTTTTCTTAAAAGGTGCTGCATAGGTTTTCTTACTTCACTTACATATATTTTACATAATATCTATATGCAAAGTTTGGAAATAGTGCACAATGCAAATACAAGCCCGCTCTGGGCTGTTTTGGAGAACTGGGACGTTTTTCTTTTTGTAAATAATAATAATTAATAATTATAATAATTTAGAAATATTTTTCATAGCTATATAATCTCAGACATTTTTTCTTCATGTTGAAATAAAGATAATGTTTTGTAAAATGATTTACTCACAAGACACTAACTTGTGCACACCAGATACCGATTTAGGTACACCAGATACTTTTGCACACCAGAGACTCAATTGTGCATTTATGTGCAACAGATATAATCTTGTGTTTAGATAGTATCTGAATACTAACTGGTGTACATGTGATGTTATCTTTTGCACATAAAAAAGCTGGTTTTAAACCAAGTTTTTCTCCAGTGTCCCTTTAGGGCTATTGCATTGTGAATACATGGGCTTAAGCAATGACACGGTGGCTTTAATGCTCTAACTTTATCAAAATATCATAACTGTTTTTTGTGTTTTACTGAAAAGTAGATTTTGGGCAAATACATTTATTCATTCATTTCACATTTTTTTCACGTATCTTTACAAATGTCTGCTTTTTAATTTTGTTGTTTTCTGCTTTTAACTTTTTTTTGAAAATGTATTATTTGGCTCAGTTTGATTTGAAAAATAACTTCATATTTAATCAAATGAAAAACATTAATTTAGAGTAAATAACTGAAACTAACATCACAGCATTGTTTGTCCTTTGGTGATTTGATGTTCGGAGCAGAAGTTCATTGTTCCTCCTCTAGATGACACATAGACATGACTCCATAACAGCAGCAGAATGAAAATCTTCCTGCTTTCATAACTGTCATTTTATTTTCATAAGACATTCATGTACCACAAATAAGTAATGAAGTTAAACAATCACTGAAGCATAGCACTGACGTTACATATTGTCTATGTAAACCTTCTCTTTTAGCATGTTTAATAACTGCAAAGTTGTGTAAGGATCTTCAGTGACTCATTCCCTGAAGTGTTATAAAACCATAGCTGTCCTATATACCTAACACTCCCTGCAGGAAATGTGTGTGTGATGTGGTGCTGTAACAAATAGGAGATTACATGATGAATGTCTCAATATGTTATAACTGAACGAGAGCACACACAGACACACACCTATTTCTGTGCTCATATGGAAACGCACACCTCATGGACAAAGAGTGAGGCTGGTAATGACAGTGGGCTTTTAAATTGAAAATGCACAAGGTTTGCTTTGCACTGTTCATTTGCTTATGAAACAGGTTTAAGTGACCTACATTTTGAACATTTCTTCTTGAAGTTTTGTAACTTTCTGACACAGATTTTGAATGGAAATGTGGGAAAGCTTTGTAACAAAGCTGACTGCTTGGCAAGGAATAATTTTACTCTTATTGTGCAGTAGTCTTGTCCCTAGTGGCTGGTTGCAGTGAAATTTAGAGCCCCATGTAAATGAAAGGGACATTGTCTTGACTAAAAAACAAAAAGTGTTGACTTCTGTCAATTCACATAGTTCTTTACCTTGCTGCTAGATGTTATAAAATAAAATGAAACTAAAATGAATTTAGTCATTATTAGTTATTTCATACTTGAAAAACACCACGGTTGTGTGGAGGTGAGTAGGCAGTACTTTCAGCCTCTGGCCCCAAAAATACAAGATGGTGGTGCCTATAAATGTCATGTTTGAGCTTTTCTTTTCAACAGTGGAAGAAGGTTCTTCTTCAGTCTTTGTATAGGGTGATGATGGGTGTGAAACACTGCAGCTACTAGCACGTTAAATTATTGCTCAGTGTTGTTTGCTAAAGCTGAATAATTGTGGTGCCCATGCATCTTGAATTGGGTTGACTCAAAAAGTTAACCAGTTGTAGACATATGTTCAGCAATCACCTTCTGAGAGTTGAATAAAAATCGTCCTATAGGTTCATGAGATATTTTGCTCACAGAGAGAAAAGGTTGACTGTTTTAGTGCTCAGAGTATGTCTCATTAAATTCTGTCCATGGGTTTATGAGACCTTTTGCTAACACAACAGACACACAGACAAAACATTATCCCCCCCAACACACACACACACACCTTTTAGCCTTTGGCGGTGGGTGATAAGGACAAAATAAACACTGATAACTGATTATGTTAACTGTTCGTGGTGGGAAGAAGTAGCTACACTCATAACATCATATGATTTGGGATTTTTAAAACAAGAAAATTATTTCCTATACATTATTTCTGATAATCTAGTTTGTTCACACTAATTAGTTGGAAATTAGGTATGTGCTATCAGATTGGATGTAAAGCCACACACAAATAAACTCAACGCTATTTAACCAGTCTTTTTAGAAAAAAAAATAAACGTTTCCTGATATCCAAATAAATATGATATTTTTTGGCTGCAACATTCTAGTCAGTATCAGTTAAAAGCGAAGTTAATGAGTGAACTCTGTGGTGGTTACTATGATAAGCTCACATCCACTAGATGGCGACAATGGCTGATTATAACATGTTTTTTTTGCACACAGTTTTTAAATCTATTATTATGTTTACTGTTCCAAATCTATGACTTTTAGCTACATTACAATACTTATCATTTCCAAAAGTCAATGAAAGTATGTGGACAGGCTTTGTAAAAGCCTTGGTTTCCACAGCTCCCTGCAGCTGTGTGTGATCTGATCATTGATGCATTTGTCCTAAATGTTTGTGAATTTATAGAAGTGAACAGAATAAATTATGTGTTGCAAGAGCTGAGAAAAACAGAGAAGAAAAAAATCAAATGATGTATTTTTTTGTAGGTTCTCGCTTTACTTTATTTATTTGGTTTGATGGATTTTCAACATCATGTTCTGTTCATACCTCTTATTTTGGTACTTCTACTTCACACCTGGATCTTGTCTGCTAGTTTCATCCCCTGCAATGAGAGTGAGACTCATGTTCTTTTCTAAACAGTCTGTGCTTTCTTTATTCTGTGCTTTTTGTGTATTGTCTCTTGTTCAAAAATAAAATAATCTAATGATTAATCGGTTGTAGATGTTTAGCCAGTGAAGATTAAATTCAAATCTGTCCAGAGGTTCATGAGATGCTTTGCAAATGACCATTTGTTTCCAGAGACAAAAAAACATCATTACCAAAAGACAAAAGGCAAGCATTAAAGATATTGTAACAGTCCTGACCTTATGTTTAATTCCTTGTGGTATCTCACAGCTCAACTGAGGTTATTCTCTACAGGACCTGTGATTCCTGTGCGGGATTAGCGAGGCAGAAACATGTGATAGTTTGGTCTTCTGTCCTGGTGGATGGTCATATAACCAACACTCGTCTCGCATCAGAATAGTGCATGTTTCAGTAGTCTCTAAGGTACAGTATCCTAGCATTCTCAGAGCTGCTTAGAAGTGTTCACATCAAAAGCAGTTTACAAAGGAACAAACATGTTAACATGTTAGGAAATAGATACAGGAAGTTTGTAAGTATTTATTGCTCATTGGTGATGCTGTTTCCACAAGAATCTGCAAAAGAAAGTTCAAAGGAAACGATTACAAGAGATAACCGAAAGGTGGAGAAACTCAAAACAATCCTGCAACATGATCACACCAGCTGAAAGGATCAGTTCTCAGTTCAAACCTGTTATTGTGACATAGCTTAAGATACTTTGTATTCTCTATTCAGAATACTCTGTATTCAGTTACACTCTACTGGTCACTTTATTAGGAACACCATGGCTGTAATGGAATGGACCTGGTCAGCAACAATCCTCTGTTAGGCTTGTTTAAACCACGATCAATTGGTACTAAGAGACCCAAAGTGGGTCAAGAAAATCTCCCTCACACAATTACACTATAGCAACCTGAACAATTGACACAAGGCAAGATAGATCCATACTTTCATGTTGTTAGCACCAAATTCTGACCCAAGACAGTCCTACAACATCTTTAGCCTTTAGATACCCAGGATCGATTGTCTGTAGTTGTGTAGTTGTTTGACTACCTCAGAAACTTCTGCTCCAGAGATTGGACAGTCCATCCCCAGGTCTCTCAGCTCTGGTTCATCATCAGAATGCATGTCAGTAATATTTTGGAGCTCTGCAAATTATTCCTTCCACTGCCTGACTATAGCCCCAGTTGACATCAGCAGCTCCCTTTCTGCACTGAGAGCTGTATGCCTTCCTCCCCTGAGGCACCAAATGGTTGGCTGGAACCTCTTTGGAGCCAGTCAATAGTCTTTCTCTATGGCCTCACCAAACTGCACCATGCACCAAGATTTTGCCTCAGGAACTACCACAGCTGCACCCTGCTTGGCCCTCTGGTACCTGTTTGTTGCTTCTGGAGACCCACAGACCATCCATGCTCAGTAGGCCTCCTTCTTCAGCCTGATGGCTCTACTATCCTCTGGTGTGTCCACCAGCAGGTATATGGGTTACTGCCATGACTGGCACCAGCCACCTTGTGACCAGAGCTAGCAAAAAGCTCCTCAACACTAGCAGAGTAGAACAAGGCCCATTCAGACTCAATGTCCCCCCACTGCTCTCAGGACATGGTCAAAGCTCTACTGGAGGTGGGGGTTGAAGACCATCTTGACAGGTTTATCTGCCAGGAATTCCCAGCAGATCCTCACTATACATTTAGGTCTACAAGATCTGTGCAGTATCTTCCCCTGCCATCTGATCCAGATGAACACCAGCTGATGATCAGTTGACAGCTCTGCTTCTCTTTTACCAGAGTCCCCAAAACATATGGCAGCAGGTCAGATGATACAACTGCAAGGTTGAATCAACTATCGACTTGTAACCTAGGCTGTCCTGGTACCAGGTATACCAATGGGCATCCTTGTGTTCGAACATGGAATTCATTATGGCCAAACTGCGACTTGCACAGAAGTCCGATAATAAAAGACCACTCGAGTTCAGAGTGGGCGGGCCATTCCTACCAATCATGTCTCTCCAGTTCATGCTGTCATTGCTCATGTGAGCATTGAAGTCTCTCAGCCAGACTATGGAGTCCACAGTTGCGACTCATTCCAGTCACTCCTCCCAAAGACTTTGGTTCTACTGTAGAGCTAATGCTGTGTGTCAAGGTGAGTCCAACTATATTTAGCCAGTACCGCTCAACCTCCTCCTCAAGCTCCAGCACCTTTCCCAACAGAGAGGTGACATTCCATGTCCCAAATGCCAGTTTTAACATCCAGGGATTGGACCACTAAAGCTTTCACCTCAGTCTGCCACCTGATCAACAATGCACCAGACCCATCGTGCTCCTGCAGGTGCTTGGTCAACATGTGGATGAGCCAATGTAACAGGTATGGGCTGAGCACATGCCCCATGGGCAAAAGCCTGGCCACCAGGCGCTAGCTCCCGGCCCCCAACCCCAGGCCTGAATCCAGGGTAGGACCCCGGTAACCCTCCAGGTTGGGTATTTTGGCACTCTGGGGTTTTCCTTGTGAAAGGTCTTCTGAACTGCTCTTCGTCTCACCCTTCATAGGACCAGTTTGCACAACATAGCTAGGATCATCTAGGAACTTAAATTCTTCCACAACAGTAAGGTGGCGGTTCAAGGAATTATATGTAATTCAGTCTATTTTTTACACCACATTCACCAAAGAAGATTCCTTCTAATCTTCAGTGCTTCAGAGTTTGTTATTTGAATCTTTGTTACAACTGATTGTTTCATGAAGTGTTCTTCCACTGAGCACTCCTTTTTTGCCGCTAATATCAAACAACAGGAACAGTTGTATAACTGCCTTCTCCACTGAGCTGCACAGCATTTCTCACTGCTGTCACGTGGCTCCAATACAGTTCAGTAAAAACACATGCATTGAGGCAACTGCCAGCCTGTCTGTAACACAACACACGCGCGCACACACACACACACACACACACACACACACACACACACACACACACACACACACACACACACACACGCACGCACACACACGTTCACAGCACCTGTCTCCCAGTGTGTTAAAGTCAGTGTGTGTGGAGGCAGTGGGAGGATGTAATGAGAGCGGTCAGCAGAAACACGTGAAGGCTACTCCTGCTCACACATGCAGAGTGGAGGGAGGAGACATTGGAAAAGGGATGTCACGGTTGCCATGGTGCCTAGCATAGCTGGATGAACACACATGTTCGTGTTCAGTCACTTCAGAGGATTGCTTGGATTGGTTTCCCCTGAGGTTTACAGTATCCATGATCACAATATATCTCAAATCTGACACTTGAACTAATTTGACCCATAGTCAAAATGTTTATTTTAAAGGTCATACTTTAAATAAGCCCAGTAAGAAATATCTTTGATTTTAGACAACTTCCCGAACTCTAAAACAGGAGATCTGGTCTGAAGATGATTTAATTTCCTTCTGTTTACAAGGAAAGGAAATTATGTCAGCAATGACAGAAATACACTGGAACAGCAGGCTTCAGTCTAACAGCACATGCTTGATTTGTTTTCAGACATCATATTGATACACACACACACACACACACACACACACATGCACACACACACATGCACGCATGCACACACACACACACAGCGGGTATTCTTATATAATTTATGTATATATAATAGAATTATAATATAATTATATATATACTGTATATATACAGTATATATATGCTGCTCTGTCACTGTGCAACCCAAAAGGAATTCTATACAAAAATTACCAGATAAAGAAGAAATATATATAAAAAATAATAATAATAATTAAAAATAAAAAGGAAGTATTTGTTTTAGAATTTTTATTGTAAATACAAAATACTTTGGGTCAAATATTATTGGTTTTTGTGAGGTTGTATACTTACAGTAAAACATAATGCAGAGGGGATTAAAGCTTTATTCAGAAAATGTTCCACAAGATGGCGTCTGATGATCTAAAACTATTCACTATAGATGCTTTAGAAATTTAGATGAGTGCATGAGAATAAAAACTTTTTTTTTTATTTCCTCTTGAAAATACATACTTGCCCTTTTAAAGAAACTGAACTTGGTAAGTATTTTTTCCATTATTATTTTTTCCATTTCATTTATGTTTTTAAATCTGGATATGTACTTTTAATTTGATTTGCCGTGTAAATGAACATGCAATGTGTGAAACACAGAGTCAAATTTGTTTGTAACCGAAAAATTTGAATTTCCCAATTTAATCTGTCCCTCTTTTACCATTTTATTTGTAACCAAGTATGTGAATATACAGCAAATCATCCCTTTTAATACCTTCTTTTATTATATCCTCTAATTTTACTTGATGGTCAATCCTGCAGACAGAAATAAATACACAAAATGATTATTGTCATTTTGAATGCTCGTAGGAGCACACAGGTATATTCTCCTGAGGCATCTTTCCCACAGAAATGTATGATTTTTCTGTCATGATAAGTTTATAAACACAGTAAATATGTATTTACATCAGTGAGATATTATACTGTAGGTGTTTCTACTGTTTTTATTTAAAGAATTTCCTACACTTTATGACTTTACAGATCCAGTAAAATTCCTAAAACACTCACAACTGCTGATTTCTGGAAAATGTTGTCACTACCCAGGAAGCAGAGATTGATGTTGTGTTTTGTCATGAGTCACTGGCTGACGGTGAATTAGGAACAGAATGACCATCTCAGTGTGGCTCTCAGCTGTCCAACACAATCACAGATAGAGGGAACTTCAATCTGACTCTCAGGACTGACTTGAGGGTTTTAGAGCATCATGAGGAGGAACAATGTGTTGTTTTATACAATGACAGAAATAAATGTTTCTTTTTCAGTTAAGGACTTGATGCACACCAAAATGTGAACAACTCTGTCAGTTTTACAGACACTGAGTTAAAATTTGAATGCTGGCAGATCATAATAAATAATAATAATAATGCATCAGTTTTATATAGCGCTTTTTAGGTCACTCAAAGACGCTTTACAGAGTTGCATTATTCATTCACACAGTCATTCTCACTCTGGTGGTGGTAAACTACGACAGACGTCTGTAGTCAGCTGCCCTGGGGCAGTCTGACAGAAGCGAGGCTACCATTCTGCGCCATCGGCCCTTCATGCAACATAGCATGAGATTTTGCATAAGATATTTTCAAGATTTGACCAATAAAGTTATAACATTTTCATTTAACATTTAGTTTAAAAGGTGAAAAGGTGGCAGGTGTTTTGCTTCCCTCATGTGTTGTGTACACTTAGGTTTACTCAAAGTTTTCCTCTAGATATTATCTGTAGCAGAAATTAATTCTAAATCAAAAAGCAGCTGGTTTTCATTATGTGCTTTAGTGAGAATTAAAATCTTTCTAAGACAAACATACACATGCTCATACATCTTTTCTCAGTAAGGTGCAATTTTTAGTGGCATCAATAAAGGAGAAAATGAGAAGAAATAAATCAGCAGAAATCTCCATCAACACCTGAGGATAGTTAACTTATTTAGCAACTCAGAAAAAATGACACCAAAGCCACTGTTGAAGAATGTTATCTTTTTTATTGTTGGTACAGCGAACAGAGAATGAGACTGCTCAGACAGACCCACTAACACTGAGACTGAGTGTGAACAGCTGCTCGACTTTTGAATCAGGAGTGTGCTGACTAGTCACACATCATATAATCCTCCTGCTGTGTGCCACCAATCAACAGTACCTACCAATGGCTGTCAACAGCCACTTTATTTCAGCTGTGAGCTTCAGAAGCAGCACCTCTGACTTAACTCCAGGTGAGCCTCATTAGTCCAGATTTGGTGGTGATGTGGACTTCACGTTCCACTGTTCAGTGCTTTCATTTTATACTAGTGTTTTGATCCATCTAGTCCTCCTCAGAAGACAGCAGTCATCAAGTCCACCTTTCTGCCTGAAATTTCATCACTGTCTGAAGAGCTAACGGTGGTCTCATCTCCAGCTTTTCTTGTCTGTCAACCCACCGTTGGACAAATACTAAGACAGAAAATGAACTAACTGGGGAAATGTTAGTTGTTATCTGCAGGAGCAAAAATGTCAGAACATGCATTTGTGATGGACTGTTTCTGTTTATTCTGTTGACTAATTGGAGCATTGTCTGCAGAAATAAAGGGAGCATTGTGGTAGAAAATAAAGTGATTAAGTTCTAGAAAAGTTTAATTTTCTAGTCTGTCCAAAGTCCAACCCTCACCTGTAGAGATTTAAATCTTGACATAAAGTATGAAATCCTGGCTACAAGCAGCTGAATGGAGCATCCTCTGTAGGCGGCATTCTCAACACTTTGGCCTGTAATCACTCATTTTCTTTCTCTAATGAACCCTAACACTTACAGATAAAACTATGAATATACAGTATTTGCCTTCAGTTATGGCCCTATACTTTTAAAATATATATCTGTAACTGCACAGCCAACTCTGCCTTACATTCTTCTTTCCAGGCTGGCAGTTCGTGTTTTGTCACCCAGATAATAAATGTTCCACCACTATGGGCAACAGAACGGTGGGCAAATAGATGGAAAAAGGTCTCTATTTG
Organism: Callopanchax toddi; assembly: GCA_006937965.1. NCBI lineage: Eukaryota > Metazoa > Chordata > Actinopteri > Cyprinodontiformes > Nothobranchiidae > Callopanchax > Callopanchax toddi. The sequence goes on from SSNR01000187.1 coordinate 646,517, forward strand.
TCATGAAACCCGCTCCTGCGCTCTGCCCCTCCCTCACCTGCTAATCATCATCATTGTTTCCACCTGTTCCTCTGACTATTTAACCACAGTTCTACAGCTCCTCAGTGCGAGATCGTCTGTTGCAGTTTACCCTCACAGCCTTCAAGCCTTCTAGTTCTGTTCCTGGATCCTGATTAATGACCACAGTCTTCCGTCCCCTTACTACTGCCTCTAGCCTGATCCCTGTCGGACCTCGTTTTGGATATTTTTGGATTTTGACCTACCTTCTGTTACTGACTACCGACTCTGCCTGCTCCCTCTGGATTCTGTCTGCTCATCTCCGACCCGGACCGCCTCTGACCATCCCCTTTCTGGATCACGGACTTCCACTGCCCGCTGTGGTGAGATCCACTCCTCCTCGTTTTCCCCTCTGGATTTACTCACCGGACTCATACTCTATTCCACCTCCCCTTTCCCCTTTAATATAATAAAGACTCTTATTATTTTGCATCCTGTTGTCTGGGTCTCGTTCTGGGTCTGACTTGCCACGGTCATTACAGAACGATCTCGCCCACAACATGGACCCAAGAACTGAGATTACACCAGACCGAGAGTGGTACAAGAAGGTAGAGACCGCCATCCACAAATTGGAGGGCAACGTCCTGGGTCTGTCTCTCAAGATGCAAACTCTCACCACGGCCGTTAGCGCTCCTGCTACTAGCACTTCCTCTGCTAGCGCCTCCGGCGCTCCTGACCCTCCGATCACCACGTCACGTCCGGTTGCACCGGCGCCTAGCAACGAACCCAGGCTCCCGCCTCCAGAACGTTTTGCTGGCGATCCTAAGGAGTGTAGGTCTTTCCTCGTCCAGTGCTCTCTTCATTTCGAGCTCCAGCCATCCTCCTACCCCTCCGAACGATCCAAGGTGGCTTACGTCATCTCCCTCCTCTCAGGTAGAGCCAAGCTGTGGGGAACTGCTGAATGGGAGAATAACTCCGCCTCCTGCAGCTCCTTTTCTGTTTTTTCTGAGGCACTCACCAGAGTTTTTGATCCTGTCCGCCCTGGGAGGGAGGCTGCCAGGGGTTTATTCAGCATCCGGCAGGGTTCCAGACCCGTGGCGGATTACGTCATAGACTTTCATGCGCTCATGGCAAACTGTAAGTGGAACTCCGAGGCCCTCTTTGATGCTTTTTACCAGGGTTTATCCGACGAGATCAAGGATGAGATCGCCACCCGGGACCCCCCTGTGGCCCTCAGGGAACTTGAACAGCTGGCGTCACGAGTGGATCTACGGCTTCGGGAGAGGAGACGGGAGAGGAACAGAGACGTACAGGTCAGACCGGTTACTTGTTATCTACCCAGATCTCCCCCCACTCCTGCCTCACAACCAGAGTCTCCACGCCCCCCTCCTGAGGAGCCTATGCAAATCGGACGCACCCGATTGTCCCCGGAGGAGAGGGAGAGGAGGACCCGCCTAGGACTCTGCTTCTATTGTGGTGGGAGAGACCACAGAGCCGTTCTGTGCCCGTTAAAAGCCAAGGCTCAGTAAAGGTAAGGGGAACTTTACTGAGCCCTATGTCTAAAGTTAAGAGATGTCCCCAGACTGTTTTAAGAGCTGTTTTCCCTCAGTCCCCTGTTTCCTGTGATTACCCAGTGTTCATCGACTCCGGAGCCGACACTGAATTCATGGACTCCAAGCTGGCTGCGACTCTTAAACTGGACTCCACACCCCTCTCACAACCCAAGGAGGTTTTCGCTATTGATGGTCGCAGGATTTACAGCATCACTCATTGCACTGTTCCCGTTACCATGATACTGGCTGGTAACCACCGTGAGACCATCTCTTTCCTACTCATCGAATCCCCGGATCTACCCATCATTTTGGGCAACACCTGGCTCAAGAGACACAACCCTGTCATTGATTGGACCACGGAGGAGGTACGCACCTGGAGCCCCTCCTGTTCGGCTTCCTGTCTCATGGGGGCCTGGTCCAGCACTAAGACTGTGAGTGATGGATTTTCTGTTAACCTTGAATCGTCGGGCATACCCCCTGTTTACCACGACCTCAAGGAGGTTTTTAACAAATCGAGGGCGTCTAAGTTACCCCCCCATAGACCTTTTGACTGTACTATAGACCTAGCCCCTGGCACTACTCCCCCTAGAGGAGGACTTTATTCCCTGTCTGCCCCTGAACGGGAAGCTATGGACAAATACATCACCGAATCCCTCCAGGCGGGTCTCATACGCAAGTCTACCTCACCCGCCGGGGCGGGTTTTTTCTTCGTCGGCAAGAAGGATGGTTCCCTACGCCCGTGTATCGACTACCGGGGTTTAAACAGGATAACCATCAAGAACCGCTACCCTCTGCCATTAATGTCATCTGCTTTTGACCTCCTTCAGGGCTGCCGTATCTTCACCAAGTTGGATCTCCGCAACGCATATCACCTGGTCCGCATCAGGGAGGGAGACGAGTGGAAGACGGCTTTCAACACTTCATCAGGTCATTATGAATATCTGGTCATGCCTTTTGGTCTCACTAATGCCCCAGCCGTTTTCCAGGATCTCGTTGATGACGTTTTGAGGGACATGAAGGACAAATTCGTGTTCGCTTACCTGGATGATATCCTCATTTTTTCTAAAGACCTCCAGTCTCACGTCTCCCATGTCCGTCAGGTACTACTTCGCCTCCTCCAGAACCAGCTTTACGTCAAAGCAGAGAAATGCGCCTTTCACCAGACGTCCATCTCCTTTCTTGGGTTAAACATCTCCCCAGGGAGAACGGAGATGGATCCCCTTAAGGTTTCCGCAGTCACCACCTGGCCTGTCCCTGCCTGTGTTAAGGACGTACAGCGTTTTTTGGGATTCGCTAACTTCTATCGTCGTTTTATTCGTGACTTCAGTGCTGTGGCTGCCCCCCTCCATCGCCTTACGTCTTCCAAGTCTAAGTTCTCCTGGACTCCTGAGGCACAGGCCGCCTTCGACTTCCTTAAATCGTCCTTTGCCTCGTCCCCCATCCTTCGGTCCCCTGACGCCTCCTTACCTTTTGTGGTCGAGGTAGATGCCTCCGAGTCCGGGGTGGGCGCTGTTCTGTCCCAGCGTTCTGCCACTGATTCAGAGCTCCATCCGTGTGCTTTCTTCTCCCACAGACTTTCACCTTCTGAGAGGAACTATGCAGTGGGGGACCGGGAGCTACTCGCCGTCAAGAAGGCTTTGGAGGAGTGGCGCCACTGGTTGGAGGGCTCCGAACACCCGTTTCAGGTCTGGACGGACCACAAGAACCTGGAGTATCTCAAGACTGCTAAGAGACTTAATCCTCGTCAAGCCAGGTGGGCCCTGTTTTTTGATCGATTTAACTTCTCCCTGTCATACCGTCCAGGCTCTAAGAATTCTAAGCCCGACGCTCTGTCCAGGGTTTTTGAGTCCAGCTCTAAGACCGCTACCTCGCCTGACCAGGCCTACATACTGCCCTCCTCAGTACGATTAGCTGTTACCCGGATCAGCCTGGAGCGCCTAGTCGCTCGTAGTCATGCAGCTAACCCACCACCTGTTCAATGCCCTGCTGACCGTCTGTTTGTGCCAGAAACCCTGATCTCCAAGGTACTGGGTTTCTGTCATGACTCTAAGCTCTACTGCCACCCGGGCATCACCAAGACCACTGCTGTCGTCCAGTCTCGTTTCTGGTGGCCTACCCTGCGCAAAGACACCCGTGAGTACGTTCTGGCCTGTACTGTCTGTGCTAAATCTAAGAACTCTCGTCGTCCTCCTGCTGGTCTCCTCTTGCCCTTGTCCATCCCTAGGCGGCCTTGGTCCCATATCTCCATGGACTTCGTCACAGGACTTCCTGTCTCTGCGGGTAAGCGTGTCCTGCTTACTATCGTGGATCGTTTTTCCAAGATGACGCACCTGGTCCCGCTGTCCAAGCTGCCCTCTGCCGCTGAACTGGCCGGTGTCATGGCCCGGGAGGTGTTCCGCCTTCATGGGGTACCCCGTGACATTGTTTCTGACCGTGGCCCTCAGTTCGTCTCCCGCTTCTGGGGTGAGTTCTGCTCCATGTTGGGTATTGACGTCAGCCTGTCCTCAGGGTTCCACCCCCAATCTGACGGGCAGACCGAGCGGATGAACCAGGAGGTTGAGACTAAGCTCCGTGCTCTGTGCCTTGAGGACCCCACGGAATGGACGGCCAACCTCCCCTGGGTGGAGCATGCCCTCAACGGCCTCCCCTCCAGCGCCACAGGTCTGTCCCCTTTCCATGTCGTTTATGGTTACCAGCCGCCTGTGTTCTCTGTTCAGGAGAGGGCTGCCTCTGTCCCTGCCGCTCACGTGGCTGCTCGCCGCTGTCTCAGGGTGTGGAGAAGGGCCAGGGCTGCCCTCTGCAAGACCTCTGCAGTGTATACCCGTTCTGCCAACCGTCGTCGCTCTCAGGCCCCCAGATACCTCCCGGGACAGAGGGTCTGGCTCTCGGCTAAGGACCTGCCTCTCAGGGTGATGTGTCGTAAGTTGGCTCCCCGGTTTGTGGGGCCTTTCCCTGTTGCCAAGCTGATTAACCCTGTGGCTGTCCGTCTTCGTTTGCCCCGTGCTATGAGGGTCCACCCTACGTTCCATGTGTCCCGGCTCAAGCCTGTCGCCTCCTCGCGTTTCAGTCGTCCTGCGGCCGCCCCTCCGCCGCCCCGCCTCGTCGACGGTGGTCCTGTCTTCACTGTTCATCGTCTCCTCCGGTCCAGGCGCTGGGGCCGTGGGGTTCAGTACCTGGTGGACTGGGCTGGTTACGGTCCTGAGGAACGTTCCTGGGTGCCCTCCCGTCACATCCTGGATAAGGACCTCATCCGGGATTTTCGCCGTCGCCATCCTGACCAGCCTTGAGGGGCGTCCTGTGCCGCCCCCTTGTGGCGGGGGTACTGTCATGAAACCCGCTCCTGCGCTCTGCCCCTCCCTCACCTGCTAATCATCATCATTGTTTCCACCTGTTCCTCTGACTATTTAACCACAGTTCTACAGCTCCTCAGTGCGAGATCGTCTGTTGCAGTTTACCCTCACAGCCTTCAAGCCTTCTAGTTCTGTTCCTGGATCCTGATTAATGACCACAGTCTTCCGTCCCCTTACTACTGCCTCTAGCCTGATCCCTGTCGGACCTCGTTTTGGATATTTTTGGATTTTGACCTACCTTCTGTTACTGACTACCGACTCTGCCTGCTCCCTCTGGATTCTGTCTGCTCATCTCCGACCCGGACCGCCTCTGACCATCCCCTTTCTGGATCACGGACTTCCACTGCCCGCTGTGGTGAGATCCACTCCTCCTCGTTTTCCCCTCTGGATTTACTCACCGGACTCATACTCTATTCCACCTCCCCTTTCCCCTTTAATATAATAAAGACTCTTATTATTTTGCATCCTGTTGTCTGGGTCTCGTTCTGGGTCTGACTTGCCACGGTCATTACACTATTAAACTCAAATCTACACTTACTAGTACTACAAATAGTTTTAGATGCAAAGATAAGTACAAACAAGCACTTCTGGCAGAATCAGTTTGAGCCACTTTAAAGCAAACAGCTCAATTGGCCAATTTTTGTTGCCCAAAAATATTTAAAAACTTGTGAAGAGACTCAAGAATCAGCTGTTCAGTTTCAAATATACCTTATAATTCAGCCTGACATGTCCTCCTCTTTCCATCAATCAGAGCTGGGTAGGAGTAACACAAACTTTGGTTTTTTTTGGCATCTTTGATCATCCACCACAGTCTTGTTTTGCTTCAGGCACTCTTGTGAAGGTGTTTTTATTGAGGCTGTGAGTGGGGAGCTTTATCACATGAGCCAGTGTTGTGTTTGTGTAATCCTTTACTGCTCATCTCAGTGGGCTCTGAAGATTTGCTTATTGAACGTGCAAATCATGCAGCACAGGCTGGGGATTTTATGATCACTCACAAACACAGAGAACTGAAGAATTTTGCTCTGAAAAGCTGCAGGGATGGTGGGAAATAACAGAGGAGTTAGGAAAACTACTCTCATGTTTACATGGAAAATGTAGCACACAAACTATTTTTTATTTTAGACACTTCATTTATGGGTCAAAGGTTAAATGAAAGAGCATCTTCACATGATATGAGCAATGGGAACACCGGATGAGTTGGACCAGCTTCACAGGTAAGGTGTCTCAACAGCAATCCTTATATTTACTCACAAAAACTGTATTTATTTGCAATAAGCCACCTAAAAGGAGACGTTAAATCCAAATAAGGCCACTCACCCTGACCACCACCATCATTTTTCCAAACAGCAGAACAGTCTCCAGATCCCATTTTTGCACAGTTCTGTTTTTTCTTTGTTGTGTTGACATGTCACCTGGTCATGTATGGGTTTTCTCTGATTTCCACCCACAGTCCAAAACCATGCACACTATTGAAATGTCCAAACTGACCTTAGGTGAGAGAGTGTGTGTGAGTGGTTGTGTGTATGTGGAAGTGTGATAGACTGGTGATGGTGTACCCCTCCTCTCACCTAGAGGTCAGCATCAGATCTCCATGATGCTGAGCAGGAATGAGCAGATGGATGGATGGATGGATGGATGGATGGATGGATGGATAGATGGATAGATAGATAGAAGTATTACCATCCTAATAAACACTGTGAATTTTTTATAACATTTGAAGATTTAAAAATAAACATTTATGATTGAGTCTCAAAAAAGCAGCTCTGAATTTTGTTATAGCTGATTTCACTTGAAAAAATAAATAAGTAAAACTTTATTTGTAGAGCGCCTCTCAAGACACAAATCACAAAGCGCTTAACATGAGAACATAAATCAAAATTTGAATGAATGAGTAAAAAAAAAGGACACAATTAAAACAGATTTAAACAAAGACAGGTTTAAACAGATGAGTATTTAGTTTCTTTTTGAAGGAATCCACTGAGTCCACAGACCTTAGTGACAGGAAGAGGGTTCCAGATTCTTGGAGCTACAGATGAAAAGGCTCTGTCTTCTTTGGTTTTCAGCCTGCTTTTGGGGACTGAGAGCAGACCTTGGTCAGAGGACCTCAGGGACCTGGAGGGAGTGTATGGTTTTAGAAATCCATTAATGTAGGCAGGAGTCTGTCCATGCAGGGCTCTTCAAGTCAGAACAAGGATCTTGTAGTGAATTCTAGACTCAACCGGGGGCCAATGCTGCTGAAATAGTAGATGAGTGACATGTGAGAATCTGGATGATTTAGTCAGAAGCCTGGCAGCCTGGCAGCATTCTGTACCATCTAAAGGCAAGTGTAAAGGGCGCTACAGTAGTGGTCAACTGGGCCCAATTTCGTAGACCTCTTACTGTCAATGTTTGCATCCTGATCGTGATTTCATATTTCAGCAAGACAAAGCAACAACTCATACAAGCTGCAAGACTCAACAACACAGGATGTAGTTCATTCATTCATTTATTCATTCATTCAGGAAAAGAATGAATGGCCACCATTACACTGTTGTTAGTTTGAAGTAACTGTACTGTATAGAAAATAGTGGATTTTCAAAACCTAAAATTACCTTGTGAAGTTTCACCTTTTTAATTCTCTAAATTATTTTTAAACAAACTTTAAGTATTGATTAGAAATGTGCTATTTAAAATAAGAAAAGTTTAGACTTGATCCAACAATAGTTACAGTTTCATCAACTTTATTACACCTTCACTCATGCCTGCAAGTTGGAAATAATCAGTGTTGTTTTGTTCTTTGTCCAGCTGCTGCATGCAAATTCTGCCTGTCACTGCTCTTGTTTACACCTCCCGTTCACTGGTGGAGAGTGTTGCTGTCCTGTGACTCACCCAGACTGAACTGCACTGGTCACCGTGTGATAATAGACGATATGCTTTCCACCACAGAGCTGACTGGATGTTGAGACACACTGAACAGTTTACTCCCCTGTTAGAGCAGAATAATGATGAGGTACATATTCACAAGAACACATTCAGTCACTTAGAGAATTGTTTGAATTACTCAGATCCACAAAGTGATGATGATAATTTATCTAACTCAAAATGTAATAATCTATCGTCTTTTTGTGTCGCTTCCAAATTTTGATTAATTTTTATTCAACTAAGGGATAAAGTAAACCAGAATAACCCTGAGTGTTTTAGGATTAGAAGCATATGTTTTTCTTCCTTAACCTTCCAGCCTGAAACTGTGCCCCCTGTAGCTCAATTAAACTGAATTGTTTTGACCTTTAATTGTAAGGTCCTCACATTTTCTTTCTATCAGAATCAAACAAGAATTTTAAATAAAATGTTGAAATGATCATTGTTAAATGAACTCTCCAGCTGTGATCTCTTTCAAACAAACCTGTAATTTGATTTCAGTGTTGAGCAATGTCTTTTGGGCTGAATGTGTTCTGTGCTCCCGGAGCAGCACTTGAGCCACATCGACCATGTGTGATGTGTCACATTGGGTCATTTTAAAGGTAAGGTCAGCCAGCAGGGAAGGCTGAGTTATGGGGTTAATAAGAGGAGGAACGTCAATGGGTCTCTGCAACAAACTGATGGTGGGCCTGCTCATTAATGTCTTGTAAAAACACCCCACAACCGTTTTTTGTTGTTTAAGTTTAGCTCTAAAGGTTGATTTTTGTTTCAGTCTTTCTAAACCAGCCCTGCTCCTGACTAGATGTTTAGGGTTATTTTGTACTATTTCAAAACTTCTAACATTACCACAAGATTCAGGTCTTGTCAAAGTGTTTGTGTTTGGTTATTTGTTTATTGCTGTTTGATTTTTAGGCTTTGGTTTGAGTTTTCAGTTTTTATTTTGTTGTTTCCCTTCACTCAGCCTCCTCAGTCACAGTCTCACCTGTTCATCTTTAATCAGCCCTCCCTGCATTTATACCTCCTTATTTCTTTTTGTATGCATCAGATCCTACTGCTATCACCTTTGATTTGCTCAGGGTTTCATGTAATCCTCCTGTGTTCTAGTTTTGCTTTTCTTTTACAGATTGTCAGCTGTGGTTTTATTTTAAGCCTTCCAAGTCCACAAATTTGGTTCCATGCATTAATGCCACACTTTGAAATAGCTCTGAAATAGAGATTCTTTAATGCTTGATGATGTTGTTCATGTATTTAGGATACCGATGCTGGTAGAAGATGGTTTTTCCATTCGTTCTTCATATTGTATTTTATCACTTTTGGCTAGAATCAAAAATCATGGCTGAATTGTTCCTGGAACCAGATCTTTAAGAGTTGCTGTAAGGTGACAGTGCTAACAGTAACACTTCTAAATATGTGTGTACACTGGGAAAATGAGAGTGGAACAATGTTACAGTGGTGGCTTAGAGCAAAACAAAAACTCAAGACAAAATTCTTGAGAAAATACTTGATACTTCAAGATACTTGAAGGTTTTAGCATCAAATAAGACTAATAAGCTAACGGCTAATCCAAATCACCAAAAACCAAAATGCATTGTGGGTGTCCTAAAACCAATATCTACCCCCAATATCCAAAAGCCAACAAATTCATGCAAAGCTATAAACCATCAGTTTAACATTTACATGGAATTCTGTGGGTTTTTAGGTGTAAATATTCCCAGCAGCACTTCCAGTGCAAGTCTGGCAGGAATTTATTAATGTTCTACCAAAATAACCATATCATTCAAAAAGGAGGGTTACGTAAAGGTTTATGAAGTAATACTTGCAAGAATCTCTGTGAAATGTAGGAAATTTGTGTTTTTTTCAGATAACAGCAACACTTTGTTCTTAGCTACATTCAGACTAGCAGATCAGTCCAGTCGAGTTCTGTTTCTCTGAACAGAGGCCCTTCAGGAACCTACCAATAATGATCGTAAATATTTGTAACTTTTTCACAGAAACACACTTCAAAATAGCAGAAATGTCTCTCAAAGCTTTAAAGATGCCTGATACAGGTTCTCAAAGCAGGGATGGAAAAAAATCTTAAATCAGGAAGTATTAACAAGTTAAATGGTCAGTGAGTCAAGCAACTGTTTAGATGTTCTTAAAAAAACATGTGCATTTCTTAGCTTCAAAACTTACTAAAACTGAAAGCCAGTTTTACCTCAGTTTGCTTGTTTAGTTTTCTGTGATCCCTTAAGTGTGTATGGAGGCGAGTACTCTCTATGTTAGCACATTTTTACGTAATCGAACAGCATCACTTTCATCTTTAGGGAAAACATGGCTCCAACTCTAATATGCCTAAACACAGAGGCAGCAATCAAGGACTATCCAACATCAGAACATCTCAACACATTTGTGATGATGAAGCAGCTGCTTCAACCAACCAATCAGTCCAAAATGCTGTACTGGAAACCACCACACTGTGGGACACTTTCCCATCATGGCCCCAAGCATCTGCACTGGCACAACACATACGTGAAGCTATGTGACCACAGGGAGATTCATCATGATCCTGGGAAACTAATGGGTAATTTTGTCATGGAATGTTCTGTTCACCATATTGCCTCAAGACACTGACACTCTTACTGTCACACAGCCATTGCACGTGTAACAAGACACCATCATGGATATTAAACCTTACTCAGTTTCCAAAGTGGTTTAAAAGTTTTTTAACGCATCACATTTGTTATTTCTCTGTCAGATTTTCATACAAGTCAGGGAAGTTGATCATTTCTAATTTGCTGTATGGTGTTACCTCAATCCTCCCAGGAACAGAGTCTCACCTTTTCTTCTGAAGTGATAGTTTACTGTATTTTAACAGGTTTGCTGACAGCTTTAAAGAAATGCCTTGTCTAAGAATGTAAAAATAATTTATGTGGATTTATTGGAATTATTTACTATATCAGACTGAGGACTAAAGCCATTAAACTATCTAAAATGGATAAATATTAATAACCTTTACACAGAAACACACTTTAAACAGAACACAATTATAAAGTTGTGGAACTTAGTTACACTTGGACCACATTTCCTTAATTCATCTGCATCTCCATCCAAATACTTCACTCTCAAAGCTCAGAAAATTACCCAAGTTTCTCACTTGTCCCTAAAGGGTTGTCTTCCTCATTAACACTGCTGCTGAGGATAGTGTTCTCACAGGGAAAGTGGAAATTTCCAGCTCCCATCCATCGATTGGACAAGCAGAGGCCCAACTTGTACAAAAACAAAGAAAAGAGCCTGACAGACTTTTTAAATCCACATTAAAAACAGAAAGAAATGGACCAATGTGATGTGATAATCTCATATAGTAATGATATGAAGATATAGAAGGATTATTGAGGATTACTACACTTTAGAGAAGCAGATGGAGAAAGTAAAACAAACAGTTGAATATAGAAAGAGAAATCAGCAGAGGAAAAATACAAACTGAAAGAATACTGGAGACCTGGGTAATCTGATCAGTCCTAGCTGAGCCCATGATCACTAAGTTCAGCAAATGACATGCATAAAAGCAAGGTGAGGGCTGTGAAATGTTAAATATTGATCTCTCATTTAAAACCACAGCTGCAAAAAGAATAGGAGTGAAACACAGCTGCAGGAAAGGTCCAGCAGCATTAAATATAACTCAATCAAACAGCATTTCCACTGAACTTTCTGAATTATTTAAAGTTATATTGCATTGGTATCTGTGATACTGTTTGTCTTATTTGTTGTATTTTTATGGTTGTTTCCTGTCTGTATTGTCTTTTATTCCTCTTGTAACGTATCTTACTCTATGATGTGACAGGGCTGGACAACTGATGACCATTTTACAGGAATCCTCTTCAAAACTCCAAAAATATGAAGTAACCTTTTAAGCTGTTCGTAATTATTTGTTATTTTATTACCGTAAGTCTTCCACTTATTTTTCAAGTTACAGCTTTCTGTCCTCACAAAACCCCAAATACTTCTTGTTTATCATAGTAATCACACAATTGTGCATCCAGACATCTCTGAATAAGACAAATTTTTCATGAACTGTACTAGAATGATTCAAGTTTGGGGTTTTTGGCTTAGTTGACATGCCACAAAAACGGCTTTTAGTCTGTTGTTTAGTTCATATAAATGTTCTGGCAAAAAGTACTCCAGAAAAAACAAAAGAAACTAAATGACAGAACAAATGATGCCATCCTGCAATCACGTATGATCAGAAAACACAGAGAAGGCTTTTTTTCTGATCTTATGCATTTGACCTAGCTATTAATTCTCAAAAAGAAGGAATGCTTCCTCCAGGGAGGGGGGAGGGTTTGCCTCAAGTGAAGAAGATCAAGCATCTTGGTGTCTTGTCATGGGTGGCATGCTGGTGCAGTTGTTAGCACTGTTGCCTCGCAGCAAGAAGGTTGTAAGTTCAAATCCCGGCTGCAGCCTTTCTGCATGGAGTTGCATGTTCTCCCCATGCATGTATGGGTTTCCTCTGGTTACTCTAGTTTCCCCCACAGAGGAGATCACAACATGCTTGATAGTGTTAATTGCATGTAAGTTGCTTTCTGGTCTGTAAGTTAAAGGCAAAGACTTTTTTAAAAAGCTCTAAATTAACTGGTCCATCTATGTTCCAACACTCATGATCTGAGCTTTAAGAGAGATCCTAAAAATGAGTGGCTGAAATGAACGTTCACTGCAAGATGACCAGATTCAGCCTTAGATATAAGGATAGGAGCTCCATCATCTGAGGGAACGTTGGACTGTTGCTGCTCCTTCACATCAAAAACAATCAGCTGACTTTATATGAGCATAAGAAGCTTCCCTGTTGCCTTCCTTTGGAGGTTTTCCAGGTACATCTCATCAGGAGGAGATCCTTGGACAGACCCAAGACTTCCTGGAGGGATTATAAATCCTCCATAGCTAAGCGACACCTTGGGTTTTGTCCAGGATGAGCTGGAGAAGAGTGTCACTGAGGAGGGGTGTTTACTGTGACCCAAGCTTGGAAAGTGGTGGAGGATGGATGGATGGGTGGATGGATGGATGGATGGATGGATGGATGGATGGATGGATGGATGGATGGATGGATGGATGGATGGATGGATGGATGGATGGATGGATGGATGGATGGATGGATGGATGGGTGAGTGTAACAGGACTGTTTTGGGGAAATTACAGGTTTGGTGTGTCACTTCAATGAGGTCATATCTATTTATAGAGGTCCCCATTTTTAGGTAAAATCAGTTAAATTGAGGTAAGAAAATTACATGAGTCAGAGAATTAATATGAGAGCACTTCAAAAATATGATTTATTTTCAGATCAAAGTATTTGTAATTTGAATGAAAACATGCAGACTTTTTAACAGATTAATTGGGAGCTACTGATGTGAAACCAGGTGTTGGTTAGAGAGAAAATGTGAGTATAAAACAGTTCCTCCAGTCCACCTGATCACAGCCGTTAATCCATCAACATGTTAACAACATCAGAACAACACCTGACAGAAGGTCTGTCATCTGATCGGCTAAATAAAACACCACCATCTTCTGTCTGTCACATTCACATGCAGCACCAGTGAACACTATCACAACTAGATATCAGATATAACCTTTCACATGCATTGTTTAAGGTTTGCAACAGATTTAATGATCCAAACTTTCTTTGTTTTGCTTCCAAACAGACAGATTATCTTGTAATTCTTTTAAAGTGATCTTGATCAATAGCTTTTCCTGAGCTCTTTCAGAGTTTTTCTTTGGGATTTGGCTGCTTTTCACTTGTTTTCTGTCCAGTGTTGACCTGACCATGTCCAGTGTTTGCTTAAAAACATGAAGAAAGTTTACAAGCAGAGAAACAAAGAAGAAGTATCTGGTCTTCAAACTTTCTACAGCAGATGAAAGTCATGTCTTTTAGAATATAACATTTAAACTGTGATATCATTGGTATTTTTGACAAAACCAAAGGGAATGAATTGTTTTGTGTGTGGCTGCTGGTAACAAAGTGTTTACAGATCCAATCTAAACCTGGTTCTTTCTTTGTTTTCTGCTGCTTCGTTCTTTGGCTTTAGGAGCCTTTTGCATGAATAATTTATAGTTCCGAGTTGAGGGGCTTAACAACAAAAAACAACCCATGGCTGATGGTTGATGATTAGCAACAGGTTAGTGCATTTTGCTTCAGCATCCTGAAGTTTGACCAGGTTTAATAAAAGATTTCATAATAACTCTAGGTTTCCCAATAAAACCTCTAACAGAGACAACCTAAATGCACAGAACCAGATGTGGACACGTATTTATGAGGAGATCTTGATTTCCCACAAATTTAAGGAGAGAAAATCACAGCACCGGAGATTGTGCTTCAATTTTCTGGCTGTTTAAAATAATGGTAATAATTCATGCCCTGGTTACAAAACACAAATGAGTTTCCACAAAACACCACAGAGAATCACTCCTATGCTTGAACAGAATCAGATCTATGTGTCTCCTTTTGTAATCAAGAGTCTTGAAATGTGCCAGTGGTGCTCAAGGATCCATAAACTTCTGCACGTTATTGCCTTCATTTGACAAACTGACCTTTTTAGGGAGAAGAATCAGCTCAGTTCAACAAAGTTAAAAACACATTTAGCCTGAATCAAGATTAAAGTTCAAACCTTCTGGATCTGAATGTGATTCTGCAGATAAGACATGAACAGTTGAAAGCACTTTTTAACCACTAAGTAAGGAACAATAATTTAAAATACAAAGAATCCTTCTTCATTTAAAGGAAGCAGGCGTTTAATTTTTATATCTTGTTTTGCTGAGTTGACTCCTCTGTAGTGTTCTAGAGTCTAATGTGAGTCCATTTGTCAGTCAACTGAAACTTTGACAGGGTCATAAAATAGGACAATGACCACAAAGACAGCAGTCTGAAACAGAGAAGTATCAAGGTGTCACAACCGTCCAGTCAAAGCCAGACCTCAGCCTGATGGGACCTTCAGAGGGCTGAGGAGGAACAAACAGCAAGTGAATAATGTAAAGGAGTGGGACATTACTCCTTCAGAACAATGATGAGAGACAAAGTCAAACAGAAAACATCAAGACTGCTTTGCTTTATTTTTATCATTGGATACCAGTTAGAATGAGAATAGACTGCTGAACAAGACAGGCAGGAATTTGGGTTACAGAGGAAGGAAAGATTATTTTATTTATTTATTTATTTATTTATTTTTATTTATTTTTTTATTTATTTATTTTATTTTATTTTATTTTTTTTTTTTTTTATTTAGGTGATGTACTTTTCTTTAAAGCATTAAAACAGTCATATACAATACCTGCAATGGCATCCTGACGTCATCAGTCTTTTGCATCAGATTCAGCCCAGTCATCTACTGGTCGTGCTCGTGCGTGTGTGTGTGTGTGTGTGGAAGGTGAGTTGGAGTTGCGCGCGGCGGGGTGATGATCGGATCGGCGTGTGATTGGTCAGACGTGAGGACGTCTGACGGCCTGCAAAGTATTTTAAACTGCTGCGGGCAGAGACCAGACATCGGAGCACAGCGAGCCGAGCCGAACCGAGCCGAGCCGAACCGAACTGCAACACAGAGAGGAAGAGGAGTGAGGATGACTCTGCCGACTTTGACACAACTTTTTCTTTTGTGTTTATTGGGGATTTTTGGATGCTTGAACTCAGCAGGTGAGTTAAATGAGACTAGTCAGTATCTGGGAGGCTGTCTTATATCAGTAAAGAAAGAAAAAGTAGAAGAAAAGTCGTAGATCTGACTGAAATGAAAAAAGTTCTAATTTAAAATGTGTTTTTTTAACTTTGTGAGATGTAAATGACCAGGAACCTGTTATATATAGCTGCCAGTAACAGCCTGATATCAGCGCTGTAACATTGAGCTGTGATTTTTTAAAAACTAACACTTTCTCTTCACACAAAGAAAAAAGCAATGAAAAACATCCATCTTATTCATGTAATGTTGAACCATAAAGAATTATAATAATTTTTTTCATGTTTTCTTTTTTATTCAAACATCCACATATTTATTCACATTTTGAATGTATTTTTTTCAGTCCCTGCTTCAAAGTATTTAAATGTTTTCTAACAAAAAGTCAAGCACGGCTTTATTGTTGCTTGTCTTAGAGGATTTATTAGCTTCATTTTCTTTGTTTTACTTGATTCAGAAACAGACATTTTTTTTTCCAGAGAACATGAAGAAAACACATTTAATGAAAATCAATATGTCAGCTGTGTTCGCCACCAAAGTGCTGCAAATTTAATGAATCATTGAGGTGAAATTAACTTCTATAAATAATTTATGATCTGTAGAGTCATGTTACTATTAGGAACAGCTGTTATGTGAATACAAACAGGAACGTGACAAACTTCTTTATTAACCCTTGTTATTGAGCTGCATCGATATAGAGGTCGTTAACAGAAGGTCATGTTTGTTATTTGATCTCTTCACATTAAGTGAATTGTCATTTAAACAGATTACAAACAAACCAGTAATTATAAATAAATCTTTGAAGTTCACAGCTTTAGGAAACCTTCATGTTGCTCAAATAATTCTCAGTTATAATAATAATAACATGCATCCAGACGGTGTTTCAAATCAGAGTCATTATGATCTCATTGATAACCGCAAATGAATAAAGATATGTCAGTTACTGTATTTTGATGATGAGCTGAAAATGCATAAATCTCTATGAATATTCAGATTAATATTAAAGAAACTAATAATTTATTTATATATTATGAACTACAAATATTTAGATTTTCTTCTTTGATTTCCTTGTAGCAAATATAATGTAATATGTGAAAAGTAAAATAACTTTTTCTTTCCTCATTTTGTCCTTTTTTCCTTCTCTCTCAGATCAAAACAGAATAAGTAATGTATGTGTGGCAGGTGAAATAAACTATTTCTTCTTTCTTTTCACTTATTTTAGGCTCATTCAGACCAAACAACCATAGTTGTTGTATTTTCTATTTCATTTCATTTCATTTCACGGAGGCTAGGGTTACATGTTGATCAGGTCTAATCACTGAAACAACGTAAAGTCTAATGTAGGCAGGTGTATATTATATAAAAATGTTACTTGAGTCTGTTTTGTTTTCAGAGGAGACATCAGTCAACTCAGAGAACATGTGAAGTTGTTATCTATTTAGGAAAGAGCATTCATAAATAATTAAACATCATTACATTTAAAGTGTGTGGAATTAGAGATCTGATTGACAAATATTCATCTGAACTTTTCTTCCTTTATGAAACACATCAATGTGACTGAGAGCTGTTCAGAAACACAACCAACGGTCAGATAGGAGACGTTTAGCTGATGTCACATTAGATCCAGTCACATGACGAGGACCTGATAAATGCAGGCAGAAGGCAAATATATAAAGAACAAATGAAACTGAACCAGAGCAGAAATAGGTTTTAATGTTTGAAACTGATTTTCTGCAAATTCAGAGCATCTTCAGAACCTGTTCTGGTCTGAAACAATTATTTATAAAGTTTTAAAACACTTATTTAAATGGATATAAAAAGTCTGAATTTAGCTGATGGTGCAAAACAAAGGTAAAGTATTTTCTACATCACAGCAGTCAATATTATGTTAGGTCTCTTATGAAGTAAACTGCATAAAAATATGATAATAAATAATTTACCTAATCATTTTAGAACACCAATAAAACACTTATAGTATAAATAAACAATGCTACACTGATTTAAAAACTAAATATAAGAATAAAAGAAGAGACTGATTGTTTCTGTGCTCTTTGTCCAGGTGCCAGTCTTTTTGATGAGTGGGAGGATGAGAGAGCGTTACGACAGGTTGTATCGTATCATTTCTTCATGTGATGTTTCAACCAGCTTTTGCTATTTTCTTCTAAACCCCTGAGTCGTTATCATCAATTATAAGGACAAATAATAAAAATCTCACTGATCTGCAGCATCCATTCAGAGAAAACACTTGGTTCAATGACGGCTGATAAACAACCACTAAGGTTTAATAAAACATTTAGATGATCTCAATGTGTGTCTCCACACAGCCTCGCCTGTTTTCCCCTTGAAGAAAAATCAGCTGTGAGACAAAGACATTACATTGAGTTTATTGGCTATTATGAACCAATCAATAAGTGCAGAGGACAGGAGTTGTGACGAGCATGTTGTTTATCTGCAGGTGCGAGGGCTGCAAAGTGAGGATTTAAGCAATGTGCTGTGGAGAGACCAGAATGAGGTAGGAGTCATCTGTTATTGTTCAAGTGAAAAACAGAAGCAGTTTTCTCATTTCTCATGTGAGAACTAAGATGCTCTAATGCAGAGCTTTTCTACAGCGGGTGGAAATGTTTTCTAAAAATATAAATTTGAGAAGCAGATCAGCTCTTAAATTACATTTACTTACATTTCAGTTTTATCTATGAGAAAAACGGAGCCTTCAGACTGTTGTTATGCTTTTCTCTTTATTATCATATAAAAACAACCTTTTTGGTGAGTTTACTGAATGATTTTGCAGCGTTAATTGTGCAAAAAAAATACAATAGTTTTGACACAATTACGCCTTCAAAAGCAGTTTGGTGCTTTTTTAATTCTGAAGGGAAAATCAATTTTTGTAATATCTCATTAATACGTTTCTTTAAAGGGTTATAGGTGGTTAGCTGTGAACAGGAAGGATATCTGCGTAAAAGTAAATCTAACCTTTAACTTAAGGCACAGTTGATTTCCTGTTGGGACTAATACGTTTGTTTGACTCAAGACTGAAAATAGACAGCTGTTATTTGTGTCATCAGTTCTGCAGTAGAGATAAACGCAGAAACAAAAAGAATAAAAAATACACAAAACAAAACAGCTTTACAGAAAAGCTCTGAGGAGACAAGTCTTGCTTCCTATATAGCAGTAGTTCAATCTTTTTATTTTTATTAGATTTATTATGAATGAATTTGTTGAGCAGATCACAGTAAATGGGACTTTACATCTGGATAGTGAGAGGAAGCTCAGTTTATCAGCAGAGACAAGGACGTTTGTTTTTGTTAGAATACGAACATCGAATCAGAGGAAGCTGCAGCTTGACCTGGATCAGATCAGAAGCACCATCATAAATCCACTCACTGAGTGAGGATGTGCCACTAACTTCTTATTCCCCTGCTACAGCTATAAAAGTGAAAGGAAGCAGGAGAAAATGTGAATAGATGATAATGAAATCCTTTTTATTAATAATCTGAGGTTGTGTTTTTCCACAGGAACAGGTCCAGAACATTTTCAAAAGAGTAAGTTTTCATTCCCAGGTGTATTTTATTTTTATTTCTGTTGGATACTATGTTCATGTTAGAATCATTCTTCATTTTCCCCACCAGTTTCTGTTTCATTACTCCAAAGCACGCAACTCAGTAGGAGCTGTACAACAAGAGGTGAGCAAAGACTCTATAGTTGTCTATAACTGGAATGGTTTAACTTGATGTATTATTAAACTACGTTTAGTTTCAGATTAAAACATTTGAGTAAATATTACAAAACAGTTGGAATCTCATTGACAAAAATAAAACGTATGTTCTTATTCTTCAGATGTTAGTGATTAACTCAGCAGCTCTAAGTTGTGTAACTTTCACTAAATGCAGTAATTATTGTTCATAAAGGCTTATTAAACTAACAGTGACCTCTGTAATCATGCAGTTCAGTCATAAAGTAATTCTTCTCTTTCAGTCTCACTCCGTTCATCCTCTGATGCGACTTTCACCCAAACTGTCCCAGAGGAGAAAGAAGAAGGTGCTGCTTCTGGTGAGGGATCTCTATGGTTACATGTACATTTTCATGACACTGTAAAAAACCAGGAGTCTCCAAAATGTCTGCGTGGAGCTGAGAGGATGTTTTATTTTTTATAGAAATGTGTTAAAACTCAACAAAACATTCAGACATGAGATGAAAACTTCCTGTTAAGGTTTCTGCTTTGTCACAGAACAGTTAAGGGGAGATTTCTGCTATTTTAAAGGTAATGTTTCTGTATAACTGTTATAGTTACACTCTTATTTTACAAATCTTCCTGAATGGCTTCAGTTTGCAGGACTGATGAGTGTGTTGCTGCTGTTTTAAAACAGCTCCAACATTTTGAATTTCCTAGTGATTCATGCAACATCATTTTAAACTTTTACACTGCTGTGTAATCTGCTCATCATATGGTTAGATGTGCAACTCTCACCACCAGCTAAATGCAGCACTTCCTGTCTCCAGAGATCGAGTCCAGCAGGACATTTATTTTTCTGCACATCTTTTCTTCTTTATAAAACATACTCCATTATTATCAAAATGAACTATTTTTTTCTGCCTGTAATAACTGAACCTGTACAGGTAGAGAAGTGGTGAACGAGTGATTAGGAGGCGTAAATCACTTTAAACTCCATCACAGTTCAGGGTCGATTGACTAACATTTATCTTTCTCTCCTGCTAATTAAACAGAAGATACGAGATTTGCCAGAGGGGATTTTGTAAAGGAAAACCCTGACAAACCAAGAAGAGTACACGTGTGAGGAGGAGGAGGAGGAGGAGGAGGAGCTGGCGGCTCCGCCTGTGGACACAGAATCACTGATTTTGAGCGACATGCAGCCTTTCTGGCTAATCTCTCCAGATGGAAACTATTTTTTTGTTAACAGGAAATAAATAACATATAAAGATGACTAAAACAAACTGCAGTGACACTTTGTTTAAAAAACTGAAGACTGTAGCAAAGAGATGATCTCACATTTAATTAAAATGTCAATTTTGTAAAATATGTAATAAAAAATTGAATATTTGTCTTTGATGGTTCTAAAAAAAATGAGGTTTAATATTAAATGTAATTACAAAAGAGTGACTTTGTGTTGTCGTCTCTACTGATTTTTAAAAAATAAAAAAGCTGAGCTGTTCCACGGGTTCATGCAGTTTGATTGTGAGTCCACGAGCCTTTGAGCAGGACTGATCATTATTCAGTATGATAAACTAGTGAAATATAAACAGTGATGAACGTCCGCTCCTTCCAACAGATTTAAAGTATTCTGAACATTTCAGCATGGCAGCCGGTTTATTGCAACTGAATTTTGGGGTCTTCTTTAATCGTCCTCATCCTCAGAGTCACTGTCCTTTCGTGTAGGAAGTGTACTTCTGATTGATGACATTAACTTGTCTTCAATTTGTTTCTTGGGGTTTTCTTCCAGGTCAGTCTTCACCGCTCCAGTTTCTGATAACCTCCACTCCAGCTCTGGAAGAGACACAGAATATAAACATTTTAGGAAGAACATGAACAAAATGTCTAAATTATATGTAGTAATGTCATCAAACTGTCAAAATATTTGATCCAAATATTTTAAAAAGTTGGTAAAAAAAGCATATGAATAATATTTTCAACAGATCCTACCTTCAACTTTGAGGTTCATGCCCCCAAACACCAGAGGGCCGATGAACTGGGCCTTCATCTCCCCCTCAAAGTAAACAAAGATGGTGGGCAGGTTTCGGTCGGGATAGTTGGGGATGCAGGTGGTCGAGATGGACTTTAGGAACTTGGTCTGAGGGAACTTCCTGGCCAGTGTGTTCAGGTGTTGGTTGATGAGGGTGCACAGAGGGATGCTGGGATTGAGAGAAAAAACATCAGTTAGTGCTGAAATTGTCATGTTGGACTAAAAGTTCAATTTTAAAACTTTTCTAACCAAATTTTATCTGATTATTTTCAGGTATTTTTGTATAAATTGTTTATTAAAGCTACACTCGGCAGGTTGGTAAACAATGTAGCTTTTAACGTTTTTTTTAACGCCTCTTAACAACGTTCTAACATAGTATAGCTATAAATATATTGCGGAGATTAAAAAAACCCAAAAGAAATCAATAAAGTGGTTGTCCCGCAGTTCTCTAAAAACTTCAGTCATTCCTATCGTTGGGACCGAACGATAAGATTGGCTGCTGCACTTCTGCACTGCTTGGATCAGCCATTAATCCGCCCGGGCACATTTTACAGCAGAACATCCCGGAAGTGAGAGAGAACAGAAACAGCCGGCTGTTAAACGCTTCCATTTTAGGAAAAAATACCAGAGTCCCCCCCAAAAAAAATCACATTTTCAGGTAGCAAAAAACTAATGGGGGAACGTTTCTACGGCTGGAGTTTTGGTTTCTATTGTTACCGTGGCAATGCATGGTCCCATGTCCGCAGGAAGACTGGCCTACGGATTATACCTGACAGGAGGGGTGAATGATCTGAGACGTGTTTCTGTAAAATAGCTAGCAATACGTAGCTTGTTTACCAACCTGCTAAGTGTAGCTTTAAGTGCTTTTAAAAAACTTCTTTAATTTGATTGGCCTTCAATGGGATTATTTCTCATTAAAATAAACAGAATTTCAGGATTTTATGCATCATAAAGTCAAATAAACAGGATGATTTGTTGTAGAAAATCTTAGATTAAATTAATTATTGCAGCCAAAATAAACTGTTTTAAGGCAAATGCATGCTTACATCTACCAAAACTATTTTTCTGTTTTATTATTTCACCATCAATTAGAATAGTTAGAAGAATATTTAGAAGAACAGCTCCATCAGAAGTTGATGGAACCAAAGACTAGTTAGCCCAACCATAAGCCTTAAACAGCACATTAACATTAATTTGATACAGGAAATAATATAATTTTTAAAAAATCACATATAAACAGCTCAACAGAATGTAATTTAAAAAAAACCAAATTTACAAAAAGTTATTTTCTTAAATAGTTTTTTCCTTGACCTGACCTGAGAAAACTCTCAGGTACGATGGTGGTTAATATTACTTTGTTAAATTTAGTTTATTAGTTCCTTCAAGTGATGCTTTTCCAGACAAAATGATGAGTTCTGTCCTAAACATGTCAGGACTCAACATCACTACATGTTTAAAGGTTTACACCCTCAAAATGCTGACCAGCTCAAACCTTAAATACTGCTTAACTGCAGAAGAACACTGTATGTGATTTTTAACTGGAGTTCATCATTACTGCCCCAAGAAGGAAAATAAACGAATAAACACTCTACAGACAGATCTGAGAACTTAACATATCTGAAAAACTCACCCCTGCTTGTAGAGGTGCAGCACCACCCAGATTCCATCTCCAGCCTTGTTGATCTCCTTAACGTAGTCCTGTCCGGAGATCTCCCCCAGCTCCCCAAAAATATTCTTCATCTGAGTAGCTTTCCACTCCGCAAGCCGCTTCTGTCTGGAAGGAGACGCAAACGCACGTCAGCCAGTTCTCCAAATGAACCACGACTCACACAAACCGCTGTGAATTGTTCTAATTTTTTAAAGCTAAATCTGTGTCATCTTCTCTTACCTGTACATCTCCATAGCAGCTTCATCTTCCTCACCAAACTCATCTTCATTCTCCTCCAGCTCCTCCAGTGTCATGCTCTCGTATGTTTTAACTGCACAGAGACAACAGCTGGAACTAATCACATGTTCTGCAAATAATCCAACAATTACTCGTTGGAAATGATTTACATACACAAATATGAAGCATCAAATCTAACCTGACTAATGTATGAGTGTTTCATTAGCATGTAAACAACAATTATAGAAAAAATCAATCTGGGTGACTTGTGGAAACAAGATACCGATGGACTGCTGCTGGAGGGCCAGTTCCTCCTCCTCTTCATCATCTTTAGGAACCTCTTTGGGAGGGAGGATGCCCTTCTTCCTCAGGATATCGTTCCACTCAGTGTCTTCATTTGGGTCCTTGAGAAATAAAAATGAATCAATGTGAAAATAAGGATACTTTTAGAATTTTTTTATTAACTCTAGTATGTAATGCATTTGCTTTTTAAAAATATATTAAATGTCAAAAACAAAACCAAAGCTATTTGACTTCTAAAAACCAGAACCAAATCAAAGAGTTTAATTACTATAGCTGTCCTTCATGGAGACTTCCACACATTTATGATAATACCTATAAGTACAGAGTATGTGAAAAAGAGTTACAGCATACTGTGCCTTCAGTTATTAAAAGTATATTCTGCAGATTACTGACCTACATTCTGATTCAGATGTTCTGATTCCCAGCAGGAAACTCAAGCTTTGTTGTGACTAAACAAAACTCATAAAATAATAAATCTAGATGAGAAACATCAACCTCATTCACAGTATTCTGGATAATCAAAATGTGAGTTACAATATTAAGTCTCAGATATCTTTAGGAAACTATCATCACTATTATTCTGTTTAATTTACATGTTGTTTCTTCTTTTAAAGAATAAGTGTTAAATAGTATCCACGTTTTATCCTTTGAACATTATGCAGGTTAGCGAACAATTAAAGTGATGTTTATTTGAATATCCAAGCTAAACAGTTTCAAAAGCTAACACTAACACATTAAAGAACATTGAAGAACAAAGTCTATACTAAAACCATCACCATCAGTTCTGATTTCAAGTCAAGAAAAATAATTAAAACAAAGCAGAAATGACAAAGAAGGCTGAACTTTTCACATCGGTATTCTTTAAATCTTCAGAGATAATACTGTCCTCTTCAGAGTTACTGAAACCACTTACACAATTATTAATATAGTTAATCCCGCAATTGCTGATACGCCCAGTTGCTACACTGCGTTAAGTAAACAAAAAACATCAAAAATGTTTTAGAAATAAATTACCAGGCTCATATATTTACCAGGCTTATTCGCCTCATTCACTAAAGGCAAACGACTGTCTTTCAGAGCGAAACAAAACTAAACAAACCTGCATTTTGGAAAATAAAGAGTCCCTTAAAATCACACCACTGCTCCTCTCCCCGACACGGAAATAGAAGGAGCGCCACCAATGTAGTTCCGGCAGAAACAGAGAAACCGTAGATTTAATCTCAGCACATTCAGCTCTAAAATATAGCAGTTTAATATTGTGAAATATTAAGTTATGATTTACGGCAAGAATCGAATCATTTTGTAAAAACAGCATAATTTATTATTGAAAATAAGAAGAGGAACCGTTAGTTTGTGGAAAGGATAATAATAAAAGTGACACCAATTTCCTTTGAGGTTCAATATGACCATATTAGGAAAAGCAGCGCAGCGTTCCATTTGTAGCTGCTGAATACGGAACCAAACAGCTGCTCATGCCGACTGTAGTATACATACGTATATGTCTATGAGGCCGACGGGTCGAAACGTTTGTTTTCTCTTTTGCCGTGTTGTGCAAATTCACACTTTAGAAAATAAAGTTAAATTCAGAGAATCAAACTTAATGACAAACTCCTGTCCTGTTGTTCATAGTTCTCTACACAGTATGTACTAAATCCACAGCCTCAAAATTGACCAATTCTAGTTCTTTTTTTCATAATTAAATAAACAATCTGGTTTATGACATTATGCATCAAGTTGCACATATATTTCGTCATCATTTTAATTCTG
Source organism: Callopanchax toddi (assembly GCA_006937965.1). NCBI lineage: Eukaryota > Metazoa > Chordata > Actinopteri > Cyprinodontiformes > Nothobranchiidae > Callopanchax > Callopanchax toddi. Next base: position 671,654 of record SSNR01000187.1, read on the forward strand.
ATTTCAATTAGCTATTTAAAAATAATCATAGTGATGATAATATTATTATATAGTTATTATTAATTACAATCTTTAAAGAAAAAAATAGGAAAATGTGTAATTTCTAAATGGTTTGATTTTGTTTCACATTTAGATGAACTAACACTGGCAAAAGGAAAACCAATTTTCTCACATTCTGACATCAAGTATTGTCATCAAAGAGCACCTCATTCCTCCTGGCTAAACGCCTTCAGAACATCAATGGATTATTGATGAAAGTGTAAACAGTGAAATGTCTCTTGACTTGTAACTTTGTGATTTTTATGCCGGAAAACTGCTGAGGACCTTTTAAAGCATACTGTAATTTTGTACATATAATTATTTATATTACATATATACTGCTTTTAATTTTGTTGACTGTTTAGAAAGGCACAAGTGTTTATTTTGTGTGATTAAATTTTATTATTAAATACTTGTTGATTGTTATTTATGTTTTTATTTTATCAGTTAGCTTGAAAGTATTTTAATTTTTGGATATCTTTGTTGTAGTTTCACAAGAAAGCCACAAGAGGGCGACAGTTTCCTAGTAAAAGTCAAAGATCAGGCAATCACAAGACCTTTCACTGATTTGTGCTTTTGACTTACGGTACTTAATGAAGATCTCAGATAGTATGTTCAAATAGGGGGTCAAAATTACAGTATTTTTACGTACCTTGATATTTAATGAAAGTTTGGTATTTCATTTGAGTTTTTAATTTTTTCATAAATAAGGTTACATTCTTTTGTAAATTATTGCATTTAATGGTGTATTAATGCTTGGATAAATCATGGTCTTATGTTAGAAGTTTTTTCTTTTAATTAAACGTGTGTATTTTTTTAATTAAATAAACATGTTATCATTTTCTAAATTTGGAACTGTTCTCGAAATTTGACAAAAGTATATTTTTGTGTTTTGTACAGAAGTTATCTTTTTATTTATTTAAAATCTTTTAAACTATAGAATTAAAAGTCTAAATTTGTATGCTTGCTGTAATGTCACTAACAAAACAAAAGAGGGCGACAGCTCTCCAGAAGAAACAGAAGCCAAAGACGAAAACGTCAGTGTTTGCTAAATACGCCTCATTACCTTGTTTTTGGTGTGTCTCCATCACACTGGTCTAAAGAGATTTTCTCTTCAAAATTATAGTTTTACAGCTTGCCTTAATGCTTGAATGAATCAAAGTCTGGCTTTAAAGTTTTTTTTTAATTAGTTAAATTAAACAGTGTGTTTAAATGATCAATATTAAAAGTTTTATTTACAAACATATTTTATCATTATATCAACAAGAGGGCAGTAGTTGTTTAAGCATTAAACATCTTACAACAATGTAAGAATCTTAGTGTTGGAATAAACTGTGGTATTAGATTATGGATTTTTATTCTTGAATAAATAAAATAAAATCCATGTTTTTGTTTGTTGTTTACCAGAAGGCAGTGTGATTTTGCTCAAGCTACAGCTTGAGATGAACTGCAGTGATTACATTAGTATTAAACACATTATCAGCTGAGTTAATGGAGTTTAGATCAACTTTAACTGGAACACGGGCTCTGTTCCACCCATCAGCCACTGAACTGATCTCCAGTTATTTGATTTCATTCAGTGGCTCTTTGTGTGCTAATTATAACAGGGAGGTTATTAATGCTGCTGAACATCCAATGAGGAAGGGCCAGTAAATCTCTACCGGAACTAGAGGAAGGGAAAGTTGGTGAAATTACGAAGAGAGAAAAATAGAAGGAGGAGGTCTCACTCCTAAATTGTTTTCAAGAACCGCATACAAAAAAGGTTTTCATTAAATAGTTTATAATGTAAAACTAGGTTTCTTTAAAACACATTTTGATCCTATTTTTAACTAAATGGTACGCTTTATAAATAACACTTTATTTGGTCTTCAGATATATTAAAAAAGGGGGTCTTGTGGTGAGTGTAACAACAATGTAGTCACTTAGAGCTGTAACTGCATTTTTACAATTTTGTATATGTAATTTTAACATTATATCAAATCTTTGTAATTATTTTTAATTTACAATAATACATGTGTAGATGTTTAAGTTTTCCACAAACACAAATAAATGAAGGATAATACAATAAATAAAGAGTTAAACTAAACTATAGATTTCATATAAACCTCTGTGAGAATCAACCCAAGTCCACAGCACTGATTCCTGAGAGTCAAAAACTTTATTAACGATCATCAGGACTAGATATGTTTTATGATCAGGCTATTACCAAAACAGTTTAGAATAGAACAGAATAGAACAGAATAGAATAGAATAGAATAGAATAGAATAGAATAGAATAGAATAGAATAGAATAGAATAGAATAGAACAGAACAGAATAGAACAGAATATTACTTTACTTGTCCCTCAGTGGGTAAATATTCAGTTCACAGCAGCAAAAAGACAGAAAAAATAAACTTGTTTACATTCAAACAAATAAAATATAAATAAATAATAATACATTTATAAATTAAATTACAATTTTTCCCAATTAAAATGCAATTTGAATTATTTTGTACAAGAAGAACTATGACAATTTAAATCAAATTGTTTTCCTGATCATTGTTTTGCCACCTTTAGACATAATCATACATTTTGAACTTTTTTTGAACAACTTTGGATCATACATTATTTAAAACTAATATTATTAATATAAAATCATATTTATATTGACATATATCATTGTCACTGCACACATGGTTAGTAGGTGGCAGTGTAAAAAGAAAATCAGTTGAGTTCAGTGATGGAGTTTATGTGAACATGTACTGTCAACACACACACACACACACACACACACACACACACACACACACACACACACACACACACACACACACACACCAAAAGCACCTTTGGAATAGCTGTGTAGAGATCACTGTTGGGTCAAAGGTTAAATGCTAATCATTCCTCCCTGTTGCTGGTTTTTTCCTACATAGTGAAACATCTCTCTCTTTAGACGATCTTTGGACAGTGTGTACAGCTGCTGTAAATCGGGGGTGAGGCAGCAGAAGCGTCTGAGGTGAGAAAGTCGGACAACCTGCAGCTGTCAGGCAGGCAGGAGAACCATGGGTAGACCTGTAGACCCGCCGCTTTAGGGTCCAACAGACCGCTCCCGAACCGGAGGACAACCGGGGGACAACTCCATATCCCTCCGCAGCAGAGAGACGATAAGGCGGAGGGCTTCCCCTCCCTGCTAGAAGAAATGTGGCTGAACCCGGAGGAAGTTCTCCTGAAAAACGCTCTGAAGCTCTGGGTGACCGAACGGAGCAACGACTTCTTCCTGCTGCAGAGGAGGAGAGGCCACGGAGAGCCGGCAAGTCGGATCACAGGTAAAGAAACACGGCAGGCTAAAGGAGAACAGGGACCCAGCGCTGCCAGTAAACAATAAAAACCAGAACCCGGGAAAAACAGCAGGCAGGTGAACCAGGTGCGGGCAGGGGGCGTGGCCTAAACTCGATCCAGAACAGGTTACTGCTCAATCAAAGTTCAGCTCAGCTTGGATGGTTACATTCTGCTTGTGTCACCATGGAAACCTGCCCTGAAGCTGACCTTAACAGCAGTTTAGTCCACACATAACTAGGCCTTAAGGTGGTCTGCAGGGTTCTCAGCAAATCCAGCAAATCTGGTGACCTCCTTAAGAGCAGATCTTATCATTAGTGCTAAACTACTTGATATAAAAAATAAATCCGTTTATAACTTATTAGAAATGATGTGTAATGTTTTGCTTATTAATAGTGTGAGAAAGAGCTTTCTGTATGTAAAAGTTTTATAAATCCAAAGTCCACACACAGGAAGTCACTCTCCCACAAAAGATCCCCAACTTCCTCAAATGCTGTCTTTTAAAACCGGTTTGTCTTTACTACATCATCCTGTTTGCATATCACCTGGTCTGGTGGCTGATGTGACATCATGGAGCTCAGAGGGGTTTCTGTTCTACGTCTGATGAGAGAAGAAGAGCATGATTTATGAATATTAAAGCCAAACATGATCCTGTAGTTTAGCTAAAGGAAATGAGGTCATAAACATGCTAATTATGTTGCTTAAAAAGAGAATCATAAAGGAAGTTGCCTTGAATTCTAATTACTTTTGCTTTTCTTTCATTAAATCATTAGGAAGTGTCTTTAATGACTTTAATTATTATTGATTTTCATGTTTTGTTTGCATTTTTAGAAAAGTGTCATTTAAATTCAGGATCCTGGCATCTTTTTCAGCTATAGATTAAACTGACTGTTTGTTATGGATGTGTTAACATTAGGTCAAATCTGAATGACTGTAAGAGTGCTTCATGTCAGTTTGTACTTCTGATGCATTTTACTGGATAATTATAAAATAAAGCATTATTTTTTTGTGTACAAGTACACACATAAACAGAAAAACTGCAGCATTCAAAAGCTCAAGGAAGTTCTTCTGATTAACCAGGAACTTAAAGTCTGATGATCAGATGTACTTTGACCTGTTTCTAGTTGGACTTGTTTGTTTTTGTCTTACAATAAAATCCTCTGAAGAGTTTTCTCTGAGGTTTTTTTTTCTCTTTTTATCTTGAGCTGCTGAAGGTGGTTTACAGGATCCACACACCAGAACCAGTTGTGTTGGGGATACGTTTAAAACTTCTGACCAGGTGTTTGTTGTGGCTGTAGCCTGTCTGATTGTGTGTTTGCTGTTTCCTCCAGCTGGTTTCCTTTCCGTGTTTTGTTTCTGTGCAGAGGGCTTCACCGTGGCTGTCTGTATGAGTGACTCAAACGTGGCACGTAGCCAGAGTCGTCTTCACGCTCCTTCTTGTTCCTTGTGGAGGAGCTCATCCAGAACTTTGCTCATAAAACAGACTAGTAGAGGCTTCCTGCTCAGGGCTTTCTTAATGTGTGTTTTTGTTCCTCCTGTTCCCATAGTGAGAGGGGTGAGAGGTCAAGAAGTGTTGTCATGTTGTTCAGCATTAATGACCTCCATGTTGGGTTTCTTGCCCTGGAAGAAGAGAAAACGGTTAAACAGTTAAAATGTTTGCTGATTTTTTAAGAAGTGCAGAAAGTGAAACTGAGCCGTTCTCTGAAAGCTGTGAAAACAAACTCCAGCTTCTATCACACCAGAGGTTTTCTGAGAAGAGTTGGGCATCGACACAGCTGCAGTCGCTCAGCTTGTTTATGCTGTTTGACGTTGCCCGTAAAGCCGGAGGAACCTTATCTGGTATTTTATGTCTCTACATTTGACCAGCTGGGCTTTTCCACACTGATATAACAACATCTAAAGTAGACGTGACAGCTGACGTTAAACCTGTTGAGTGTTTTTTTTCTCTCAGTGTGAACCTTTGCACAGGAGGATGATTTATTGTGGTTTTTCTTTTCTGGAAGGTCTAGACCGAGGCGTCTCTGGGTTGTGGTGACAGACGGATGGTTTTGGGTTGCCAGGCTGCTGGGTTTGTAGCATCAGGCAGGTCGACAATAAATCCTAAGATGTGGTTTATGTTTGGCTGGCAGCCCGAGCAACCTGCTGGAAAACACTTTACACTTCTTCTCTTAGGGTTTTTAACTCGGTCTGAGTCTGTTTTTAACAAAGAGACTGTAAGAATGTTTGTTTTGTAGTGTCAGTGGTCCATAATGGTCCTAATCCTCAAATCTTTGTCTCATCCTCAAAGGTAAAAGTTTTGTTTTTGCCTGTGTGTCTCATGCAGTCATAGCACTGAAACCTGCTGCAGGGTGGACAAAAATGCTTCATCAGATTAAAGTGAAGATAGGATGTAACTTAAGATTTGAAAAAGCCACTGTGGTTTATCCAGTTTGACATTTCATCAGCCACTAATCACTTCATCCTGAACACAGACTTAAAGCTCTGTATAAAGAAGTAAATTGTTGATTTAATCCACGTTTAAACAACTCTTTACTCTGCTTGGAACAGAGTTTGTGGTGTTAAGAAGACTAGAGTTAAAACAACAGAACCAGCCAGTAGCAGAGAGGATCCATCATTACTGGCTGCTGTTTAGTAGATCATCTGGTTCAGGAAGATGAAACCTTGATGAGATGCTCAGGATTCTTAGCTTTATCTGTGTTTAGGGGACAATTTGACTCTGAAACATCTGCAGTGCTGATTGTAGCTGATACGGATCAACGGTGAATTTCATCTAAACAGCTTGCAGACTGATGGATTTTAGCATTAAGCAGCACTGATTGTGCTCTGAAGACGGAGGAATTCTCTGACTCATTACATACTGGAGTCATTCTGGTTTTAAATGTTGGCTGCTTTCAGTGCTTGGTGCCTCTGAAACCTACAGATAGCAGGAATATTTCATTTGATGATGATGAGATTTGAGACACTGATAACCTTTTATGTGGTCATCTCAGCCTCCTTTATTTGAAAAATGCTGGACTGTTCCTTCACCAAATGAATATAAATAATATCAAACACTAATCATTTATCAACATAAATGGTTTTAGTTCCTTCAAGCAATGATGGGACTTTAACTTTTTGTAGTTAGCTCTTTTTTTTTTTTTTTTTAGGTATTTCTTCCCTACCTATATATGCATCCTCATAGAGAATGGTGGACCTTATAGGTTAATTTTGTGCATTTCAAGCTGCAGTAGTTGTGGTTAAATCTTGAAAATACGGTAATATATGCAGTCTCACTCAATCTGATGGCACTCAGTGTTGTGACTCCCAGCTAAACACGTCCAATTTTAGCTCTATATCTGTGAATCTGACTGAGATGTAGACGTGTTTGTGTTCTCTAAAGACCGTCATGAGGGTTGCTACTATTTATGGTTTAAAACCACGTGACTATAAGTTAATTTGTATTCTGTTCTCATGTTTGCAACATGGCTTCACAGATGTGATTACAATATTGTCAAATATTTCAATGACAAAATCAGTTGTGATTAATCCACATGAGCTGCATGGAGCCTCTCACAGCAAGAAGGAGGCAGATTAATTTTGCAGCCTCTCTGTGAGGAGTTAGCATGTTCTCCCCATGCATGTGTGGGTTTCCTCCCACAGACCAAAGGCATGCTAGTTAATTATACGTTGCTTTGGACACTGTTGGTGTAAAGTATATTTAAGTTGATTGATATGAACTGTGTGTGTTTCGTTGTCTCTGCAGGTCTCCTGGTGGGGGCGCTAGACACAGTGCTGGACTCCAATGCCAGGGTCACACCGTTCCGCATTCTGCTGCAGGTTCCTGGCTCTCAGAACAGCTGGGTCATCGCCAGCGGTGAGTTCAATCATCACGTCTTTAACTGCTGTTTATCTGTGTGTGTGATGATGATGATGATGTTGTTTACCTTCAGCTGAGTTGGGTCCCTCTGTTTGTGTTCACCAGGAGCTGCCATAGAGGAGGTGAACAAGCACTGGGATTGGCTGGTCCACAACCTGCTTCACTCTCTGTCTGTGTTTGAGAACAAAGAGGATGCTGCCAGCTTTGTCAAAGGAAAAGTTAAGGTCTGAATCATATGAAAATTATCTTTTGGCTTCAAAAACATTTGTAAGATCAAAAAGAAGTTCGTTTATTCTGTGGTTGAACATCTAAATATTTCTGGTTTTGCTGTCTGGAGTTAAGACCAGGACTTGTGTCTTTTGTAGGGTCTTATTGCAGAAGATGCTCGGGGACGCCAGGCTGCCCAGGAGGAGGATCCGGAGAAGTTCAGGGAGGCGCTCCTGAAGTTTGAGCGGCACTTTGGCCTCCCTTCATCAGAGAAGCTGGTGACGTATTACTCCTGCTGCTGCTGGAAGGGCCGGGTCCCTCGGCAGGGCTTCCTCTACCTCAGCATCAACCACATGGCCTTCTACTCATTTCTGCTTGGGAAAGAAGGTCGGTCAACACTGAGACGGCTCTGGTTTACAGCATAGAAGGATATAAATTATAAAACTATCTTATGGTATTTAAAACTGTTTCCAGTGTAGTTGAGTTAGTGTTTTTTCTCTAGTTAAGTTTGTGATTCCGTGGGCCGAGGTGACACGGCTGGAGCGGGTCTCCACTGCTCTGATGACCGAGGCGATTCGGGTCACCACTCGACAGCGGCAGAGAGAGTTCTCCATGTTCCTGAACCTGGACGAGGCCTTTGCAGTCATAGGTCAGCTGGCTGACATCACCCTGAGGCGGCTGCTGGACAGCGAAGGCCTGGAGCTGGACTGGGTTCTACAGCAGCCGACACGCATCACCAAGAGGTCTGAGCTGCTTCTGGAACTTTGACTCATTTGAGCTGACTGAATCACCTTCAGCTCAGCTTCTCTAGTGTGTTTCTGCATTTTATTTTGAAAAGACAGAAGTTGAAACTCAGAGGACACAGGCAGTGAGTTACTCTATAAATCTGTCTGGAAGCTACGTTATACCGTAAGGTTACAAATAAAATGAGTGTGTTCTGAATTATGAACCAGAAGTTATAGCAGTCAGACATTAGAGTCCCCCTCATGCATTCGTTATTATTGTTGGTTAAAATACTTGTTGTCTGTGGTGACAAATGCATGCCTTTCTAAGTGTTTCATTGATTAAAACAGCTGTTTTAACTGGACTTTCTCTCAGATGCCTGTGACCCTTTGTTACCATTTCTGTCTCTTTAGAAACGTCACAACTTTAACAGGAAGTTACAGTTTTCACAAGTAAACTTCCTGAATTTCTATACAATACAGATTTATGACAGGGGCTCCACACCACAACAGTGAACAAAGTTATTTCTGTACATAACTGTTTGCTGTGTGAACTAGAAGTAAAAATAGAGCAGGGCAATCTGCAGATCATTAAAACGGGTCAGGAATAGGTTTAAAGGCACGCCATGTAACTTTTTAATATTTTAAATCTTTCTCCTGAGCCAGTATGTGCTATTATGACCCTTTAGGGTTAATGAAAAGTCACTTAGCCCCATCTGCTGCTTAGATCCAGAATACCACGTTTGCAACTTCTGAGTCCGGTGCGCTGAAGTCTCACAAAGTCGTGTATCTCTTTTAGGGTTAGGCTAATTCAGTGTGGCTAGTTGTTATGCTAGCGCCAGAGTGTTTTTAGCTCATGATTCCTGCTTCTTTTTTTAATCTCTCCCTGCTTGAACACAGCTGATTTCTTTGAAGGAGTGATGAAGCGCTCCAGTAGAAAGAAATGGTTTCTATGAATGCTATGAATGTTTTTTTTTTTTTTTAAAGAAATCAGAAAATAAATAAAATAACAATTTAGACCTGGAAGGAAATAGATGTCAGTTGTTTCACCAAAGTAGCTTTTGATCAATTACTGTTGGTGTAAAAATATAGATTTTATTTGTTGATCTTGGCGTGCATAAAATGAAAACTGAAAAAAGGAACAAGTGAAACAAGCTAAAGATAACAAAATGAGTAGAGGAAAAGGGAAGTACAGTCGTTTTGTCTTTTAAAAGAGGAACTGATACAGTTTGTTTAAAAACAATCAAATAAAATATTGCAGCTAAATAAATAAAAAATACATAGCTTGTCCATAACTTGATGATACATTATTAGTAATTAATACTTTTGTAAACATCCAAGCTTCCATTCTGTTATGTTTATCAGTTACCAGTCATAACAGTACTTGGTGAATTTTTACACCCATATATGGATCTACTACGTCCAGTCTTGTTCATTGACTGGTCATTTAGAGTATTGGTAACAGATAAACTCATAAACAATCAAGTGCATGCATGTACAAATGCATTTTCCCCCAAACAAGATGCATTTCAGTGTCAGGAAGTCGGGTTTATTTTAATTCAGTTTATCTGAGCAGAACAACAGAACTACATCAAACAAAACCAAAGACTTGTTTTTATTTGTCTGAAGAAAATCAAAAAACTTCCTGAATAAACAATTCTGGATTACCATTATTGTATCACATGACACCTTTTAAATAATGTGGTTTATGGTTACAAGCCCCTTAAAGACTTCGATCCCAGTTTTTCTTTAGGTTCCAACACTTTAATATTAAAAGTGGACCTAATGTTGTAACAACCTCTGAGGTGGTGGGATTTTTATTTATAAAGGAGCTTTTTTTTCAAAACCATAGTTTATTCTGATCAAGTTTTTCTTTTTAAGATGAGGTTTCTAATAATACAAAGGTAAAACTATTAACTAGATGCTTTTCCCCCCCTGAACTTTAAAAAATGTTTTGTGTCATAAAATCTGTTCAGTCAGATTCTCATTGCAGACTTTGTGTCTTCCTCCAGGATCTTAGAGGAACAGGCGATAAGGGAGTACGTCCTGGCTCTGTTTCGGCTCCCTCGCTCTGAGAAACTCCACGAGGTGGCCTCGTGTTCGGTGTGGACGCCACACGCTCGCTGCCACACGGTCGGGATGCTCTACACCACCGACAGCTACATGTGCTTCTCTAGTCGAGAGGAAGGCAACTGCACCCTCCTCATCCCCCTCTCTGAGGTACCATCCTGTTGCACTGAAGACTGTAATGGAGGGAAAGCTGGTTCTGTAGAGTAAAGCGCAAATGGATTAAACATGTGTTATTGTCATGTTTTCTGCCACTAAACTCAATTTTTTTGTTCTTTATATGACATTATTTAAAATCAGAGTTAATGCTTTACATTTTAAACTAATCTGAGCGTAACTTCATGCAGATGTGTCTCATTGATTTGATGGTTGATGGATCATTTATGATCAATGTTGACATTTCTGATTTACTATTCAATTAGCTGAGTTAGATTTTATGATGTAAATAAGCAGTTTGAATAAAGTTATTTGTGTCAATAATCTAAGTAGCTGTAAATATAAATAGTTTTATTAACTTTAGAGATTAAATTGTGTAGAATTAAAAACAAAGGGAGGATTTTAGCATGATGATGTTTCTTTTCTTTCACTTTTTGCCTGTTGAGTCTCATTTCAGCTCAGGAACCAGGACCAAGTTTTTCCATGTGGAGGAACTGACTGTGTGCTAATCTGGTATTTTTCACATTAGGTTTTGTCCATAGAGAAGGCAGAGAGCACCAGCATCCTTCCTAACCCAGTAATCGTGAGCGTTCGGACTAAAAAGGCCTTCCAGCTGATAGAGCTGCAGGACAGAGACGAGCTGGTGGAGAACATGAACTCCAGACTTCGAGCTCTGCAGTGGAAACAGTCCATGTTCCGCAATAGGAAGGACAGCCGCAGCAGTGTGGTGAGGACATCAGCGAGCTGTGGAAATGCATTGATTTATTGTCCTGCAGAAGAAGTTATTGTTGGCAACATCAAATCAAAAAGAACGTGTCACTCTTTGACAGTATGAGTGTTGCTGCAGCATTTGTCAATAATAGTAAAACTACAGCTATAATAGTGATTTCATCCAGAGATGACCGATGTCCTTCTAGCGCTGCTTTCTCATAATATTTATGTTTTTAGTGGTTTGTCAGGTTGTTCCACCATGTGACTGTTAGCTGAGGCAACAGTTTAGCCTCCTAACAGCAGCTAGAAGAGTTTCAGCTAACGCTCAGCATAGCATAAAACACAGGTTAGATCTGAGCTTTTATCCTGGGAGCTGAACTGGAACCCTGCAGTGAGTATTTAATGTGACTGAATTCAGCAGATGGACTTGTCTGACTTGCTGAGAGTCCTTCATAATCATTTGATTGCTAGTAGATGCTGCAGAGTGTATTGTTATTTTTCAATATTTGATCAAATTGGTAATAACTGTAACAGAAGGTGATCTGTATTGCTCTATAGAGAAGTTTAGTTTTGAACCTTGATTGTTCTCCTTTCATAGAGTTCTCCAACACCTTACTATACCTTCTACTATGACACTGGGTTCTCTGATGAAGAGGAGCTAGAGGAGCAGGTTCTGCGTAACACGGTCAACAGCGAGGCTCTCATGACGGCCTTCCACCAAACCGAACCAGGAACTAACGGAAACAAGGTGGGTGAAGTCCACGCTGGTTCAACCTGAGTCAAACGTTTTAAAAAAGGAAAATGTTTCCACTAACTCTAGTATTTTAGAGCAGCTGATTTCATTAGATCCCAGCAGATTCACCTGTGGTTTCCCTGTTTGTTGTCAGGGCATGGAGACGGTGAAGGAGCGACTGTGGGAGGATCATTTCTTAGAGTTTGGACGTGGCGTCCACCTGTTTCGTACTGAGAAGATTCAAAAGCTGGTCGCCATGGGGATCCCAGAGTCCCTGAGAGGGGAGCTGTGGATGACCTTTTCTGGTGAGAGGAAACTTAAAAATAAGAATAGTCCTGAAAATGATGAAGCTTCAAATCAACAAGAACCAACAGAGGTTGTCTACTGAGCAGGAGACCGGGGTTCAAACCCCGCCTAACGCCACGTGTTCAAGTGTCTCAGGAGAAGACACTCAAAGTGCCCCCTGGGCACCATGATCCACATTGGCAGCCCACTGGTCCTCAGACATGAGGATGGGTCAAAAACAGAGAAACTGTTTTCTCCTGGGGATGAATAAAAGATACATTTAAAAATATATTATTAAAAAAAAAAGATTGTTTCATCCTGCAGGGATTCACCAGTGTTTTCTCTTGCTTTTGCTGTAGTTTGATTTAGTTTGAGTCACAAGTTATAAAAAGCAGCAGTTTGAAACGTTTCACTGTTACTGTAACTTCCTCATTTACACAGCGAAGTACAGGTGTGTGTGTGTGTGTGTGTGTGTGTGTGTGTGTGTGTGTGTGTGTGTGTTAGATCATGTTTCAGACTTTACATCCTCTCCTGTCCATCTGCTGCAGCTCCTCCAGCATCCATGTCTGTTGGTTCCTGGTAGTTTCTGTGTTCAGTCTCACCTCCTTGTGTTGAAACAATCACCGTCTGTGATAAACAGCAGCAACAACAACAGCAGATTGTTGGTACAAAAACACTGAAACTGAATGAAGTTCCTGTACAGCTGAAACAGGGTTTTCTACTAACCATGCTCTGGTGTTTTTGAAGGCACCACAGGAGGTCAGTGATAAAACTAACTACACTCCATGATTCAGTAACTTGTAGAAACGCCTTTGGCAGCTATAACTTTATTCAGTCACCTTCTTATCAGTTTCACATTGCTGTTGAGGAATTTTGACCCATTCTTTGTTTAAAAACTTGTTTTATTTCTTTAAAGTTTACAGGAATCTCACAGCCTCACCACAGCGTTACAGTCAGGTTGCAGTCTGGACTTTGACTGGACTCTTGTTACATTTTGATTATTTTCTTTTCAGTCATTCTCGTCTAGACTTCTTCATCGTGCATTTTCGGATCAATGTCTTGTTGTAAAACCTAACTTGGTCAAATGTGTATCTGTCAGACTGACGGCCTGATAGTTGACTGTAGAAGACTTTGGTCTACAGAGGAGTTCATAGTCGCTGCACAAAGGTGTAGCATCACAAATGATGGCAGTAAAATCTATCCTGTCCTGATCTGGTTTCTGTGTAAAGTTCTGCCTCAGCAGTATGTTGAACCTCTAAAGTCGACACGTTTCCATTGCACTTATTTGCGTTCACTAGTTCAGGAATGTGGAAATGTTCATGGTGAAACTTAGTCATTAAAATCTTGTTTGTTCAGATGCATCCTCTGAGTTGGAGTCCCACCAAGGCTACTACGCTGGCCTGGTGCAGAAATCAATGGGTCAAAGCAACCTGGCCACAGAGGAGATCGAGCGTGACCTGCACCGCTCCCTGCCGGACCATCCCGCCTTCCAAAACCCCACCGGGATTGCCGCCCTCAGAAGAGTCCTCACTGCGTACGCTCACCGCAACCCAAAGATCGGATACTGTCAGGTAAACGGGTTGGAGGGTGATGGTGAAGCACATCTAACACATTAAATTAATCACAGGAAGTTGTGGTGGGAAGTCATCTCTGCTGCAGCGTCTGACCTTTTATGTGAACCTTCCTCTTCTCCTGTCTACCTTTCTACAGTCCATGAACATCCTGGCATCGGTCCTGCTGCTGTACGCCAAAGAAGAAGAAGCATTCTGGCTTCTGGTGGCTGTTTGTGAAAGGATGCTGCCTGACTACTTCAACCGCAGAGTTATAGGTGAAAAAACCCTTTAGCCACTTAGACTAGCATCTTCTTGTCTGTGTTGTTTCTCACTTGACTCATAACCCAGAAGGCTTCTTTTTGGTCTCTAAGTCAGGGCTCATTTCCTGTGTTTCTGAGGTTATTTTTAACATCAGATGCTTTTGAATTAATTTCCTCTTCCTTTTAATGTCCACCTGTTTGTGGGCGTTTCATCTTTCAATAGCTGATTGTTTTTCTAGAATCTGCAAAAACGGCTGGCTGCTTAATAATTTTAATGATTTCTCAGATTTCTTATATAAAAAGAGAAAATAACAACACGTTTGAACTGGAGGTAACCTGTCAGTATGGTGTCATCCTGTGACTGCAGTCACTATTTTAAATGTTTAAAGATGAAGTGATAAACTTTAGAGGTTTTTAACAACAGACAGAAAACGAGGGAAAGTCTAACTTTTACTGCCACCTACTGGTACAAATAATCAGAACATGAAGCAGGTTACGCTGGGGTTCTTTTTAGTTTCTTTTGCAAAAGTTCCATCCATTCGTCTATTTTCCACCTAATATCTAAAGTCAGGTTACCATGGTTACAGATCCAGGGAGAGGACCCAGACATCCCTCCTCCAGCAAAACTCTCCAGCTTTAGATCCCAAGGTGTACCTGGGTTACTTTTAAATGCAGCAAAAACTTTGTTCATTGGAATGAACTTTTATTCAAAGACCACAATTACACAAAAAAAACCCACCCCAAAATGGTCAATATTCTCACTCAAGGTCTTATTTAGAGAATTTAAATCTAGAATTTGATGAATCGCACTCCATAAACATTGTTCTCCATCTTTTTATAGACGGACCTGTTTACCTTTGTGTTTAATCATTCTAACTAAATTCATACTTTAATTATTTTTGGCCAGAGGATACAAAAAGTTAGTTTTGTTAAATATGTTTCTGTTCATTGTTGCAGAATGCGTATACCGGTAGTTTAGTTACTCATCAGTCTGTCAGTCTTTCCATTTTCAGAAAAAATATATTTGCAAGTACAAAAAAAGTTTATTTATTTTTGGTGTTTTATTTAGATACTTCTGACCTACAAAGAGACATCACTCTGTATAGCCCTCATATAAACACACACCTCTTGTTGTTTGACACCTCTTTGACTGTATTTTCTTCCTGCAGGAGCTCAGGTGGACCAGTCGGTGTTTGAGGAGCTGATCAGGGAACGTCTGCCTGAGTTGGCTGAGCAGGTGCCGGACCTCTCCACCCTCTCCTCCGTCTCTCTCTCGTGGTTCCTCACCCTCTTCCTCAGCGTCCTCCCTTTCCACAGCGCCGTCTGTGTGGTTGACTGCTTCTTCTTCCAGGGGATCAAAGCCATCTTTCAGCTCGGTCTGGCCGTGCTGGAGGCCAACGCTGCACAGCTGTCTGCGTGCACCGATGATGGACAGGCACTTCTGATTCTCACCAGGTAGGTGTGTGTGTGTGATAAGTATTTTAAACTAGTTTGTTTTGAGATGCTAAATGTTCACATGAGCTATTGCAAGCATTGGATTCTTATTCATATATCCAGCATTTCCAGATCTACATTTGGGTATTTTTCAGTTATTAAAAATGATTCATTGTGAACCCACCACTGTGATCTCTGCAGTTTCTTGGACCAGGTTGGAAGTGAAGAGTCACCTCTTGTTGTGTCGTCGCCGCCTGCAGAGGAGAACAGCTGCAGAGACGCTGATGTTCCAGCTGTGGGACACATGAACATCACTGACCTCATCAATGAGTCCTTAGAGGTGAGATGAGCAGGATTCTACAAGGGGATGATGTCACTCCTAAAACCAGATTTTTTTATGTTTGTTTTTAATTTCTGTTTAGTTTTTCAGTATATAATTTTATTTATGATGATATGAATTGGAGGCTGCATGGTGGCGCAGCTGGTTAGCACTGTTGCCTCGCAGCAAGGAGGTCGTGGGTTCGCGTCCCGGCTCTGCGGCCTCTCTGCGTGGAGTTTGCATGTTCTCCCCGTGCGTGCGTGGGTTTCCTCCGGGTACTCCGGTTTCCTCCCACAGTCCAAAGACATGACTGTCAGGCTAATTGGGCTGGTAAATTGTCCTTAGGTGTGAGTGGGTGTGTGGTTGTTTGTCTCGTTCGTCTCTGTGTGGCCCTGCGATGGACTGGCGACCCGTCCAGGGTGTCCCCCGCCTCTCGCCCCTTGACCGCTGGAGATAGGCACCAGCTCCCCCGCGACCCTCTGTGGAGGACTAAGCGGTTTCAGAAAATGGATGGATGGATGGATATGAATTGGTATATTTAGTGTGGTGAAAAGAAATTACTCTTTTAAAGAGATACTATACAGTTTTGCTTGTTTTGGCTCCCCCTAGTGTTTGTTTTAAATCACTGTCGTAAAAATGTCAGCACCATTGTTTCTGCTCAGAAACACCTAAATCTACCTGTTGAAATGTCTCCTCAGCCTTTATAGCTTTCTACTGGAGCGGTTATTTACTCCTTCAAAGAAATCAGCTGTGTTCAAGCAGGGAGAGATTGAAAAAAAAAAACGGAATCATGAGCTAAAAACACTCCAGTTCTAGCGTAACAGCTAGCCATGTTGGGTTAGCCTAACCCTCGTGAGATAAGTGGCTTTGTGAGACTTCCGGGGCACCGAGGTATTCCGGATCTAAGTACCAGATGGACTTAGTGACTTTTCATTAACTCTGCAAAGGGCCATATTTGCACATTCTGGTTCAAAGAAAAGATTTAAAAATATGAAAAAGTTACAAAATATGCCTTTATAACATGATTAACATAATCATGTTGATCAATAGAAAACCCGATTCTGTTCCTATCCATTTAAATAGATCTTTTCATGTTTTCTCAGAAATTCAGAGACCTGACAGTCCGTCACATTGAGCGTCTTCGCTGTCTCCACAGGATCCAAGTGCTGCAGGCCCATGAAGACACCATCAAAGAAAACTCTGTGAGCAGAAACAATCTTTACAAACAACAATAAATATAGACTTACAGCGTCGTTAGAACATTTTATTATGAGTTAAGGTTTGTTTAGGACTCATGTCTTCCTTTTTCATTCTCAGCTGTTTGTCAGTTTTGCTCCAGGATTTGTTGGTTTTATTTTGGAAGAATTTTTTCAGCTAGTAGTAAAATCTTCCTCACTCCAGCTTCAACATGGGTATATCTCTACTAATCACCATATTGGCTTCACTCCTGAACATCTTTTGGTGCAGGACCAACATTGTAAATACCCAGTCAGTCACACTGCAGTGAGGTCATTCCTCCACAACTTCAGGAAAAGTTTCACTTTGGTCCTACGCTGTTTTGTTTTTTTTAAGTGCTTTATAAATAAAGTTGGATTGAATTGGGACAGTGTAGGAAAATGCATCTTATTAGCTTTGTTGGTATCATTCTGCACCAACTCACAGACAACAGCTAAATGCATTTGTCTGATTGTGTTTTTAAATGTTTTTTATAAAATGTTGGAGTTCTATGCAGTTTTGCAAGCTCTTGAACATCTGCATTAATTTAAATTGTTTTTCATTTACGTGCAAATGGTTACAGCCCAGCCTATATTGGGACTAAATACTAAGAGTATTATGTGCAATATAGAATATTTCACTCACTTTTATTGGAGCCGTGGTGATGTGACATCACTGCAACGTGATTTGGATAGTTGTAATGTTGCTTTGGAACACATGATGTTTGCAGTTCAGTACTTCGTATGGTAATTATACTTTGTGCAGACCCATATCATAATACCCTCTAAAATCCCCTTGACTGACTAACAATCTGACAGCTCGTCAGACTTCACCTTTATTTAATGTAATGGATGTTTTATATTTGTGATTTGGGTTTTTTGGGTTTCTGCGTAGCTGCGACTGGTGACTCCTGAAGTCTCCATTTCTCCAGAAAACCTGTCTGACCTCTACGACCTCTTTAAGGTAGCTCCAACTTTTGTCTCCAAGTGGTTCATTTACAGAATACGTCTTTATTTAAAGTCAAGAAACTTTAAAACTGAAAATGTGTAAGAAGCTTGTTATCAATATTTTAATCTCATCATATAAAGTAATAATTAAAATGTGATTTTATTTATTTATCTCCTTTTTTCCTCCCTGTATCCTCCAGACGGAGCACTTCGTCAGTCTGTATTGGGGCGACATCAGCTCTGCAGCAGCAGCAGAAGCGGCGGCCTGGCAGCACAGCGACTCTGGACGCTCCTTCGTGGAGCGCCAGTATCGGCTGGACCGTCCCCAGTTTAAAAGCCTGTATGGGCTGCTGGCGCCATGGCCTGCCGTCTCAAACCAGCACACAGACACGCTGGCTAACCGCACCTTCACGTTACTGGACCAGGACCGTGACAGCCTGGTTACCTTCAAAGAGTTTGCCAGCTGGCTGGGTAAGTAGCTCACAGCTGTAGTGAAACGTAGTTCAACAGAAACGAGAGTTAAACTCCATCTCCTCTGTCTTTTTATTTTCAGATACTTTGTACTGTGAGGAGCTGAATGAGAAGATAAGGCTGCTGTATCGCCTTCACATCCCTCCAGGTTGTTCACTGTGAATAAAATAAAATGTAGAGTTTCAGCTGCTGTTGGGAATGAGAGTGATCAGCGTGATGCTGTTTCTGTGTCTGCAGCTCTGACAGAGCATGAGGAGGATTCATCTCTCAGGAACTCCCTGCTGTCGACAAACAGACCTCTCTATGTGAACAAGGAGCCCTCTGGTTGGTCTAAACACTCTTTGATTGGTTTGCAGCTCGTGGAAATGTGGGCACCTCCTAGACTGATAGACCAAATGTCTCCAACATGGTCCATTGCTGAAATGTAGAACTGAAGTCTGAGCACTCAGGGTGTGATGCTGAAAGTCTGGGTTTAAAATCATTATTACACAGATTTTGATGACATGTTCCTTTGTTTACCTTCTTTCCTCTGATTTAATCTTTATGTCGAGAGAAAATGTGTTTTTCCACATGTTGATTGTGAACAAACCTAACCCTCTGGACTCGTTGGCAGAGCAGCAGATCCTTTGAGCAGGGATGTTCAGATGTTGGTGTGCTTATAAATAATGTGTGTTTGAGCCTTGTGGGTCTGACTTTTTAAAGAAACGGACTCTGAAACTGTTCTTCCAGGGGAAGAGGAGGAAGTGCTAGACTACCAGGAGCAGCTGAAGCAGATGCTGCAGGATCTGACCAAAGAGAAGGAAAAGGATGTGGATAAGCCTCTGCCACTCATGAATCAGGTGCTGGAAACTAGTATCACCTCACTCCTGTTTCATTACTGATGCTTTAAAAGCCCAAAATGTGCAGTTTGTGGAAAGTAGGTATGAATTTTTACCCCTTCTCCTCCTCTTTCTCAGCGAGAGTTCATCCAGTTCTGTAAGACTCTCTACAGTATGTTCCACGGTGACCCAGAGGAAAATGACCTCTTCCAGGCAATCGCCACAGTCACCAGTCTCGTGCTGCAGATTGGTGAGGCCAGTCACCGTGGGCAAACCAAGGGGTCAGAGGTCACTACCCAAGTGGAGGTGGATGCAGGGGGACCCAGGGAGGTGACTGCTGTGGAGGTCGGAACGAGCGCAGAGAACGAGTGGACAGTCAGCTACGCTCAGATCCTGGCGTCGCTGCTGACTGAACAGGCGCTGGTGAACTTCTTTGAGAAGCCGGCGGATCTGTCGGCAAGAATCGCTGAGGCCAAAGAGAATCAGTATCAGCAGCGGGCGGGTTTACTCTCTCTGCAGCAGGGGACCAGGTGACTCCAGGTAGAACAGAGAGCTGCACAGAGCCACATGTCAGCAGGGAGGCTGAACATTATTACTAACACTCATCATACGGTTAGTGTGACTGCAGAGTTTTCCAGAACTTTTTGAGCCGCCACGAGACTTCAAGAAGTCCTCAAATGTTTTTTTATTCAGTGCTACAAACCTTTAAGTCCTGTTTCCTTCTTACATCACCACGATGGTGCCTTCAGTTTCTGTGTCGTAAACCTAATCTGTCACCACTTTCTGACCAGCCACTAAAGTGTTTGTAGACTAATGACATTATTAATCATAAGTCCTTGATTTCATTAACGTTCCCTCATTCCTTATTTTCCAGAATGCTGCCTTATTAAAGTTAAACCAAAAGACCTTAAAACACAGCTAGTTTTGTAAGCTGACCTAAGTGTTTGTTTTGTATTCATTTTATTACTTTTGTTTCTTTAATATTAAATGTTTTCACATGCTCACTGTTCAAGTTTGTATCATTTTAAATTATTTTACTTTGTAAATATCCCTTAAATATAACTCAGCTGGGTGTCTCCTGGTAAAACTAAACAAAGCAGGACCATTTCATTGTTCAGCCTGATACTTGTTCTTTCAGAACCCGACCATTAGACAGAGCTATCTCAGCAGTTGGCTTCCTGACTGCATTTTGCTCCCAACGTTTCAGTGAAGTTGTTGATGATGAGGCTGCTGGGCGTGCTGCTGAGGGGGCGTCAGTAGAACTGATCGCTCCGTCTGCAGCGTTTGGACCCGCCGGTTGTAAAAATTTATCCAATTTAGGCAGATTTGATGTGATTTCTTCAAATTTCTGCACATCACAGCTTTCAGTCATTTTCAGAATCATTAATGAAAACCATATTTGAAAGAGGAGATTTTTAGTCAAGTTAACCTCTGAGTTCAGCTCTCAGTGGAGCCTGAGCTCATGGCTGTTTACTGCTTTCTTTGTTTGTCTTTAAACTACATCAGGAATTTATTGATCAACTGCTAACCTACCAATACATGGACGTCCACCTAAACTGACAGGCTGGACAAGGAGAGCATTCATCAAAGGCGCAGCCAAGAGGCTGATGGGAACTCTGGAGGAGCTGCAGACATCCACAGCTCAGGTGGGAGAATCTGTCCACAGGACAACAATCAGTCTCACACTCCACTAATCTGGCTTTGATGGAAGAGTGGAACTGAGAAAGCCTCAGTTGAAAGAAGCAATAAGAAGTCCTGTTAGCAATTTGCTCCTCCACAAAGTTTTCACAGGGGGGCCAGATGGGGCCCCTGATAATTTTGGGCTGGGACACCAAAATCAGAATGGTTTATCACCCAGCAGATTCTTTAGTCTCTACCTGATGAAGGTTCCAGATGAAGTTCAGCATGTAGTGAAGCTTTATCATCACCAGAGGGCACTGTGTGTGAGAACAAAAGGTTTGAGGTGCCACTGTGGAGAGGAAGAAAGCAGGCCATGGTAACCAATAGGATAGGACCAACAAACATCATCAGTCTGAGGAGCCTTAGAGAGGTTTTTAGAGTTTGAAACATTGTTTCTGATCAAGTTAAACACAGATCAGACACATTTCTAGCTAGTGAGTGCTAACATTTACAGCTGTGTTGAATCTGAATCCCCTGTGGAAACACCTCTGTGAGTGAGCCTCAACCAATAGGCTGACAGCAGAAGGGCAGCAGCTTCTCTCTATTTCTACTGGTTTCAGTGGGATTTGTCTTCCTTTCTAGTGGTTGACGGTGTTTTAGAATCATCTGAAATCAGTGACAAAGATGTGAAAATCAACAGATGGAGTTGAAAACAGTCGTAACAGAACTAGATGTGAATGGACCAATCCCTGTTATGAACTCCAGTATGATCACAGTTTATGAGGGAGCTGAATTTGCTGGATTGTGGCCACAGAGCAGGGCTGAAGTTCTCTGACGGGACTCCATCTATGTCCTCTTCCTATTCTCATCTGTCTCTGGACATATTTAGACAAGCAGCTGAGAGAAACGATGTCCCAGTAACACTAAAGTCTTCAGTCTCCTGCCTGGGATGGCTTGTTAGGTAAAACCTATAAATGGTAAATGTACTGCATTTATATAAATCTTTCTAGAGTGTTCTACGCTCCCCAAAGTGCTGTACAACACATCAGCCATTCACACACTGGTGGTGATCAGCTACAATTTAGTCACGGCTGTCCTGGGGCACACTGACAGAGGTGGAGATGGAGATGCCATGCACCAACACCACCAGGTCCCTCTGACCACCACCAGGTCCCTCCGACCACCACCAGGTCCCTCCGACCACCACCAGGTCCCTCCGACCACCACCAGGTCCCTTTGACCACCACCAGGTCCCTTTGACCACCAACAGGTCCCTCCGACCACCAACAGGTCCCTGAGAGGCTCCTTAGAGCCCCGCACTTTCAGGAAGTGATCACTTGATCCATGCATGATACTCCAAAGTAACACCGCCGATGCCTGTGAAGGTGTTACGACACTGGTGTCACTGAGCATCTGCAACCTTTTGAGCTCTCTTTAGCTGAGCTCCACAACAGGAAGTGCAAATTAAAAAGAGCAGCTCAATTCACAGGCTACACAACCAGACTGGACCACAGTTACCACCAGTCCATGTGCCATGGCCAGTTCATGCCTGGTAGAAGACATGGATGTAATTTGGTGGGGTGAACTGTCAGCGATTTGGGTGAAATGTCAGCCATTTGGGTGCCCTAAGCACAAATGATTTGTGGTATTATTTTCACCGTTTTCACTTCCTGATTCTCATTTTTGAGAAATGTGTTTTGAGCTAATGCTAAAACAGGTGGTTTCAAAATCTTTCCCCTGCTGACATCAAGAAGGGAAAAGACCACTCCTCTCTAGGACAGCCAATCACAAGCACCTTTGGCTACCTGAGCCCACCCCCACCCTTTAAAAACAACGGGAGCGCTCATCCTCACAAACGTTAGCAAACAGTCATGGTGAAGCTACGAGCAAAGCACGGTAGTTGTTTCATAGATGGTTGATCAACGAGCACAAAAGTCTTATTTTCTCTCTTCATCTGAGCTCCTGAAGACCCACCAACGTCTCATGAACACGCGCTGAGAAGAGAGATGGGCGGGGCTTAGAAAAAAAGATAATTCAGAGTGGATAGAAAGTGCAGAATATGGGACCTTTAAATGAAAATACATCAAGATGAGGGCTTTCCTCAGCAACTTTTAGGTGAGTTTTAAAATGTGATTAATTATTTACAGATCATAATTATGCACATATTTTTAAATCACATGACAGCAGTAATATTTCAGGACTGTTACAGCCTGGCTCACATGGCCATAACAAAAAGGAGAGACACCATGTAGAAGTTTTAAACATAATTTAATAAACCAAAACTAATTGGCCTATAAAAAGAAACAAAGGTTAAATCATAGGATGTGAACACAACACACTGAAATGTGGCAGCATGAGGAGGAGAGCAGAGCCCAGAATGTTAGACTGCAGGATTTATGGACAGAGGCTTCTCAGGTCCACAGGGGTTCCCCACTGCAATCAGCTGCAGCAGGTAACAAAGACCTGATCAGACCCACAGGGTTGTAACAAGGACATAAAGACACCTCCTCTTACTGCTACATTAAATTGTGATGGGCATTTTTGCTCCCAACACAGACAACCCAAAAAGGGTTTAAGGTAACGGGACTTCTTTAGTTGAGAAGCAAAACATCTTCAAATAACCAACAAAGTCCAGTTGAATTAATTTAAAATTCTTTTTGGATTACCATGACCTGGATGACTGAGAACCTTCACCAGCAGACAGGCTGATCTTTAGATGCAGCGTCTGCATCACTGCCCCAGTCTGCCTGACGATCTCCTGCTCCCTCCTTCCCTCACCTGTGAACAAGGACTGAGATAAACTCCTCCACTTGAGGCGGACCTCTCTCCTGGCCAGGAGTTGGTAATCCTCCTTTTCCAGAACCATGGTCTCAGATTTGGAGGTCATCCTCATCTCAGACACTTCACATTCAGCTGTTGTTGTTTTTTGAGTAAACTTGTTTTTCACGTTACATTCACCAGATGGGAGTCTGAGACGTAATGAGACTGAATCATGACAACACGCCATATAAAACCTTCATAGAATGCCTGCTAATATATTAATCTTTTTATACTGATTGTTTAGCTGTAATTGCTCATTGAACTGAACAAACAATAAATGAACAAACTACAAAAAATAAAACAGAATAATCAACCTATGAGCTATTTTTAACCAGTTAGTCAGTCAGGATGACCATTAATCCTAAATAACCTGAGTCAGTATTTGGATCACACCTCAATAGAGACATCCCCCAAGTTTTACTTCATAAATGGTGAAATTGTTTTAATTCAATCAGGTAGATTTGATCCTGTCTTGTTTAATGTAAGATAAAAAAGGTTTATCTGAAAAACTAAAATATTAACCTCAGACTGTTACAGCCCTTGAGGAAGGAGTCGAAATGATGTAATAGTGAAAACATCTTCTTGTGATTGATGTAAACGTTCTGGTTAATGGCTCCAAACTCACTCCTTACTCAAGTTGTCATTAAAACAGCTTCCTGTCTTTTATTACATTTTGGGGAAGGTATAGGTTCTGAGTAAACCTAAAGATCCATAAAGTCTTGTACAAGATGAACAAAGCAGTATCTATATGTGCAATACCATAATGACCATTAGGGGGTCACCTCAGGAGTCATAAAGGCAGTTGGTATAAAAAGATGGACGAAGCTTCTTCTTCTGTTGTACCAAAGTGAACCCACGAGGGCTGCACTCCATTTAGAGGTTCTACTCGTTAGCATTTTTACAGAACAACCTGCATCCACAGCTGCAAGAGTGGAATGCAGCCCTCATTAACAACACCTGTTTTACTAGGTTAGGGTTCTGTATACTGAACAGTGTAAAACCAACTTCAGTGGCTGCTAAAAGGGACCTGTCTGAAAACAAATGCATAGCAATGAAAAGAAGGAGGCAAAGTGCTGCAGGAGCTTGTGTGCTTTATTAGCTACTGATTAAAGGTAGAGGACGAGCCTTAGCCAGGACCTAAATAATCGGAAGGAACAAAACACACATAATACTAATTATCAACCTTCTTTCTTTAAAGAAGGAGAGACTGAGGCTTAACTCTTCAGGAGTGGTTTGATCTCAGTGGAGATGGATGATAACTGACTTCTTATAGTTTGATCCTTATCTCCTCTGAGGCATTACTGGGACAACTTGAGCCCAATGTGTTTAGAGGAAAATCCCCATTGGTAGAGCTTGGACAAAATGGTACATTAAATTATGCTATCAATTCTTTTGAATGTACAAAATTGTGGGTCAGGTTGTATGTTAGCGAGTCGTTTACACGACCAAGACTTGGAACAGTTTCAACAATCCATAATAGTCATTCACGGTAAGCATGGTGTGTTAGAAGTTACGTCACATCCACAGGGAGCAGGGCAGCAGCACATGAATAACACAACGCACCAACGAGAATCACACAAATTACATCACTGTCAAAAAGCTACAAGAAACTAAAAGCTATAAACTACACGGAGTCATGGTTGTGACAGGAAGAGCAGCCAGCTGGCCCTGTGGATGGGTCTCGCCCACTCTGGAGGGACGATGGGCGGGCTTCTGTCTTTAAATTGCTTCCACGTAATTGGCAGGCAGCATGCCGGTCTTGCCAGTGCGCTGCACTGTTCCGTACATCCAGCCCTCATCAATGGACTGCACGTTAACGATGACATCACTGTCTTTGAATGACACTTCATCGCTATCCGCTGCGGCATAGTCATACATGGCTCGCACAGTTTTCTAAAGAAAACAAGAACAGTGTGTGTAAGGTGTCTGAATGAAGTGTGGATTTACAGTTGTATTAAGTAAACAACATTTAAACAACTTTTCAGACTTTTGGGAAGCTTCACTAAATACAATGATCAAAGAAAGGTCCCATAATTGCTTTTAGGTTATTGGTGACTTGGAGCGTCTGTTTAGACTCAATTGGATTTGTGACAAGTGCTGAACTGAGGAAGTCTCTTTGAAGCAGATGTGAAATATCTTAAAGAACAAAAAAAAAAAAACCCTGTTCCTTTGAACTTAAACCCAGGTTAGTGTGTGTAACATGAGTGTGTGTTACTAACTCCAGTGGTGGAGGGGTGTGAGGGAACGGAGGAGACTGTGGTCTGCTGCGTGGCCACTGATGATGACCTCTGCTGCAGCTCTACAGTTTTAGCCTGCTGGTAGCCTGCAGACGGTATAAAGAATCACAGGTTAGGTCTAATTACGATACTTAAACAATGACATTTAGCATTCTATACAATAAATGTCTAATAGTTAAAAACATTTCTAAACAATACAGCCTACTGAATTAGTTGTGATTTTGGACCATTACCTATTGAGCTGGTCATAAAGCCATTGCTGTAGAGGGACAGGTGGTGGTCAACATCCTGGGACACCTCTGACTTCTCATCCGCCAGGCCGCTCAAGGCGCTGGTGGAGCGGGAGTGCTCCTTGCTGCGACGCTGTGCTTGTACTGTTTAAACCATGTCAAGCATGCAGGAAAATCTAGTCAGCATTCCCATAAAATGGATGAATCCTGCCTTACTGAAACTCAAATGCAGTTTTTGACCTGCTGACAGAGTGAGGTATCCCCCTGTTGCTTGTTTTTGAATGTATATTTTCCATATAAATATTACAAACAATGGATGCTATTAGCCAAGTGTTGTTCAGTACCTGACATCATGTGCAGACTCCTGGACTGGATGTTGTCCTCGGCGGGATCATAGTCAAACACAGAGCCGGGGTTTGTGCGCCACACACGCAGATCTGAGGATTCAGAGGGAAGTACTTAATTACTCTCACACGAACAGTTCCTACAGCAAAGCTGTGTGTTTGCTGTGACCGTACCAGTAATGGTCTCCTGGTCGTGCTCTATGGCGCGTCTCCTCTCCATCTCCACCACACGCCTCTGGATACCACGGTAGCTGATGTCGCTGAAGTCCTGTGTGTTCTTCTTCACACGCTCTGTCACGAGGTCAGAGGTAGTTGGAGTAAAGCTGCCTTTGCTCTTCTCAAAATCTTCATGGTATTTCACCTGAAGAGTAGAAATCAAAACCAGTAAGTTGGAATGTTAAACTAGTGCAGTTGACAATGTATACATGAATACCGGTATATAGCTTTTAAAGACTGATTTGAACAGTTTTTTCCTCTAGAATGGAATGATTACTCAACATATAATGTCAATGATTTTAATTCTTTACATGTTTGAATTTATTGGGAATTTTCTCTCTTCCTCACAGGACCAAAATTATACATTCCGGCTCAATTATTTACAATCAAGTGGAGCCTGTGCAGAAGAGAGAAAATCTACAAAAAATTCAAACTTGTGCACCCTGTTTTTATTTTAAAAAGATTTACAAGCAGCTAATAACAAACTACTCACTCCAGAAATGATCCTCTGGGTCTCTCTAACACGCCTCATCTCAGGTGTGTCCAGAACAAAGGCGGCTTTGCCCTGCACCTGCCTTCGGAAGCTGTCAGAGTACAACACCTGCAGAGGACAGGAGGTAGACGGGATATATATTAAATGTCTAAAATGTTTCTTACTTGAAGTCATTGTTCAGTAGCCATTAGGATCCACAGCACAAAGAAAGGAATCCAAGAGGATACAAAAAGCTGGATTATTCATGTCATTTCAGACAAATTAATTAGCAGAGAGATGTGTTTTTAATCTGAGACACTGAAGAGTTAGAGTAAATAAGTTTACATTCTGATGTAAACGACAGGGAAAAAGATTAAATGGATAAGTTTGAGGAACAAAAGAGGTTAGCAGCAATGACGGGACACCGTAGTTGGTGGGATTAAACTCTTTTATAACAGAGCAGTCTGGATTATTAATATGATTAACTAGTGCAGGGATCAGGTCAGTTAGAAATAGGTTAACAAGAAGAAACATTTCTTATGAAGAACATGGTCTTGCAGACGTTCTGAAGGTACCGAGCTAATGTTTTCTTGGTTCCTTTTGACTCGCTCCATCTCTGGAGTAAAGACCACAGGAGTTCCCTTGTTTGAACTGTCCTTATACAACACCTAGAGGACAGAAGCACAGCGCCCCAGAGGGACAGTCAGACACTCAAACCATTAACATCACACACCTCTCATACATTTGGTGTCTTGAGGCTTGAACTCTTGAAAAAAGATAGGAAAAAGGTGACACTTTCAGGAAATATCTAAGGCTGATTGTTCCTGGACCCACCATAGATAAACATTTCTCACAGCTCAGCAAAAGATGCAGCTTTTCATTTGCTAGAAAGTTGAAATAAACTTAGCAGAAAGTAGAAGATGTATGCATAGAAAGCTGGACTGCAGGTTAGAAAAGAGTTCTAGAGGATTAAAGGTGTTTTTAAAATTAATACAAAGAATGGAAATTAGGGCAAAAATGATGATGGAAGGGGTGGATCTCAGGAAACTGGAGTCTGAGCCTTAAATAAAGATGGATAGGATGAAGCAGAGATAAGTGTGAGAGATAGCAGGAGAAAGGGGTGAATAGTAAGGGAGCTTATGATGGGCACTACTGTTCACTCTTTAAGGTTAGAGCACACATGGATCGGCTTCGTTCCACTACCGAGCTGATGTGCCTCTGGGTTTCTTTAACCCGCTTCACCTCTGGTAGATCCGGTATAGCTGTGCCTCGACCCAGACAGTCCTTGTATTTTATCTAGCAAAGAAAATTTGAAGATTTCACGCAAAGAAATAGGAAGATAAAAAGAGGTGGATCAATACCAGCATTTCACCCAAGGACAGAAAGACATACCACAGCAAAAACAAACAAAACACACTCTTCACCTGAAAAGATAAGGATCACTTCATGTTAGACACACAGAGAGCTTAGTTCACTTCCTGCTATGCTTAAGGGATGGGTTTAATGTGGGACGTTTTATAACTAAATACTGTAAGAAGAGGAGGCTCAGGAGAAATGTTACGACACTGTGTTTTAGGGAGATGAGATGAAAGTAAAAGAACACAAGGTCACTGCAGCAAAGTACCGTGCTAATGTTTAGCTGATTGCGTTTAACTCTCTCCATCTCTGGGGTCTCTGACACGGACGTGCCGTGTCCCACTCCTTCTTTGTAATGACTCTTTGAACAAGACAACACAAAACAGTCACATATGATGGTAAAACACTCCATCTTGAATTAGTTTTTGATTTAGGAGAGGGACACAAGGAAAGTATATCAATATCTAGGTAAGGGGAGCTAATTATGAATTAGAAAGAGGGGAATTACATACATGGATACATACATAATTGTTGAAACCCTTCCACTAAAGAATGAAAATCCCACAATCACTGAAATAAACAAAGGTAATAAATAAAAAGTTTTGTCCACTTCTCGTGAGCAGACTGCTCCAGCTGCCTCAGGTTTGAAGGGTTAGTTCTCCAGATGTTTCAGCTCCTTCCACAGATGTTCAACATGGTTTAGATTTAATATTATCCATCTTTTCAATATGTCAATAACTTACCACTTGTGTCTACAGTGTCATGGACATTAAATTAAATTAAATGTAACTGTAGTCACAAAATCAACCGGCTGCTTGGAGATGGTCTTCTAGTCTTTACCTTTACCATGTTGGTCAATAATAGTCTTTCTAATCTCCTGAAACACTCTGTTCTCAGCTTTCTGTGGCCCGTGTTGGGTGTGGTACACACCCTGATACCAGACAGCACTGTGACTACTTTTCCTTTACAGTTTTTCTCAGTAGCTTTGGTTCATTTCTCACAACAGAATTAAAGTTTGCACAACAGTTAGTGCAACCTTCACAACATGTAGTCATCTGGGCTCAACCTAGTGTCAGTT
Organism: Callopanchax toddi; assembly: GCA_006937965.1. Classification (NCBI taxonomy): domain Eukaryota; kingdom Metazoa; phylum Chordata; class Actinopteri; order Cyprinodontiformes; family Nothobranchiidae; genus Callopanchax; species Callopanchax toddi. Next base: position 701,136 of record SSNR01000187.1, read on the forward strand.
TCCTAACCCAATGGTCACTGTTTTAGGACATGAAGCGATTGAGTTAGTACAAATATCTGCTAAATCATCACTTTTTCATTTGCTTTTATCATGTCTGTCAAAATGAACTATACTTGTAGCGGCTGAATAGTCATTGTTCATACAACTAATAATCTTCATTTCACTGATTGTGTCATTGAACACAATTGTGTTGATCATGTTGTCAAACATTTTGTACACCCAGTTTCTAAATCTTTGTAATGTTTCCATGAAAATGTCCATAAATAACTTTTCTCAGGTGAACCTGATCTTCCACTGAGTTAGAGGCTGTGTGAACATTTATTGCTACCAGTGAGACCAGTCTGCTGTGGTCAGCCAGTGGTCTGCAGCACATGACAGGATGCTGGTGGAGTATCTTCCTCCCTACTCTCCATTCCTAAATCCGATTGAGGAGTTTTTCTCTTCCTGGAGGTGGAAGGTAAATGACTGGCGTCCACAGACCCAAATGACCCTGAGAGCAGCCATGGATGCAGCTTGTGATGACATCACAGCAGAGTCCTGCAGAGGGTGGAATCAGCACTCAAGAAGATACTCTCCTCAGTGCATTGACAGAGCTGACATTCACTGTGATGTAGATGGAAATCTGTGTCCAGACAGACGGAGCGTCTAGATGTCCATGACTGATCTGCAGCACCGTCTGGTTTACAGGATCTTCAGTTTCTAAACTACTACAGTCTGGTTTACTGAGACAAAGGGAGTTTAGTCTTTCTAAATGATTTTCCTTCAGGTGAACAATGTTGTGAAAAGTTGTAAAAATACAGTATAAAGTAAAGTGTATATTCAGTGTCTTGATCTTTCTTCTAGTTTTCTACATGCCGTGCCTGGTCTGTAACGCTGTCTGGACTTTACATTGGGCAGCACTTCCAGAGTCATCTGTCTCAATGAAAACAGGACTAAACCATGTGACTGTTGTTTATACGATGCTGGTGTCAGAACTTGTCATTTTGACAACACTGACACTTTCATTGACATAAAGACTTGATTTTGAAGAACAAATAATCTATTTTGATTAAGAAACTTGCTTTTTGAAAAGGTGACTTGCTTTTGCAGGTTATCTATTATGTTTTGCAGTTTGCACTAATTGTTTTGAGAAATGTCTTAGCAGTGGTGCAAACTTTAATTCTGTTGTGAGAAATGCACCAAAGCTATTGAGAAAAACTGTAAACTATAAAAACTGACTGATTACAGGATGGAAGACACACCTTAGTTCAACAAGTCTCTATGGTTGATTGTCAATCTTTTCTTTAGTCGGGGTATTTATCATTTTAGTCCAGGCCAGTTTCATTGGTTTTTTCTGTTAAATCAAAATTTAAACAAAATGTCCTGATTTTTATTAATATTTTATTTATATATTACACTTTTTCAATTTCAAGTTACTTCAGTGACCAATGTGAGGGTTTTTCTTTAACAGAAAGGTATCAACAGTCTTTTCCATGTCTGTATATTTTGAATAGAAAAAATAAATGTTTGTGAATCATTTCTGGGAAAAAAGATGAATGATTTATGAGATCTTATTAGAAGGAGAAAAACAGCATTCAAAATAAAGAGTTAAAAATTTTTTTTTAAGGTAAGAGGAGTTTTGGGGATATTTTTGAGGAGGAAGGTCACTGCAGCAAAGTACCGTGCTAATGTTTAGCTGATTGCGTTTAACTCTCTCCATCTCTGGGGTCTCTGACACGGATGTGCCGTGTCCCACTCCTTCTTTGTAATGACTCTTTGAACAAGACAACACAAAACAGTCACATATGGAGGTTAAAAAAAACTCCATGTCGGATTAGTTTTCAGGACACAAGAAACAATAAATCAATATCCAGGTAATGTGGGTGAATTAGGAAAAGGGAAGAGGAAATTAAAGTACGTTGAGATGAAAAAATTTCTTGTGAACCAATTCTGGAAAAAAGAGGAATGACTCATGGGAATTTGTTAGAATGAATGAGAAGAAAACCAGCACAAAAAATAGTATTTTCTTTTAGGTAACAGGATTTGGGAGATATTTCGAGGGAGAATAGTCACTGCAGAAAAGTACCGTGCTAATGTTTAGCTGGTTGCGTTTAACTCTCTCCATCTCTGGGGTCTCTGACACGGATGTGCCCTGTCCCACTCCTTCTTTGTAATGATTCTTTCAAAGAAACAACACAAACAGTCACACACGGTGGAAGCACATGAGGTTAGTTTTTAACTTAGGAGAAAGGGAAAAAATCCAGGTAGTGGAAGCTAATTAGGAAAAGGGAAAAGGAACTTATGATTTGATTAATAAATATTCTTTAAAAAAGGGAATTGATTAATGGAACTAAGGATGAATGAGGAGAAATCAGGACTAAAAGATGTTTTTAGATCAGAGGAGTTTGGGGATTTTTAAAGAGGGTCACTGCAGTTTGTTGTTCTTTCTACCAGACTGATATTCTTCTGGGTTTCTCGGACCCGCTTCACCTCAGGCAGATCTGGTATGGCTGTGCCTTGACCCACTGATTCCTTGTATTGTATCTGTTCGTTGCAAATGCCACAGAGGTACAGAGTGAGACAACTGCATTTACAGAATACACTTCAGAACAGATTATGACAAATTTACTGATAAATGATGTGAGGGTGAGTTCCTAATTTAGTTTTTTCTTTGTGAAGTTTTTAAAATTAGGATTATGGTTTATCATAAGTTGATTTAATAGCCAGATGATGAAAACGTTAACACATGGGAAATAATTGTTATTGTATAGTCCAGATTTATTTACACTAAATGGACAAAAGTTTGCAGGTACTCCAGCAGTGACTCATTTCTTGTGTTCATGCCCAGCATCAGCTCGTAGAGGTACTATAGTAGTCCCTTGCTCTTTCGCGGTTCAACTTTCACAGTCTCGCTGTTTTGTGGATTTTTTGTGCAATTTTGCATGTTTTACTTTTTTAATAGTGCATTGTGTTCTGCTTCCTGATGAGATCAATTGCAGTGCTGATTCTGCTGCCTGTGTGTCACTGACGCAGGGTGCAGTGAGTCCTCTCTGGAGAACTCGCGCTGCACGCTGGTGTAGGTACCAGATCTGCTCGGGGTACACATCTGGTACCTTCACCGGACCGCGGAGTGAGTCGCACCCCACTCATGAGTTGCTCCCTGCAGTGCAGCAGGAGGTTGCTCAATTGGCAGTTTCTCAGCAGGTGAAAACAGTGCTGCAGGCTTCATACCGTGATGAAACACATGGTGTTCAGGCCGGATCTTTCAGACGCGATCAATACATCAATTACACTTTTTTGTTCTGACGTTCTGACGACCCGGCACCAATTGACTCACGAGAGTCAGAGAAATATGTAGCGAGTGTGTAGTGAGGAGTCTTTACAGCCTTAAAACATCTGTAATACTGTAAAAGAATAAAGCTGACTATTTCGCAGATTTCGGTTACTGCAGGTTATTTTTAGAACGTAACTCCCGCAATAAACAAGGGACCACTGTATAGGTAATTTGCAAAACAAATTAGCTTGAAATGTTTTTTGATGCCTCTTAACAATGTTCTAACATAGTATAGCTATAACTATATTCTGGCAATTAAAAAAACTAAAGAAATTAATAAGGTGGTTCCCTCGCAGTTCTCTAAAAACCCCAGCCAATCATATGTTTCAGACCAAAAGCAACTATTGGACAATCCGGCTGTCTGTCTCGCCGAAGCGCCTCATTTCCACACTGCTTGGATCCTCCATTAATGCGTGCTGGTGCATTTTGCAGCAGAACATCCAGGAAGTGAGAGGACAAAAATGGCCGTCTGTTAGCGCTTCAATTTAAGGAAAAAATACCAGAGTTCCAACAAGAAAAACACCTTTTCAGCTAGCAGAAAATACAAAAACTGTTTGAACGTAGAAAGAGGAAATACTAGGGTGAACATTAGCATAGCGTTTCAACAACTGGTGTTTTGCTCTCTCTTGTTACTGTGGCAATGTGCGGTCCCATGTCAGAGGGAGGCACAGCCTAGGATTATAGCTGACGGGAGGGGTGAGAGCTCTGACTCATGTTTATGTAAAATAGTTAGCTACATCTAGCTTGTTTGAAAACTAACTATAGCAGCTTTAATTTCAGTCATTCTGAAGTGTGTTTCTGTGTAAAAGTGATCAATAATTAATATCAAACTCATTGTAGATAGCTTCCTGAACAAACTCTGTTTGGAGAAATAGAAATTTAGTTTGACAGGATGGATGAGCTGATGGCTAGTCAGTGCAGACAAGACCAGTATGGTGCTGCTGTTTTAAAACAGCTACAATGTCCGATATTTTATAGTTACTTTAAAACATTTCACACCAATGTTAATTTCACATACATGGGTTTCTGTGGTTATTTAGAAGTTCAAATATCACTTGCGGCAGCAAAATGTAGCAGTAGTCCAGAGCATACAGGGGACAATTCACCAGGAGTTTCTTAATATTTGGAGTTGGGTTCATTTCGATCACACTGACAAGTTAAAAAGCAGCTTGAACCAACTCTACAGTCTCATCAGATTCATTGTGCAATGTTATTTAATAAATACATCGAGACAACAGAGATACACTTTAGTCTTGGCAGTATTTGGACTAGCTGTTAGCTCATCAGTCCTGTCAGATGTAAACTTTATTTCTTCCATTCAGAAAAATATCTACAGATAGCAATTACTTAGAACTTTTACACATAAAACACTTCACTCCCTTGAGGTTGACCACTGATGCTGAAGGAAGAGGACAAAAATGGAATAATCACTGTTGCATTTATATCTGTGGTTACATAAATATTTTCCTCACTTAGAAAAAAAAAGTCTGCTCAAATAGGAAAAAGCTCCAGATCAAAACTAGAAAAACTGCATGTGGACAGCAGTCAACTCAGACTTTTGTCCATGTTGTGTCTTATAGTGAGTTTAAAGCCAGCATCACTTAAAGCCAAACAAATAGGAATCTAAATTATCCAAACATTTAAACTGTTGTCATTAAATTCTAGTATTAGTATGAAATGATTCAAGTTAACAAAGGAAACAAACTAAAAATGGGAATAAAATTACATGAGAAGTCAGTTCAGGTTTAATTTCTAGATACTCAATGAGGGGAACGAAGGTTTGAGTACCGTGCTAATGTTTCGCTGGTTTTGTTTAACTCTCTCCATCTCAGGGGTCTCGGGTAAAGCTGTTCCTCCTCCCAAATCTTCTTTGTAATGAATCTTTGTACGAACGAGGAACGGAAGCAGGAACCAGTGGTTAGCCTGATTTTTGTTCTAACTTAATGAAGGCTAGGAGTTTCATTTCATTTCTATAAATGATCTGATTTAGCTGCTAAATAGCACTGTGTGAGCAAAAATCATCATAAAACACATCGCATACACAAAGCAAGATCCTTAAAACACACAAGCTCTGCAGTAACTAGGATAAATGTTACACTACAGAACAGATTTTAAGGATTAGTTGCATCAATTAAAATGTTTAATCTAACTAATTAAAAAAGTGTGTTTAAAAAAACCAAGAACCTGGTATCAGTTTGTTAAAACAAAGAAAGACAAGTCAAGATCAGAAAAATGTTAAAAAAAGAGATGTTATAGAAACATTAAAATGATATGGAGTAAATACCAAGCTGAAATTCTTTGTGTTTTCTTTAACACGGAGTATTTCAGGCGTGTCCTTTACAGTAGACACTTTGCCCTTTATGTTTTTTAGGTCAGTCTGATATTGATGCTACAAGGAGAAAAACAAGAGTGAGATTAAAATGAGACAAAAGCAAAGCTAGAGCTAGAAGAGAAGATATAAATACTTACATATTCTTCATGTACAACTTCACAGTTTTAAGCACAAATATTGAAACCAAAGACTTCATTTAGGCCAACCCCACTTACAAGACAATGCACTTGCAGTAAAATAAAACAGATGACTTGAGCTACACTATTATCCTACAGTAGACACACATAAAACTGCTTGTACAGCATTCAAGAAGAGTGGGTTCAGTCTCTAAGAGCTTCTCCTTTTCACTTACAGTGCTGAAGTTCTTCTGGTTCTCACGGACTCTCTGCATCTCTGGGGTGTCCAGGACCGGTACGTAGTGAGACATGGTCTTCTCAGCTTCCTCTTTGTATTTTTTCTGTTAGAACAAGACAAACTTTTGTCATGAATTTGAATTAAGATAGAAATTCTTTAATTATTTTGTATCAGATGTTTCCAGAGGTAAGAAAGCTGCAGATATTTTTTGTTTTTCAGTTTTATATCAGGATAATTACCTGGCTGACAATGTTCCTCATCTGCTGAGCATGGATGATATCGGGGGTGTCGATGACAGTAGTGTAGCTGGCTCTGTCCATCTCAGCGGTCTGCTTGTACTTGGCCTAAGAAACAAAGGCAAAAAAATGTCAGCCATGATCTCCAACTTAACAGCTGGAAGTATAAAAGAAAATGTTTCAGTTCAAACTTCATTACAAACATGCATAAAAGTTTCTTATGCTGCTCTCAGAAAACAGTATTATGTCACTATGAGACTCAGACCTGACTGAGGATGTCAGTGGCGTTTCTGGCTCTCATGAAGTCCGGGGTGTCTGTAGCCAACGCCAACATTCCTTTGCCTTTGATTTCTAGCTCCAGTGCCTTCTTGTACTCTCTCTGTAAACATGAATTATTGTTACATATGATAACTATGTTCAGCTCTACTGGATAACAAAGTACAACCAGATTTATACTCAATCATATGAGGAGGGCTGCAACACACCTACAAGGGGACAGGGAATGGAGCAGGTTAGCAGACAGGGAGATTGTTTAAGGAACAGATATAATGACTGAAAAGCAAAATGTGTGCGAAACTCCATTGAAAAGTGACAAATTAATAATTGTAGCAAGTAGTTAAGGATAATATAAAAATAGACAATTATTTGTTTTTTCTTCAGCTTATTCATTAAGAAACTTTGAGCAAAACAATATTTCTTATATTTGAAAAACTAAAGTCAAAATATTACAAATGAATGCGTTTTTGGATTTTCAGCCATTTTGAAGTGTGCTTCTGTGTAAAAGTTATAAATAATTACTTGAGCTAGCTGTTAGCTCATCAGGCCTGTTGAACGTTAACTGTTGTTCCAGATTGAAGCCATTCAAGAAGCAGAAACATACCTCAAAATGGTTCAAAATTATCTTTAAATCAACAGACATATAAGAAAAAACGAGAGTACATTTTGAACAAAACTAAGAGGAGAGTGCTGGAAGATTAGCCATGCCATGAAAGCAAGAACTAGAATAAGAGTCAAATCCTTTAGTGTGATGGTGAAGCTTTGTTAAGAGGGGAGGGGTTTCACTAAGAGCGGGATTAAAGGAAATCACTCGGATGAGGAGCGTGATGCCACTTCCACCACCTCTCAGTCAGCCGTACCTCACACAGGATTTGAGTGGCATTCTTTGCTCTCAAAAGCTCCGGAGTTTCCTCCAGTGCAGTTAGACCTTTACCCTTCACTCCCTCCTCTAGATCCTTCCTGTACTCTTTCTACACGACGGGAAAAAAACAGAGAGACTGCAGAGATGGGCACACAGGCAGGCCAGGCTGGGACATACAGACATTTGCCATTTAAGCTCAAAGTCACCAAAAACTCCTAAAACAAGAAACACGAGCCATGATGAATCATTTTTACAATCAGTTTTACAGAGACAGTGGAGATAATGATGACTTTGGCAAGAATCCTGATAACAGACAAGATTAACCTAATTTTACAGATAAAACATGAAAAAAAAAACAAGAAAGAAGTCAGCATGTCACTGAGAGGATTAGAGTTCCAGATATTTACATGCATGTATAAAAGCTGCAAAAAGACAACAGATTCATAATAAAATAAAAAAGATGAAAACGTCAGTAGACACAATAAAATCCAACTTTTAAAACAAGTTACTTTCACACATGCAGTAGGTAGCAGTTGGATGGAGCTGTGTATTCAACCATGCAAGTACTGAAATGAGATCTTATAGGTGGGCTCATAAAAGGCAAAGTGGGAAAGAAATACTTGTCAGATAAAAGAAAAGAAGGTGGAAAAAAGAGGAAATTTGCATGTGATATGGTCTTAGTGTTAATATAAAGAATGGGTGAGGTAAATGTAGGGAAATGAACAGAAAGAACTGTCCTTTAGTTACCTCACTGACTATTTTGGTGGCGTGTCTGACATGAATCATGGCAGGAGTGACCTCCAAGCCCGAGAGGTTCTTTCCCCTCATGTGCTCCTCAAAGTCCTTCTTATAGTCTTTCTATTGGCCACAAAGACAAGACAGACAGAGCTCAGACAGCCACGTGCAAGCAGGACTGAAGCAACACCGGTCATTGTGCTATTATATACTTAAAATGTGAATATTTGAAAAAATGTATGCTATAGTCATGCTGAAAAGAAAGTTCACCCTCTTCCAATCCTAGAGTTTTACTGATGTTTGCTGGCATTTGTTTCTGCTCAGCTCTCTGAAAGTCCCAAGTTTTAGTCAGACTGAGGTCTGGATTTGATTGGACCATTGCAGCACCTTGATTTCTCTCTTTTTCAGCTGTTCTGTTAGACTCGCTGCTGTGTTTGGGATCATTGTCCTGTTTTATGACCCAGTGTGGTCCAAGCCTCAGTTGTCTGACAAATAAACACACATTAGACTCTAGAATACTTTGGTCTACAGAGGAGTTCATGGTCGACTCAGTGCCCAAACCATCAACCCTCCACCACCATGTAACAGCTGGAATGAGCCGTTTGTGCTGATGTGCTGTGTTTGGTTTTCTCCAAACATTGTGCTGTGCATTATGGGTAAACATTTCTACTGTGGTCTTATCTGTCCTAAGGACATTGTTACATTTAAAGTGATAATATGCAATTTTGCTTGTTTTGGGCTCCCTCTGGTGTCTGTTTTAAATGACTGCATTACACAAGTTAGCATATTGTTTCAGCTTATAAACACCTAAATCTACCTGTTGAAATGTCTCCTCAGCCTTCATAGCTTTCTACAGGAGCGGTTATTTACTCCTTCAAAGAAATCAGCTGTGTTCAAGCAGGGAGAGATTGAAAAAAATCAGGAATCATGAGCTAAAAACACTCCAGTACTAGCATAACAGCTAGCCACATTGGGTTAGCCTAACCCTCGTGAGACACGTGACTTCCTGGGTACCGTGACGGAGATTTTGCAATCGTGGTATTCCGGATTTAATCACCAGATGGGGCTAAGTGACTTTTCATTAACTCTGTAAAGGGTCATATTAGCACAGACTGGCTCAAGGAAAAGATTTAAAAATATAAAAAAGTTGCATATTATAAATAAAATTTTGCAAACCAAAGTCACTGCCATGTTTTTTTTAAAGAGAGTAGTCGTTTTCTCCTGCAACCCTTCCAAACAACGCAAACTTATTCAATCTTGTTCTAATAATCCTTTGATGAAATCTAACCTTTAACCTGCTAACTGAGGCCTGTAGAGTTGGACATTGAACTCTGGTTTGTTGCAATTTCTCAGATCATTATACAGACTGACGTTGAGGTGGATTTATCAGGATGTCCACTCCTGGGAAGACTGAGCTGTCTTAAATGCTTTCAATTTGTAAATAATCTCTCTCTCTGTGGAGTAATGGATTTCAAATTGTTTGGAAATAACCTTTAACCCTTTTCAGATTTATGGGAAGCAACAGTTGCTTCTCTAAGGACTCATTGCTCATTGGCTTTGCATTAAAACTGCTTTAATACAGGTTGTCACACTAATGATGATCAGAGAATCAAGTGCCTGAGATCAGCAGCATGAGGGTGGACTTTCTTTTAACCATGGCTGTATTTAAAGCATTCCCTGCTTTATGGTTGAAAGATTCTGAGACCACATAAGGCAACACTATGCAAACTGCTGGGTAAGATGAACACATCTCACACTGCCTTCTACTGGTTGCTAGTGGGGAAAAAAACAGTGAGGAAATACAGAACCCCCCAGCCCCCCAAAAATGAAACTTAATGCTTTGAAAGTAAAAAGTAACTAAATTACAAATTTGATTCTGTAAATTAGCTTTTGAAGCAAACCTCTGACACATTCTGTAAATTAAACACAAAGAAGTTCAAGAAGCGTATTGACATTGAACAGGGAACAACACAAAAACACTTAGAAAAACTTTAGATTTGAAAAGAAGCCTGTGCCTGCAGCCAGTTTCAGCACCGAGGTGTAAACAGAGTATTTACCTGGCTCTGCAGGTGCTGGGCCTCCTTAGCAGTCACATATGTGGGCGTCTCAAAGTCCAGCATGGGCTTGCCCTTCTCCTTCTCATACTTTTCCTTGTATTTAACCTGAAATGACCCATATGCAACATCACAATACTGACACATCATCTGCTGTTTTTCATAAATGTGGTTTGGTTTTTGAATCTGTTGAATCTGCAAGACTTAAATCTGCATTTGTGTTTAAAAACTACTCAGTATTATGCATTACACAACATACTTTTGTTATGTAATAACTTCTTTTAATTTTTAGATACAAATGAAAATACTGTATATATGACACAAGGAATGCACAAAAAATCTAAAATACATTCTTCTTGTTTATTATTTTTTGTAAACAAATAGGCATTAACTAACAAAAGTCTTTCTATGGTCACATAACTTTATATATTGCAAGCAATGTTAATTATAGTCTCTAAACTCGTATCATCATTAAATAAAGTGTAATTCTCTCCTATTAAAGTAGAATAGCTCTTAGACAACACTTACAGGACAGCATCACCTGAAAGCCACACAACAATGCTTTTGGGTGGGTGAAGGGTTTACCCCCGCCCTGAGTTTGAACCACTTACGTTGCTCTGAAGTTCAGAGGCCTCCTTGAGATGGAGCTGCTCTGGTGTGTCAGGAATCATGTGGTAGTGACCCTTACTCTCCTCAAATTTCTTCTTGTAGCGGTACTACAGTAAAGTAAGGCAGCTCAATACAACAGGTGAGAAAGTGTCTGCATGGAGTTTGCTCCATCACACAGCACAACATGACTAAAAATTTTAAAAGTCATTCAAACTTAAAGGATAAAAATCTGTGAAAAAGGAGGCTTTGGGTTAGATGGTCATTAATAAAACTTCTACCTGAACTACAGGAGGGAAGAGCGAAGCATTAGACGTTATATAAGGCCAAAGGTGAGATGGGTAAAACTTGAAAATGTCAATGAGTGAGAGGGGTAAGGACCACTACCAGATGAAAATCTAGAGCTTGGATGATGGATCTTAGTGTATAAATTCATGAGGAGGTCACTGGTTTGTGGTGACTGTTACTGCAGGGTGGTGAAGTTCAGACTCATACCAATAAACCTCAGAGGCTGGACGGAAACTGAGCTGACACACAGTGGGGGTGTGACACGGTTAAAAGATGAGGATGAGGATGAAGATGATGTCTTACGTCACTGGAGAGTTTACTGGTGCTCAGGTTGTGCTGCATGGACAGAGACTCAGCCATGTCAGTCACAGGTTTGTGGATCTTCTTCAGGTCACCCTTGTACTTCACCTGTGGGTTTTATTAACAAGAGACCACTGTAATTATAAAAGATTGAACCTTCAGACAGCAGGAAGAGACTTTAAGACATGTATAAATGTCCTGTCTTGGTTAAGAAGGTAAAAAAAGACACACAATATAAGTGAAAAGTTTGATGATGGTAGTTTTACCTCACTGGCCAGGTCATTGGCATCCTTCAAAGTTTTATAAATCTTGCTCTCCTTCAGGTCAAACTGTGGCTTCTTCCCTTTCACCTCCTTATCAAACTTCTCCTTGTACTTCACCTAATGGGATGAGACATATCTTAACTGGCAGATACTGGACAGATTATGACCAGCGATGGATGTATAGACTATTACAGTTGAAACAGAAACTTATATTTTGCACAATCCAATAAAAATCAACAGTTGTCAAAATCCTTTTGCCATGCATTTTTATATTTCTCATATAAAATTTGTAATCATTGTGCTAATTAATCCCAGATGACAGACCCTGCTAACATCTGCAGTTTCATTTGTCACATATTCACATTAAAACAACAAAACTGGGACTTTGTGGGGGTCAACCTGTGACCCTCCTCATCCTGACTGAGCCAATATTCATTTGGGATCAATTACAGTCCATGCACAACATGAAAATGCATCTTACTCTTTATTATGATCATTTGAATGAGACAATTTATTTTAATATCCACTATTTTTTTGTATATATAGTGGATATTATGCTTATTATGCTCCAAAAGTAACCGAGAAAAACCTCAAACTGGTTATTTGAAGTTTTTCTAAGTTCTTTAATTTAACCAAAAAAATGGATAGAAGTGTCTATTGTTGATTTACACCTTTAATAACAAACTTTGAGCATATTCTTCATCTCTTTTGCAAGCTTTTCTATAAGTTTGTAGGTCTTTGCCACCCTCTAGTGCCTAAATGAAAACTATGCACAGGAACAGTAAAAGTTAAAGCTACTGTTAGCCTTGTTGATTTTTCTATTTTTTAAATAGTCATAAACAAATAGGACTGATAAAAAAATCCAGGAAAAAAAGGCTTGATACCATAAAAATTCTTGAATGATACCTATAAGCTACTGCTTGTCAACAGAGGGGGGAAAGCACACAAAAATACAGAGCACAATCACACAGCCAGACAATTAAAGGCATACTCAGTAGCCAGGTAAACAATGTAGCTTTTAACATTTTTTTTAAAGCCTCTTAACAACGTTCTAATATAGTATAGCCATAAATATATTGTGGAGATTAAAAAAAAATCCGAAAGAAATCAATAAAGTAGTTGTCCCGCAGTTCTCTAAAAACTTCAGCCAATCCTATTGTTCGGACCGAACGATAGGATTGGATAGGATAGGATCCAGCTGTCTGTCTGCCGCATTTCCGCACTGCTTGGATTGGCATTAATCCGCCCGGACACATTTTGGGGCAGAACATCCCGGAAGTGAAAGAAGTACGACAGAGCCGGCTGTTAGCGCTTCCATTTTAAGATAAAAATACCAGAGTCCCCCCCAAAAAACACATTTTCAGCTAGCAGAAAACTAAAAACGTTTGGAGGTGCAAAGAGGAAAAGCTGGGGGAACACTTCTGCGGCTGGAGTTATACTCTGCTTTGTCACCTTTGCAAACCGTGGTCCTATGTCGGCGGGAGGTTGGCGAAAGGATTTTACCCGACGGGAGGGGTGAGTTCACCGAGACGTGTTTCTGTAAAATAGCTAGCGAGACCTCGTTTGTTTACCTGGCGACTGAGTATGGCTTTAACGATGAATTAACATTCATGTGATTTTATAATCTGGATCAGATTTCTTAATCCTAAGTGTATACTATGCCATTTCAACCCTGCAGCAAAACCAAAATATGTATGGGTTGGTAGGAGGTAAATCTAAAGACAGAGAGACAAACATGTAGCAGCAGCCCTTTAGTTTCTGGACACGAGCCTCCTTACATCACTAGTCACAGCACTCATTTTCTTAATGTGGCGCATCAGGGGGGTATCATAGGAAGCTGCTCCATGAAGGGAGGTCTTGGCCTCCACCTATAAAGCGCAGTAAAATTAAGGAATGAGAACACAAAGACATTATGGAAGTAGAGCTGAGAGGGAACAGATTAGGGTGGAGGAAGTTAGGTTTAATGAAGGGATGAGACATGTACAATGAAATGACCAGTTAAACATTTACAACTATTTTCATTAAATCACAATGGGAGATTAAAACATGGATTATGATGCAGCATGGCAGAGGAAGCGCTATGAAAGAGCTGCTAGTTCTGGTATTAGGCCTACAGGACTGCTGCTAAGCATCTCCAACAGCAACACTAATCTGACATTGGCAGCTCTTTTTGATGGTGCATCGTAGCTGGTTCAAACAATCTAATAGGTAAATAAATAAAAACATGAGAGAAGTGGATTTCAAAAGGTGATCACTGTAAGGAAACACCAGAAATATGAATGTTCACCCAAGGTTTCAAGTAATAAATGGCATCTGTTTTGTTGTACCTGGCTGGTCAGCTGGGACACACGAGTAGCCAAAGCGATGTCTGGGCGGTGGGCCAGTGAGCCTCCACGGCTGGCCTCTTCACGGGCCTTTTCACGGTAGCCAATCTGATGGACAGAAGTTCAAACAAGAGTCAGTGGACCATAAACAAACTACTCTAATGGGGATGAGGGTTGCTGTTTGGTCACTGCTCAAGTGCATGGTAAAGATGTAGAACAGTGGTTTAAATAATGTCTGTGGGGTTGTGACCAGCCTTAGCTTCACAGTCAAGTATAGATTCTAGTCTTTAATCTGTAACTAACCTCACTGATCAGTTTAGCAGCCTGGGTGGCCTTCTTGATGTCAGGACGGTCCACTACAGTAGTGTAGTGCAGGTTGGCTTTGGCGTCTTTCTTGTAGGCGACCTGCAGAAAAGCAGAGTTTGAGCTGAAAACTGATCAGCACATCTAAAGATAACTCGGAGATTCAGCCGATTTCTCTGAAAATAGATATTGGCAAATGAAAAAAGTGTTGAATCCACTCACATTGCTCTGACTCTTAGCCACATCCATGGCATGCTGAACATCAGGTGGAACCATCATGTGGTTATATACAGACTTGCCCTTTTCTTTCTCAAACTTCGCCTTGTACTCTTTCTGTAAGGGAGAACAGAGCATTAAGAGCCACAGCGTGACATGATCCTCAGATACCTGAGCTGAGATTGTATTTTATAAAAACAATAAGAAAGTTTTACCCCGCTGACGAGCTTTTTGATCTCCTTGCTGTGGGCAGTGTCACGGGTCTCCGGCAGGGTGGTGAACGATCCAGACTGCATGGTCTTCTTACTGGCCTCCTTGTATTTGCTCTGCAGAAGAGTAGAACGAAGTCATAAATAACAGAATTTTTGTTTCATTAACATTATTTATTTCACATCCAGACACATTTTTAAAAGGTGTACAAAACATCAGACAATTTTTAATGAATAAGTCTTTACCTCTGATGCTAGAGTGCGCACAGCTTTAGCATGGAGGATATGAGGAGTGTCCAGAACAGGCACGTATTGTCCCTTTGTCTTCTCATACTTCTCTTTGTACTTAACCTGCACAGGAAAAATGAGCAAAACCTCTAAAGTATATTTTATCAAACTGAAAATGAAATGATCTCTCTATTATTTGTTTTATATGGATATTAATAAAGAGAAGAGGCTTACACCACTGGCCATTTCAGCGTTTTTCTTGTACATCTCAGTGTACATGTCACTAGAAACGGGTATCACACAGCCCTTCATTATCTCTTTGTCATACTTGTACTCCACCTGTAGGTGAAATGTAAGAAAAAATATGTGCATAAAACCAGAAAATAAAAGTCACACTTTAGGAAAAAATCCATCAACTCACATCACTCTGCTGCAAGGAGTTTTTGGCAGCATTGAGGAAATCAGGTCTGTCAGTCGTCCAGACCCATTTGTTCTTGGTCGCCTCATACTTCTTCTTGTAGTCAAGCTGAAAACACACATATATTAAGAATTTTACTAGAATTTTGTTGTATTTTTAAACTATTTTTGATCTTGTCACTAAAGCTGCTCACATTGCTGATGTTCTTGTAGGCCTCCTTGGCAGCACGGATCTCATGAGCTTCAGGATCCATGTTGATCTGGGCTTTGCTCTTCTCATACACCTCCTTGTACTTCAGCTGCAAAATGCGTAATTACAGAAAACATGTTGAATGCTTTGGTTTGTGGGAAATGATCAAAGCTGCCATGTGTTGAAGTGAGACGTACATTGCTGGTGATCTCCTTGACTTTCTTCATGTGCTGTTGGTGTGGAGTGTCATAAGGCAATGTGTATCCTTTAGCCTTGGTCTTGTTGTACTCCATCTTATAGATGGTCTAAAAAGGTAAAAAAGAAATTAATCCTAGAGGAATTTGCCTCTTTAAAAATCTCTTCAAAACGTAACAGAGAAACCAAACATAACACTTACATCAGTGATCTTCTTGCTGCGTTTGTGAGTTTCATACTCAGGAGTCTCCAGAACAGAGGTGAACTTGTCTTTGGCCTTCTCGTACTGCTCCCTGTACTTCCACTGAAGGAGGAGGAGGAAATGCAACAAGCAGTTACTCCACGTGTATTTATTTACTTTAAAAAAATCTTACTAGCACCTTATCTAGCTTCAAATGTATATAAATTTAGACAAAACTATCCGCAAAAATGTAATTAAATTCCTAAAGGATCACTCTGAATAGACAGGGAGAAAAACTGTTCCTATACCTAACTGATTTTTAAAAATCACAAATTATATGCTAATATGTTTTGTAATCAGAATATATTTCAATGATTATATTGATTATTTATATAAAAAAAATTTTTTTTTTAAAGAGTCTACTACGGTCAATACAGCATGTTGTAAGAAAAAAATTAATTTCATATTTATTCAACTTTTGGATTGTTATCTGACATCATAATCAGAAACATATAGAAAAGCATCTATCACCATCTAATAATGACTCAGTAATGTGGTAACGTGCACATGCACATAATAACATGCTTTATGAGTCACACACACACACAAAGTAGTTCTTTACCAGGTGAAAATGAAGATTAAATGTGTACCCACTCTTTGGTCAGAGTGTGCAGTGTGCCATGAACCTCACAATAAGAATGTTTCAAAATTTAAATACTTCATGAAATATTTTAGTAATAACAGTTATGGATGGAAGGATTAAAAAAAATAAAAGAATGAATGCATGAAACTTAACTTTTCTATAAATGGATTAAATGGATGGATAGAGTGATGAGGATTTAATGTGATGAGACCGTGACCTGAAACACCAGGAGAAATAAATCTGATCGATGGCTTCAGCCATAACAGAGTTTATTTCCTGTGTGTTTGTGGACACACTTCACTTCTCTAATGGTTTACCTTACTGCCAGCTATGGACTGGCAAAGGGCTGTGAGGATGTCAGGGCGGAGTAACTCATTGCAGCCACTCTTTAGCAGATCCTTTGCTCTGGATTTATACATTTTCTGTTCACACACACAACATACACACACAGCATGCCATAGTTGAGAACAGAACTAAAATAACAGAAGTAACACTGGGAGAACTGGAGGAAAACTCCGGAGATCCAAGTGTGACAAAGGAGCCACTTCATGTCATCTGTACCCTGAGAGAGACATGTTATCATCTTGAGTCAAGCTAGTATAAATTTGGCCTTTAATGTGAATATTTTGTGATTAAAATGCCTCTCTGAGTGAACAGATGATGCTCACTCAAGACAGAAGTCCAGCTACAGTTTGAGTGGCAGTACAGTAACCTGTGAGGAGCAAAAAGGGAGAGAGACGATGAGTAGAGACTGAAACAGAAAAACTATCATGCGGCGAACACCACCAACAGGTCTGATGATGACCTCATGCACCGGTGTGAGAGGTCTGGACCGGATCAGAGGCAGCAGCTGAGCAGGCAGGCTGGTCATACGACACAACCAGGACGTTTACCTGGCTCATCTTCCTGTTTTCCCTGGCCAGTTGGTATCTAGGATCATCTGTGGTTATGGTAAACTTATCCTTGTTCTTCTCATAATCAGCTCTGTAGAACCTCTGCTCAGAATGTCAGAAGGTAGTTAAAACAAATGTAAAACAAGCAAGGCCTCTACAGTGTGAGGAAACTTTAGGGAAGAAAGGAAAGTTCAACAGTGGATGTGTACAACAGTGGACACAATTACATTTTAAATATTAATCTACATAAATCAACAATAATGTAAAATATTTTACCTCTAAGCAGAGTGAAACAGAGAAGCACAGAAACACATAAATATGGTTGACAATTTCAGTGTAATTATACCAGTAAGAGTTAAATAAAAAAAGAGCAGAAGAAGAGACTCACATCGTTGATGAGGATGGAGGCATTCTTTACTGCCTGGAAGACTGGAGTGTCACAGGTGTACCTGAAGTTCCCTCTGTTCTTCTCAAATGAGGCTTTGTATAATCTCTGCATGGAAACAACATAAAATAAACATATGCTAAAACAATTTGCACACTTGAGAAACAGGCAGTGTAAACAGTGAACTAGACCGGCTCATCACCTCACTGTACAGCGACTTGTTCCTGTCAGCCAGCAGCAGCTCAGGAGTGTCCCATACATAGCAGCCAATACCCTTCAGCCATTCCAGGTCCTCCTTGTACTTCACCTGAACATATCCAGAAAAATAAATTAATGCAAATATTACAAAGTTTGTGTATCCTTCTATCTCATATAACTGTGTACTTTTGGGGTGTAAATTACTTGTACTCACACTGCTGACATTATCGTTTGCCATTTTGCTGAAGAAGAACTCAGGGCGGTTGGGAATGGACTTCCATGTGCCCAGAGTGCTTATGTATTTCTTTCTGTATTTCACCTGTGTTACAGAGATGAAAAGAAAAATGAATCAGGGAAATCAAAGAGAAATTATTTTCAAAAAGGCATGAATGAAGTTGATATTTGTAACTAGTATCTATTGCTGACCTCGCTGATGTCATCAGTGACTCTGCGGTGGATCGTGATGTCCAGAGCATCCTTCACTGTGTGGTAGTGACCCTTGGAAAGCTCAAAGGTTTCCTTGTAACGCAGCTGAAGATATGAAGGACAAAATTTGTAATACATTCAAGATTTTCTAACACTGACCAGTTAATATTTAAATTTCACATGCATGTGAAATAATGGAAGGGTAAACTGTATGTTCAAACTTAAACGTAAACTTAGGATTAATCCTAAATTATCTCATGGGAATACTCACATCACTGGACTGCAGGTAGGCTTTCTTGGCTCGGATCAAGAGAGGTGTATCAGCAATGGCCGTGTACCTGTGCTTCATCTTCTCATACTGCTCTTTGTATTTGGTCTGAGGAAGGGAAAAATACACATCAGAAATGTGTGTACAACCAGTTTAGTTTCTTACCATTTGTTGCTTAAAATGTAAGATATGAAGAAAAAATTACAAAACCAAACTTCATCAATATTGGGAATGACTCTCAGCTGCTACTATATGAAATTGTTACTCAATATCTGTAAAACTAACTTAGTGTTGGCTAAGGTTGTGGCAGCCATCTTGAATGGGGATGACTCTAAAATCTATTCAGTAGTAGTGACTACTCTGAGAGTTTCACTAAAAGTCATCCAGTGACTTTTCCATGAGATTTTTTGCCAAAAAAAACAACAACACAAGGTTGACTCTAACAGGTAATGGCAAAGTTTAAAACAAAGGTTTTGTACAATCACCTTTTACCTTCTGATGGCAGGCGATATAAAAATGTAAAATAAGAAGACAAAGAACTTACATTACTGTAGACCACTTTCATTTTTCTGGCATGCTGGTTATTTGGAGTGTCACTTTCTGGAGTGAAATGAGATCTCTCCTTTGCTGCCAGATTTACGTATTGGTACTGTAGAGGAGAAAGGTATTGTCCTGATTAGATTACAGGAAGGAGAAAATACGTTCAATTCATCAAGTGAGTATTTTAATTTGTTTTAACTTACCTTATTAGTCAGCTGCTGGGCCCACTTCACTCTCTTGATGTCCAAAGAGTCTGCAATGGAGCTAACCTTAGCCATTTCCTTTTTGCTCTGAGCTTTGTAAACCATCTGAAATAAAATTAGCAGTAAAATATTAATTCAAACCTGATGCAAGATTTCTGATGAAACATTTTCTGAAAAACCTTTTTTGAAAAACTCACATTACTCATGTGTGTCTTCAGCTCAGTCACACGCTTGTACTCTGGGGTATCCAGGACCACGCTGAAGTTAGAGAGGTTCTTCTTAGCATCCACTGGATAGTTTGTCTATAGGAGTAAAACAACAAGACAGGTTGTAGAAGACTGAAAAATCTAGCAATTCAAAAAGAACGAGCCATCTAAAAGGAAACACCTACCCTTTGTTTGGTGATATTGCGGACGTGGACCATCTCTGGGGTATTATACAAGAAGCAGCCGACACCTTTAAACCACATCAAATCTTCTTTGTACCTCAACTAAAAACACAAAACCAACTTAGAAAACATGCTATGTTAAATGTTTAGAACTTTATTTTCTGAGTGTTTGTGTGAAAATTACATCGCTGGTGATCTGATTGACGTGGTAACAATGCATGAGCTGGGGCGTAATGGGCAGGGAGATCAGCTGGCCTCTGCTGTTGTAGTATTTCTCTTTGTAACACAACTATAGATCAAGAAGGGAAGAAAAATGCAGGATTAGCAGTACATACACATGAATAAGAGCAGAAAAATGAATTATGTTAACCATGTGAAATATCTGCGTACATCACTGAGGTTATGTTGGTTCATCTTGACTTGTTTGATATCAGGAGTATGGTAGGTTGTGTGGATCTTGTCCTTTTGCTTATGGTATGTCTCACGATACAGACGCTGCAGAAACAAAGAGGTCAGGTGTGTCTGGTCAAGTAAATTCATCACAAAGTATACATCTTGATGAACAGTGCTGGCAGTGCAGTCACTTACTTCATTGATGATCTTGTGAGCCTTCCTTGCACAGACAAAGTTGACACCCTCTGGATGGAGGCTGTAAGCTTTAGCCTTTGTCATCTCATAGGCCTCTTTGTATTTAAACTAGCATAAAGAAAAATAATAAGTTACATCACAACACCACCAGAAGAACTATATGATATAAGAATAGGACAAAACCATGAACAACTTACATTGCTGGTGACGACACTGTTTAACTTAACCTGCTTGATGAGTGGTGTGTCGCTGGGCAGGGAGTAACCAGTGGGCATAGATTTCTTGTTGTCCTTTTTGTACCAGTTCTGAGAGAGGACAAAAAAACCAAGAGAGAAGGAATGATTTTCAACTTCAGCAAGATCCACCAACCAATAGATGCACAAAATAAATGGTAAATGATAGATAGCATCTTGTAACATTGTCCAAGTTCTACAGTGTGTTTCTCATTCACCCATTTACACACAGTGTTAATACAACACTTTTACATTTTCAGTAATACGCCAACAACTATATCGGAGGCATTGGGGGCTGTATCTTTAACAAGGACATTTCAGCACATTGCAGGAAACAAGGAATCCCAGTCCTTCAACTGGGAGACATCTTCTCTAACACTGGACTAAAGCTGCCCTTAATAACAAATGAGGTCGGTCAAACCCCTGAAGTTTAACAAAGTAAGCAGAATTCATTTTTGTAAAGCATAATTCATTTTGATGATACTTTATGCTTTTCATCATGTTTTGAAAACCTTTCATCTGCTATGAATCTAAATGTGAACTCCTGCCTTTTAGAAGCATTTTGTTTACTTTCTGTAGTTTATTTGTACAAAATAAGCATTTAATGCATTTTTCATTGTGTCCTGCTTCATTCCAAGAAATGGAAAGCACTAACATGTTGATATTGTATAGATACAATGGCAAAACAAACTGATAAATATGAACTTACATCACTCTGAATGTGGTTGGCCAAGCGGACTCTTTCTGTTTCAATGGTAACAGCAGGAGAGGAGTTGGTGCCCTTGACATTGGCATTGTAATCATAGCGGTAATGGAGCTGGAAGATAAAAAAGGAAAAAAGAAAGAATATATATATATATATCTGAATTCAAATAAAAAGATAATTTATTCAAGAAAATGCACACAAAAGTACTTACATCACTCAGGTTCTTAGCATTCTGTTTGGCTGTCTCATACACTGGAGTATCTGTCACCACAGTATAGTCCTTGAAAGCCTGAATGCCTTTGATTCTGTACTTGGCCTGAAATGAAACAAGAAAATCTGCATTACTTTGTGTTTAATAGCAAGGTAGTGTGTGGTAAGGAAAGTAAAGAGTTGCCAACTAAAAGAGATGCACAAAAACTTATTTACACTAATTTTATTAGGTATACCTGTTCAATTGCTTTGAACACAAACAGTAATAATCAGCTAATTGCATGACAACAACTCAGTGTGTTCAGTCATCTAGATGTGGTGAAGATGACTTGTTGACTGTCAAACTGACCTTCAGAATGAGGATGGGGATTTAAGGGGTCTGTAACAAGGCATGGTTCTGGTGCCGTATGGGCTGGACTGAATACTTCAAAAACTACTTCCAGCAGGATAATGAGGATGTATCATGAGGATATGAGATGGACAAAATAAGCATTGGCTTCAATCCATTCCAATTTTGATTGATCTAATAATTCAAAACTTCTAATTGTACAATGACATCACTGTTATAATGTAACAAATGTCAACATAGACCAGAATCTCTGAGGAATGTTTCCAACACATTGTTGAATCCATGACATGAAGAACTAAGGCAGTTCTGAAGGAGAAGTGTTTCCAACCTGGTTTTAGTAAAGTGTACCTAATAAAGTTGTCGGTAGGTGTATATAATCATAAAGATGACGAAAGCTCACCTCACTCTGAAGGTTACCAGCATGCTTTACACGAAGGATCTCTGGAGTGTCCCAGGCGTAACAACCAATACCCTTCAGATAGTTCAGGTCATCCTTGTAGAAGATCTGGGAAGGAAATGCATAGAATGTTTTTGTAGCTGTTTTTATTTTTCAGGTAATTTAAAATCTTCTTTGCTTTAAGGACTTAACTAGTTTTGACATTTATCATCTTAATTAACAAAAATACAAAATTAAACCAACTTTCTAATTAGTTTGCAAACATTTTGTCCTTTAATATTTACACAAACAAAATCCAAAGTAAAGTTGTTGTTTTTTCTATTAAATTTCAATACTTTTTCATAAATATAGAAATTATGAGGGTGGATATCCCTCTATTAGTGAAGCTAAAATTTTAAACGTTCAAAACCAAATTAATAATACATAGTCAGTGGATGATTAACGTGTTTGTGGCTGCACTCACATCACTGAGCTGTTCATTGACTTTGCGGGCTTGGACGTACACCTGCATGTCAGGGAGGCATATCCACTGATGCAGGTACTTGCGATAGTGGATCCCACTGACGGAGGACTGGGTGTTGCGAGCCGACAGGATCTCCAGCATGTCTGGAGGGATGTGGTTTTTGGCCTTGGTCTTCTCATATTTCTCTTTGTACAGACGCTGTAAAGATGAACACAGTTGTTGCATCCTGTTTGTGACAATTGTGCAGATCTGGATGTTTGTTCATTAAAGTAGACCTAATATTAGAATGCATTTAAACTAAAATAAACACAAATGGAAGATGAAAATAGAAAAAGATATTTTACTCACATCCAGGACCAGTTTTCCAGCTTTGACGCAGCGAGCAGTGGCGGGATCATCTTCCAGTGATTTCGGCAGGCTGTAGAGGGCTTTGAACTTCTCATAATCCTCCTTGTACTTGACCTAAAGAAGCAAACCCAACTCTTAATATAATCCCAAATATAGCAACAGGATCAGGAGATGGTAATAGAAGAATTAAAAGTTAAACTCACCTTGCTGAGAACAACCTTTTGTAGTTTGGCATGTTGCAAAGCATGGGAGTCAGCTGGAATTTGGTAGCCCTTTGCTTTGATCTTGTCCCAAGCAGACGTGTAGTTTTTCTGTGGATAGAAAAATATCATTACCAACATGTTGCTGCTTCCCAAAGCAAGAAACAACAAACAAATATATATATATACTTTTACTTACATTGCTGAAGAAGTGTTTAAAGTTGTGGCATCTGGCGTAATCGTGGGTGTCCAGGATGGTGGTGTACATATGCTTCTCCTTATGATATGCCTCCCTGTAGTTCAGCTAACAATGACAATTTATGATTAATCTTATTAGAAAATGGCTTGTTTTTCTTAAACATTTCTTATGTTTTATTAAAAAGCAGCTCACTTACCTCACTGGCCCAGGTGTGACCCAGGACAGCAGTCACATACTCAGGGGTGTCTGTCACAATGGAGTAATTGTTGAATTCTTTCTTGGCGTTTGCTCTGTATTTAAGCTGTTAAGAATATTTAAGACACAGATGTGACCACAAAGTCATTCATTTAGGCTTTAATGAAGCATATGTCATGAGCCTTCATGTTGCTACTCACATCACTCTGCAGCTCATAGGACTTCTTGGCACGAACAATCTCTGGTGTGTCCCAGACGTAGCAGCCGATACCCTTCATCCAGTTCAGGTCGTCTTTGTAGAACACCTATCAAATGGCATCAGTTAAAGAATGAATATGTGTTCAAGAATAAATAGAAACAAGAACATTTCTGAAGAATCAGGCTACTACTCAAAAGTCCATTATCAATTGTGTTTTGATGTATATATAAACAGAATATAAGCATAAGATGAACCAAGATCAACATCAGAAACTAGAAGCTCTAAAGGTATCAATGCAGCTGCTGTCTGAAATCCCAACATCAACTTGGATTATTCTAAATCAACACAATATGTCCACGTTTTAATGCATGATTTATACATGTACTAAAACATGGGAGTGAGAAGAGTTGTTTGCAAAAGATGTGAGAATTTTTGACAGCTCAATAGATATGACTTCTATAGAGCTACCGTATAAAGTTTCAAATGGAGTGGATTTTTCTCACCTGTATCATCAAAATCTCACTGGTGTCTATGAGGAAATGTATTTTTGTTTTACACATTTTGAAGATGTCCTCTGACGTACCACCACCAAAAGTCATAGCACACTATTCCTAATTGGCCCACATTTTTTCTTTCAAGCTGCAGGGCTTGAAAATCATGACAGAATTGTGATCATAAACATAACATACATTTTTTTTTTCCTGTTTGCACACTTACATCTATTTATGTATTTTCTGCATATTATTATCTAACCAATAATGGCTTGGAGGCACAAAAAAACCTTTGCCTGTATACAAAAAGGCTTGTCCTAATGATTCTTATAACAAGCAATTATCTTTAATGAGAACAACTCTTAGGTGGTGTGCAGCAAAGTACAATAGCTCTCATGTTAAAGACACTGAACCAATGAATACCATGTATATTTATGTAGCACGTTTGGTCAATAATCTGTCCCAGAACCTGCAGAAGAGTGACCTACATCACTGAGAATCTCATTGGTCTTTCGGGCTCGAATAGCATCCTCCTGTTCCGGATGGCAAGTCCACTGGTGCAGGTAGGTGCGGTAGAGGACGTCGCTCAACATGTCCTGGCACCGCTTTGCAACTTTGTTAGCGATGATGTCAGAGGGGAGGTGTATCTTGGTCTTGGTTTGATGGTAGTTCTTCTGGTAGATCCTCTGTTAGAACATGGATTATTAGGATAAGAAACAATTACATCTTTAGATATGAAGCAACTTAAAGAAAACATCCAATCCACATGTCTAAGTTCTTGGGTATGTTGTTACGCCAGGGCATTTATTACGGTATTACTTTTTAAATTAATTTGTAAAAAGCATTGTTGTTTGTAGATTGTGGAATAAACAGGAGCATTAGTAAATTGTAAGATGCCTTACCAGCCCCTTATTCTTCTCCTGCTGTCCACAGCGAACAACCTCAGGGAAGTCCACCAGGGTTCCAGCCATGTAGTGACCTTTGGCTTTCTCGTGGATTTTCTTGTATTTGACCTAGTGTCCAAAAATAATCAAGGTCACATTTTTGTCCACATAAAATCAAAATGAAATGTGTTTTTGGCTTGAAAGTCCTTTTCATAAATATAAAAAATTATCTCACTTACATCACTAGCAATATCTCTGCCCTTTTTGCCGCTGACCAGTGGGATGTATTCATGGTTCAGTTTGTAGCTTGTAGCCTTAGACCCGTCCCAATGGGATTTGTAGTGTTTCTGAAAACACAAGTAGTTTCTGAAGTTAAAAGTAGACAAACAGAATTATAGCACACATAGAAATGAATCAATTACTTTGCATTACCTCACTGATGTTCTTGGCCATCTCTCTGCTATGAGCCAGTTGAGGAGTATCATCAGAACCAATGTAATGTCCTTTTTCAGCATTAAAAGACTCTTTGTATTTCAGCTACAGTGGAAAAAAATAGCAAATGTAATCATTTATGAACATTCATTGCTGTTTTGACTTCCAATCCTTAAAAGTGCAAAGTGCTGGATTACATACGTCACTGAGGTTGGCTGCATTTATTTTTGCCAGGATGATCTCAGGACGATCCACAATCAGGGTGAATTTTCCAAATCCCTCTTTGGCATTTTTTGTGTAATGCCTCTGTAGATAAAATTAAATCAACAAAATAATGAAAAATAAGACCAAATGGGCAACATGTGGCAAAAGAACACATATAAATCAGATGGTAGTGCAGGGATCATACATCATTTAGAATTTCTTGAGCCTTCCTGACTTTGACGTGGTCAACAGAGTCTGCTGCCACCCAGCCACAGCCGCGGAGCCATTCCAGATCAGCTCTATACACTTTCTGTAGATAGAAATCAAAATATTTTGTAAAAAATTTAAGACAAAAATATGTTATTGGATGAACACAATAATTCAGAGTCTGTCCTCTCACATCACTCTGGAGGTCATAAATTTTTCTGGCTTGGACCACATCGTTGGAGTCAGGCAGACATGTCCACTGGTGCAGGTGAGTTCTGTAGTTGAAGTCGTTGACTTGGATCTGGCATTTCTTGGCTAATTCAAGATTCAGCATGTCGGCTGGGAGGTTGAACTTGGTCTTGGACTTGTTGAAGTCCTTCTTGTACAGAACATCACTGGCGATCTTGCCGGAGTTCAGAGCCAGCACAATAAGAGGATCGTCCTGAACGCTGAGGGCCCCGATGTGGTGACCCAGTTGTTTGCGGTATCCCTCCAGGTACTTGTGCTACAGGACAAATATAAATATTTATCTCTAGTTGTATTCTCTGTTAGATGAAAAGATAACCATTTTTAAAGCTCTTAATGTGAAATAAACTCTTGAAGAATTGTCCCACTGCTCACCTTACTCTGCACTTTAGTTGTAACAATGCACTGTTTGATTGGTACAGCATCTCCAGGCATGAAGTATCCTGTGGCTTTCACCTTGTCCCATGCTTGAGTGTACAGTTTCTACAAGAAACAAAAATAATTATTATATTTGTCTCTGTTTGCCAGCTGTGCAGAAGGAAGGAAAACACCAATACATGGCAAAGTACAATTCATAAATTATATCATTCACTTGACTTACCGGGTGAATGTTTTTAGCCACCTCTCTGGCTGTGGCAAGACCTGGAGTGTCCACCAGTGAGTACTTAGTCTTGTCATGGTGCCAAGCTTCACGATATTTGGCCTGAAAAGAATGAGAAATACAAATATTATCAAAAACTCCTCTGTAACTGAAAAATCTGCATAAGCATATAGTTCTTATTTCAATGGCAAAAACTGAACCTTACATCATTTAGAACCTCAGCAGCATTCTTGGCACAAGCTAAGTCAACTCTGTCCACTGGAACTGTGTATTTCTGTTCATCCAGTTTGACACGGTAGCCTCTCTGTGTGAAAAAATATAAAGAAAATTAAGTAAAGTTTTGGAGCTCCAATAAAATAGACAGTACTAATGATCAAGAATTTTCTTGATTCAAGTGTCAAACTTACATCGGCGAGGATCTTCTGTGCGTTCTTCACCTTTATAACGTCCACACATTCATGTGGCATCCATCCACAGCCTCGTATCCACTCCAGATCAGCTCTGTACACAGACTGAGAGAAAAACAATTCATAGAAACAATAATCTAAATGAGAGAGATTCTTTACTTGATTTGTAATACTTTCCACAAAAACAGTCATCAACGTACATCACTTTGGAGATCATAAACTTTTCTGGCTTGAACCACATCGTTGGAGTCCGGCAGACACGTCCACTGATGCAAATAGGTTCTATAGTTGAAGTCATTCACTTGGATCTGACATTTTTTGGCAAGCTCAAGTGTCAGCATGTCCGCTGGCAGGTTGAATTTGGTCTTGGACTTGTTAAAGTCCTTTTTGTACAGAGCATCGCTGGCAATCTTGGCAGAATTCATGGCCAGCATGATGAGAGGGTCGTCCTGGACACAGCGGGCACCAATGTGGTGACCAACCTGCTTCCGGTATCCGGTTTTGTACTTGTACTAATAGGGAAAAAACAAAGGGATTAAAGAAAATTCAGCAAAATGGATTGTAAATTAAAATGATTTTTTTTTTCTACTTACATCACTAATGATGTCTCTGGAGGCTTTAGCTCTCAAAACAGAGATGGCGTCTTGTCTGACGTTGTATACTTTGGCCTTCTGGTCATCCCATGACTTTGTGTATAGTTTCTGCTCAAAGCAAGAAGGATAATTAGAAAATTCCATGTGTGATATTCATGTAAAACTAAAATACACATTTTAAGTCAATAAGCACTTCAGTATGGACATAATTGTTATTAAAGTGGTAGCATTAATGCAAACTTACATTGCTGATAGCGATAGCATTAGCCTTGGCCAGTTCATAGGGGGGGATGTCAGGTGGTATGTGAATGACAAGCTTGTCTTTGTCCCAGACTTCCCTATATTTCCTCTGTCAGAGAGATACAACATATATTTAGACCTGTTTTCAGATGAATCCATTTTGCATAAATAATTAAATCAAATATTTGAGTAAAGCTTTATTCCAACTAAAGAAATATTTTTGCAATGAGACGTTACTACTAACATCACTGAGGTTGTCAGCATTCTGCTTGGAAAGAACAACAGCTGGGAGGTCAACAACACTGGTGAACTTGACAGTGCTCGGATGCTGGCGGTAGAGTCGTTCATTAAGAATAGTCTGGGCATGTTTGACTTTAACAACATCCACTGACTCATGTGGTGACCAGCCACATCCTTTCAGCCACTCCAGATCAGCTTTGTAAACAGCCTAAAAGACAGGAATGTTTTAATTTCACTGAAGATGATGTTTTCAGATCATTTATACTTTTTAAACAAAGATTGAAATTCCAAATACTGATGTGAAAATATTTGAAACCAAATAAATACATATGATTATTAAAAATATATTTATTGGCCCAAAGCTTAACAAGATATACTCACATCACTTCGTAAGTCGTAGATTTTCCGGGCCTGAACCACATCATTGGAGTCTGGAAGGCAAGTCCACTGGTGTAGATGAGTTCTGTAGTTGAAGTCATTCACTTGTTTCTGGCATTTTTTGGCCAGTTCAATCGTCAGCATGTCAACTGGGAGGTGGTACTTGGTCTTGGTTTTGTTGAATTCCTTTTTATAGATATTGTCACTGGAGATCTTAGCTACATGAGCGGCTAGCAAGCTCATTGGGTCATCTTTAATACTGAGGGCACCGATGTGATGGCCACACTGCTTGCGGAAACCAGCCTTGTATTTGTACTGGAAATAAAATGAAGACAATTACCATTAATTACATTGTACTTACTGAAATTTAAGTTTAAAAAACAGCAAAGAGAAATTTGTTTGTATAATTGAATGAAGTAAAAAAAAAAGGTTTGAGAGGAGATACAAACTTACATCACTGGCGATATCACGGGATGCTTTGGCAGCTAAAACAGAAACAGCATCTTTGGGAAGGAAGTAGCCCTTGTTGATGGCAGCAACAAAACCTTCACGATAATGTTTCTGGGGAAAAACACAAGATGCTGTCAGGTTTTATTACATGCTAAAAATGTCTTTGTATCATTTTAATGGGAAACAATATAAAAATGACTGATATGATAATGACCTCTAATGCACTAACTGGTTAGATAAATATGCTACTTTGCTTGCTGTATTACCAGACTGGTGTTGAGTTTATTCTGCTGGGCCAAGATGATCTCTGGTGTGTCAGGCATGATGTGGAGGTTGGTCTTATCATGCTCCCAGGCCTCAATGTAGGCTTTCTGTGAGCAAGATTTGAAAAACACAATATTATAATGATTCAAGGTAAATTTATTAAAATCATAAAACGTTAAATACACGTTTGGGTTTAAAAAGCTCCTGATTGCATCTGGGTTGATCAAAATACTTTTTGTACCTTGTTCATAATCTGGGCATTAGCCTGAGCAAGAGCATATGGCATGTCTGTTGTGTTGGCAGTGAACTTGAATTTGCTGGGATGCTGTCGGTACTTCCTGTCACTCAGAATCTCTGCTGCTTTCTTGGCTTTCTCCACTTCCAGTGAACCTATTGGCACCCATCCCACTCCTTTGACCCATTCCATGTCAGCCTTGTACACAGCCTATAGACAGGAGGAAAAGAGTCAGACTTAGTCTCTTTGTAGAAAAATAATAACAATGTTGCACTATTTTTCAAACATAAGGGACTCTTTGTACATACATCACTCTGAAGGTCATAAGCCTTTCTAGCCTGGACCACATCAGTGGAGTCTGGCAGACAGGTCCAGTTGTGCAGGTGAGTTCTGTAGTTGAAGTCGTTGACTTGGATCTGGCATTTCTTGGCCAGTTCAAGATTCAGCATGTCCACTGGGAGGTGGAACTTGGTCTTGGACTTGTTGAAGTCCTTCTTGTACAGAACATCACTGGCGATCTTGCCAGAGTTCATAGCCAGCACAATAAGAGGATCGTCCTGAACGCTGAGGGCTCCGATGTGGTGACCAGTCTGTTTACGGTAGCCAGCCTTGTATTTATACTGTGAAAAGATAAGACACAAAATTACAGTTGACTGTATAAAAATAAACATGTTTAGAAAAGACAACAAAGCATTGACTCATATGTTACACACATCACTGATGATTTCTCTTCCATGTTTGGCAGCAATAACAGAGACAGCATCGGGCTTCATGTTGTAACCTTTTCTGAACATCTTCTCAACAGCTTCTCTGTATATTTTCTGTAAAGAAAAAACATAAAATAAAGCTATTATGAATTAAAAAAAGGAATAAGAACAACTGAAATAAGTCAAATCTGTTTAGACATACATTGCTGATGTTGTATGCGTTAACTTTGGAGAGCAACAGTTCAGGAAGATCAGGGGTCACATGGGTCTTTATTTTATCTGCTTCCCATGCAGCAATGTAGTTTCTCTATGGAGAGAAGCAGAAATAAGTAACACAAGAACACAGACAGTAAATACCAAAAAGATGATCATTGACAACTTCTTACCTTATTAATAATATCAGCATTTGTTTTGGCTAGGATCATGGGCATAGCAGTCATATCACTTCTGAACTTCAGTGTTTCTGGTTTCTGCTTGTACAGACGGTCACTAAGAATCTTTGCAGCATTCTTGGCTTTCAACACATCCAAGGAACCAATGGGGATCCACCCTACTCCAACAACCTCATCCATGTCAGCTTTGTAAACAGCCTGGGGAGAAGAACTCAAATGTGAGACGATACATAAAAACAGTGGCATAAAATAATAAACTAAATATATGACAAAGGGACTCACATCACTCTGAAGATTGTAGGCTTTCCTGGCCTGGACCACATCATTGGAATCAGGCAGACATGTCCACTGGTGCAGGCGAGTTCTGTAGTTGAAGTCGTTGACTTGGATCTGACATTTCTTGGCTAATTCAAGATTCAGCATGTCGGCTGGGAGGTTGAACTTGGTCTTGGACTTGTTGAAGTCCTTCTTGTACAGAGCATCGCTGGCGATCTTGGCTGAGTTCAGAGCCAGCATGATGAGCGGGTCGTCCTGGACGCAGCGGGCACCGATGTGGTGACCAGTCTGCTTACGGTATCCAGTTTTGTACTTGTACTAATAAAATGACAAGAAACGGTTTAAGATACAACTATAACAGTTGCATTATACTGAACAAGTAAATTATCAATAACAAGCAAAAATCACAGTGGCAGCATGACAAATTACTGTTCTTATTCAACTTTGGGATATATTATTTGAGCACATTTGGAAAGTTTTTAGTATTTTTTTTTTTTTTTTTTTTACATGTGAATGAATCCAACATGTTGACCCAGGTAAAACTGAAGAAGGTTTCTTTATACCAAAATATTTTCTGGTAATATCTACAGTATATTAGACTTGTACAATGTGTGTTTTACTGCCATCAAAAACATAAAGAGCAGCTATGAAAGCCTCTCTGGCAAAATACAAAATTAGATTTTTGCTTGGTAAAGCTGTTCTGTGTACTCCTAAATAAAATCCCCCATTAGCTCTTATCTATGAGTTGTTTTTTTAAAATCACTTAATAAAATAAATTACTTCATCAGAATATAAACAACATAAACAGACACATAACGCAATAAGAGCAACTCACGTCACTGACGATGTCCCTGGAGGCCTTGGCAGACTTGACAGAGACTGAGTCTGGAGGAAGGAAGTAGCCTTTCCTGATAGCCTCCTCAAAACCTTGTTTGTAGAGTTTCTATACAAAAGATAGAAAATAAGATTGATTTAAAACATTGTGTTTTATTTGTGGCACATAACCATGTAATAGTAAGTTTTGCACTAAGATTTTGAATTGATTGATCACATTCAGAGACCCCACTACAAGAATTTCATCTGCAAGTCAGTTGAAACTGAACAGTTAAAATTGCTAAAATATTTCTCCAACTTTTGTAAATATGACAATAAAAACATGACAATGAAAACTGCAAGACAGTTCTTGCTGGAACAGCTCTAGCTAAGATCAGATATCATTAAACAGGCTTTATATATATCTATTCTTTAATGAATTAAACTAACCTTGCTCATGTTGACAGAATTTTGTTGAGAGAGGATGATCTCAGGAGTGTCAGGCATGATGTGCAGCTTGGTCTTTTCATTCTCCCATGCCTCAGTGTAAAGGCGCTGCAACAAACCACGTGCAAATTGCAAAGATACATTGAAGATTTTTCTCAATAAAAATACAAGGACTTTTTTTCTGTATATCCAGATGAGTCAGTTTACCTTGTTCATTGTGTGGGCATTACTCTTTGCCAGCACAAGATTCATGGCATCTATTGGACTAGTAAATTTAACAGTGCTGGGGTGTTGACGGTAGTTCCTATCACTCAAAATCTCAGCAGCCTTCTTTGCTTTGTCCACTTCAATTGAACCAATGGGGACCCAGCCCAGACCTTGGAGCCACTTCAGATCAGCTTTGTACACAGCCTGGATAGCACAGCAGCAGAAAGATTGATTATGACATACTTTGTTTCACAAAATCTGAGGTGGTCATAAACAAAATTAGAATAATTCTCACATCACTCTGGAGGTCATAAGCCTTTCTAGCCTGGACCACATCGTTGGAGTCTGGCAGACATGTCCAGTTGTGCAGGTGAGTTCTGTAGTTGAAGTCGTTGACTTGAATCTGGCATTTCTTGGCCAGTTCAAGATTCAGCATGTCGGCTGGGAGGTTGAACTTGGTCTTGGACTTGTTGAAGTCCTTCTTGTACAGAGCATCACTAGCGATCTTGGCTGAGTTCAGAGCCAGCATGATGAGCGGGTCGTCCTGGACGCAGCGGGCACCAATGTGGTGACCAGTCTGCTTACGGTATCCAGTTTTGTACTTGTACTAATAGAAAGTAAAAAGACAGAGTCAAATACTGCTGCTGCTTGGAAAATACATATTTTTCATATTGAAGTCACCTGCTATCTATAATATGAATAAAAATAAAATGAAACGTCACTTACATCACTAGCAATGTCCCTGGATGCTCTGGCTGCGATGACGGATACGGCATCATTACGCAGATCGTAGCCCTTCTTCTTGGAATCTTCATTTGCCTGTTTGTACTTTTTCTATAAACAAATCCAAAAGAATTACATATATTTACTATCAAAGGTAATAAATGAATTTGTTGTATTGATTTATTCTTACATACCAAACTATAAATGACATTGTTTGCTTTGGCTAGAACAACATCCATGGCATCTGGCATGACGTGGATCTTTGTCTTTTCATTCTCCCAGGCTTCAATGTATGCTTTCTGTTACATAAACCAACAAAATGACCATTTACATAGAGTGTAGAAAGTAAATCTTTGCTTAATGAGTTTTATGAATAGTTGATTGCATTGTTTGAATTTGGTGACATACCTTGTTCATATTCTGGGCATTGGCTTTTGCCAAAACAACTGGCATGTCCTCAGTGGTGAGCTTAAATTTGAAGTTGCTTGGGTGCTGACGATACTTTCTGTCACTTAAGACTTCACCAGCTTTCTTCGCTTTTTCAACATCCAGTGACCCGATAGGCACCCACCCAATACCCTGCATTAACCTCTGATCCTCCTTATACACATTCTGGTTAAAACAAAGGTGATACATATGGTAAATAGAGTATAATGAGATATAAACTTTACACCTGTAGATTCAAAACATTTCACAGAAAAAATTAAAACATCATACTAACATCACTCTGGAGGTCATATGCATGCCTGGCCTGGACCACATCATTGGAATCAGGCAGGCAAGTCCACTGATGCAGGTGAGTTCTGTAGTTGAAGTCGTTGACTTGGATCTGGCATTTCTTGGCCAGTTCAAGATTCAGCATGTCCACTGGGAGGTGGAACTTGGTCTTGGACTTGTTGAAGTCCTTCTTGTACAGAGCATCACTAGCGATCTTGGCTGAGTTCAGAGCCAGCATAATGAGAGGGTCGTCCTGGACGCAGCGGGCACCAATGTGGTGACCAGTCTGCTTCCGGTATCCAGTTTTGTACTTGTACTAGAAGAATGTTTTCAAAAATACATATATGAAATTAATTTTCATACTAACTTTTATGATAAATTGCATAAAGATCAGTCTATAAAAGCAGAATATCCTTGGATATTTCCAGTAGCTTACATCACTGGCAATGTCCCGGGATGCCTTGGCTGCAATGACGAAAACAGCATCATTACGCAGATCGTAGCCCTTCTTTTTGGCATCTTCATTAGCTTGTTTGTACCTTTTCTGGAAAATAAACCCACCACAGATGTTAATAATGATCTTTTTCTAAAGATGAAGGATATTACAGTATTGTATTTGGAAAAGATCTGACTTGAAATCTGATATTATCACCATTCTATTAAATAAAATTTAGTAGTAATAATACAAAAAAAACCTTACCAAACTGAAATTATAATTGTTTGCTTTGGCAAGGAGTACGTCCATGGCATCAGGCATGATGTGGATCTTTGTCTTCTCGTTTTCCCAGCTTTCAATATATGCTTTCTGCAGATGTGGAGAAAAATGTGCACGTAAATTATGTTACACACTCAAAGGATATACTCATACAATATAAACAATTTTCTTTGATCAGTGTTATATTTCAGTGAAAATAGTTTTTGCATGTAATAACAGCTGATGGCAGGGAATTTCTAAAAACAAACCTTGTTCATATTCTGAGCATTGGCCTTAGCGAGCGCCATTGGCATGTCCTCAGTGGTGAGCTTGAATTTGTACTTGCTTGGGTGTTGACGATACTTTATATCACTCAGGACTTCACCAGCTTTCTTCGCCTTCTCAACATCCAGCGACCCAATAGGCACCCATCCAATACCCTGCATCAACTTCAGATCCTCTTTGTACACAGCCTGAACAAAATAAAAGTAATTTACATAATAAAAATTATTTTTAAAACAACAAAAGTAATCATAAACACAACTTTAAATAATATAGCTCACATCACTCTGGAGGTCATATGCATGCCTGGCCTGGACCACATCATTGGAATCAGGCAGACATGTCCACTGATGCAGGTGAGTTCTGTAGTTGAAGTCGTTGACTTGGATCTGGCATTTCTTGGCCAGTTCAAGATTCAGCATGTCCACTGGGAGGTGGAACTTGGTCTTGGACTTGTTGAAGTCCTTCTTGTACAGAGCATCACTGGCGATCTTGGCTGAGTTCAGAGCCAACATGAGCAGAGGGTCATCCTGGACGCTGCGGGCACCGATGTGGTGACCAACCTGCTTGCGATATCCAGTCTTGTACTTATACTGCAATGAAAGAATAAAAATGTATTTATCAGAACCTTACAGATATAGTAAAGCTATAAGGAAGTTTTGCTAAACTGCTATGAGTCAGTGCCAATTTAAAAATGCGGTGTCTCTTCATTTTTTACATTTTTAGAATATTCCTTAATTATTCTACTTATGAAGAGAAATAATTTCATTATCTTACATCACTGGCAATATCTCTGGAGGCCCTCGCTGCAAGAATGGAAATGGCATCATTTCGCAGGTCATATCCCTTCTTCTTGGCTTCTTCATTTGCCTGCTTGTACATTTTCTGCATAAACAAACAAAAACCTCTTTAGTTATTTTCTATAAAACCTTACAACATGATGCTTTATGGAGCATGGAAACAACTTTCTGATTATCATTAAAAAGGACTCACCACACTGTAGATGACTTTGTTGGCTTTGGCCAGAACAACATCCATGGCATCAGGCATGACATGGATGGTGGTCTTGTCTTTGTCCCAGGCTTCAGTATAGGCTTTCTGTAAACACAAAATGAGTTATAATTACATTTTTTAAGTGATAATTTAAAACATTCGCTGGCATCTGTGTACAATGATATTCCATTTTTGTCCCAGTTAAATAAAAAAATATATATATTTTTTTCCTTTGATAACTTTCAGGCTGGTATAATTTATTAGCCTGTCTTTCTTGTATTGTGTGTTTATTGCTCTTTGTTCATTTGTGACACTTTTTTGTTCAAAATAAATCTTAATTTATTTTACATTTATATTGTTAAAAATAATACAACAGGAAACACAATTTACGTGTTCTAAGACTGAAAAACTTGTAGAAGGTGGTGAATATTTCATTTTACTTTAAAGAAGCAAGCAACATAAAATCAATGTAAAGTAGCAATAAAAGTATGTTATTATGTGACTTGTGCAAATAATTTTTTTACTCTTCAGAGTGTAACATAAGTTTTCTTTTTACTAGAGAAATTAGTTTAGCACAAATATATTTTGAATAACATAAAATTCCTTTTACTAATATGATGTATTTTTCTGTTACTGGTTTAATAATACATAATATGCTTTCTTCAGTTATTTGTCTGCAGTACATTCTGTAACATTTTTTGTTTTTTAAACAAAATACATACACAATACAAACAACTCTTAAAAATAATGACAATAAATACATTAGACAAAAAGGAAGAGTCATTATTTTGTAACTAATTTTACACCTAACAGCAATTAGAGGATTTAAAAACATACCTTGTTTATATTCTGAGCACTGGCCTTAGCGAGCACCATTGGCATGTCCTCAGTGGTGAGCTTGAATTTGTACTTGCTTGGGTGTTGACGATACTTTATGTCACTCAGGACTTCACCAGCTTTCTTCGCCTTCTCAACATCCAGCGACCCGATAGGCACCCATCCAATACCCTGCATCAACTTCAGATCCTCTTTGTACATGACCTGAACAAACACACAGATTGTTAACTTAATATGTCATCTAAAAAGTTAAAAGTAAACAAGCAAACAAAAAGTGTACCTGTAGAGAATCATACTTACATCACTCTGTATGCTGTATGCAAGTCTGGCCTGGACCACGTCATTTGAGTCAGGCAGACATGTCCAGTTGTGTAGACGTGTAATGTAATTGGCATGGTTGACCTGAATCTGGTTCTTCTTGGCCAGTTCAAATGCCAGCATGTCCACAGGCAAGTTGAACTTGGTCTTGGACTTGTTGAAGTCCTTTTTGTAAAGGGCATCACTGGCAATCTTGGCTGAATTCAGAGCCAGCATGAGCAGAGGGTCGTCCTGGATGCTCAGAGCACCGATATGGTGCCCAACCTGCTTCCGGTATCCAGTCTTGTATTTATACTATGGAAAAAATAGAAAGTGTTTGTTATCACTGAAATGTGGTGATGAAGAGGAGAAATACACACACTCACATCACTAGCAATACGAGTGGAGGCTTTGGCAGCTTGGATTGCAATGGCATCATGACGAAGGTTATGGCCCTTCTTCTTTGACAGCTCATTGTCCAGTTTGTATCGTTTCTGTAACAGAAGACAGAATGCAACATTTTGAAAAGGAGAGTATGTCTTCTTTCATTTGTGTTTATGCTTTGTGTCACTGTGTGCTGCAAAAGGAAGAGAATACACTACCTCACTGTAGTTCTTCCTGTTTTCCTTGGCTAGGACAATGTCCATTGCATCTGGCATGATGTGGATTGAAGACTTGTCTTTATCCCAGACTTTTGTGTAGGATTGCTAAAAAAAAAAGTTATTTGTTACATATTAAAGTTTAAAACACAGTACTTATGTAAAGTTAATTTAATGTTCCGTCATGTACCTTATCCATAATCTGGTTGTTGGCAGTGGCCAGCGTTAGGTCCATAGAATGCATGTCTTTGGTGAATTTGAACTTGCTGGGATGCTGACGGTATCGTTTCTCACTCAAAATCTGACTAGCTGTCTTTGCTTTCTCGACATCAATCGAACCAATAGGCACCCATCCAATTCCTTTCATGTAAAGGTCATAATCTTTCTTATACTCATTCTACAAATTAAATAAAGTTATAGTTATAAACCAAAACAGCATTGTCACATACAATAATACAATTGAAAAATACTGAGTAGGATTTATTACATACATCACTGGCAATAAACTGCATGTTACGAGCCAGTTCCAGGTTCATGGCACCAGGGAGGAGCAGATTGGAGTGCCGGATCTGTCTGTATCCTGCCATCGTCTGAGCAGCAGAGGCCTGCTTGGCCTGGACCACACTCCACATGTCCACTGGAGAGTGATACTTCAGCTTGGCTTTGTGGTAGTCCTTCTTGTACAGCTTGTCACTCTGATGCTTAGCCACCTCCATGTAGTGAACCAGGAGAGGATCATCCTGGAGGCTGCGGAAGCCAACATGGTGGCCCCTTGCCTTCTCATAGGCCAGCTTATACTTGTACTGTGATACCAAACACATACCCATTACACAAATTGTACAGCAACAAATAAACATGTTTCCGTTCTATAAATGAACTTTTTGGCAGCTTACATTACTGGCAATTGTGGTACCAGACTTTGCAGCCACAATAGGGATGGCATCTGCTTTGAGGTTGTAGCCTTTATTGGCCATCGCCACAACACCTGCTTTGTAAAGTTTCTGTAAGTTATAAAAACAGAAGTGTAAGAATGCTTTTTATATTAACATACAGAAGTAGCTATTACAAGAAGCTAATGTATCAATTCCCCCTACATTGCTCATGTTGAGGGCATTAGCCTTGGCCAGGACAATTTCAGGAGCATCTGGCATCACATGGACTTTCAGCTTGTCTTTATCCCAAGCTGAAGTGTAGGCTTTCTATAAATAAAAACATTAGAAAACAAATGATTCAGTATTGTTTGTAATTGTACTACATAATTGTTTTCTTAGATGTACTTCAAAACAGGTTTTAAATGTTAGTACCTTGTTCATGATCTGGTTGTTGGCAGTAGCCAGAGTCAAGTCCATGGAGTCCATCAGTTTGCTGTATTTGAATTTGGATGGATGCTGGCGATACTTCTTTTCACTCAGAATTTCTCCACCAACTTTAGCCGTCTCAACTGCCAGTGACCCAATAGGGACCCATCCAATACCCCTAAAATAGTTGTTCCATTCAGACTTGTAGTTCCACTGAAATTAAGTAAATACAAATAGATCTCATGAATCCAAAGGGTATTGACATAATTTACTATGCTATCTATCACATTGTAAAATTAGTATTTCGAAAATACAAACTCACATCACTAGACTGGAAATTCATTTTACGTGCAAGTTCAAGGTTCATAGCATCAGGGAGGAGCAAATTGGAGTGATGGATCTTTCTGTATCCAGTCATCGTCTGAGCAGCAGAGGCCTGCTTGGCCTGGACCACACTCCACATGTCCACTGGAGTGTGATACTTCAGCTTGGCTTTGTGGTAGTCCTTCTTGTACAGCTTGTCACTCTGATGCTTAGCCACCTCCATGTAGTGAACCAGGAGAGGATCATCCTGGAGGCTGCGGCAGCCAACATGGTGACCTCTCGCCTTCTCATAGGCCAACTTGTATTTGTACTGTGACACAAAATACATACTCATTCAAACAAATTGTACAGCGACATAGAAAAATGCATTTTAAATCCATAAATGAACTTTTTGGTAGCTTACATTACTGGCAATTGTGGTACCAGACTTTGCAGCCAAAATAGGAATGGCATCTGCTTTGAGGTTGTAGCCTTTGTTGGCCATCTCCACAACACCTGCTTTGTAAAGTTTCTGTAAAAAACACAAATGTGCATGATGAAGGAAATGTGCATGTTGTTCTCTTCCCATTAATTGATATAATTCATGATGTATA
Source organism: Callopanchax toddi (assembly GCA_006937965.1). NCBI lineage: Eukaryota > Metazoa > Chordata > Actinopteri > Cyprinodontiformes > Nothobranchiidae > Callopanchax > Callopanchax toddi. Next base: position 741,120 of record SSNR01000187.1, read on the forward strand.
AATAGTTTTATATACTGCACCACAGACAGCATAGAATATTGTGTAATTGTTTCAAATGTGTAGCAGGTTGTCTTACATTGCTCATGGTTAGAGCATTCGCCTTTGCCAGGACGATCTCAGGAGAATCTGGCATCACATGGATACTCAACTTGTCTTTGTCCCAAGCTGCAGTGTAAGCTTTCTGTAAAAAGATAAAGACATAAATGATCAAACTTGTAAACAAGTTGACTTTTTGTCACATCATACATTTAAACACGACACACCTTGTTCATGATCTGGTTGTTGGCAGTAGCTAGAGTCAGGTCCATGGAGTCCATCAGTTTGCTGAACTTGAAGGTAGATGGATGAGTGCGGTACTTCCGGTCACTCTGAATCGCACCACCAACTTTAGCAGTTTCAACACCAAGTGACCCAATAGGCACCCACCCAATGCCTCTGATGTAGTTGTTCCATTCAGACTTATAATTAACCTAAAACAATGAAACAATGAAATAAGACATTTATTTTAAATTTAGGAATAATCTGAGAATTATTTACTTAAATGTAAATAAATCATAATGTGTAGATTTGACTTATTAGAAACAATTCACTCATATATCATGTCCGTGATACTAACATCACTAGCTATTTCATTCATGTTGCGACACAAGTGCAGGTGCAAGTTGTCAGGAAGGAGGAGGAAGCTGTGAGGGATCTTTTTGTATCCAGTCATCGTCTGAACAGCAGAGGCCTGCTTGGCCTGGACCACACTCAACATGTCCACTGGAGTGTGATACTTCAGCTTGGCTTTGTGGTAGTCCTTCTTGTACAGCTTGTCGCTCTGATGCTTAGCCACCTCCATGTAGTGAACCAGGAGAGGATCATCCTGGAGGCTGCGGAAGCCAACATGGTGGCCCCTTGCCTTTTCATAAGCCTTTTTGTACTGAACCTGAAATGAATACAAATGTTATGTGTATGTGATGAATACAATACCTCAGTAATACTTTATTAGTAATTTTTGAATATGCTAATTACATACATTGCTGGCAATGTGTCTGCCCTGCTTGGCATGGAGAATAGGAATAGCATCAGGCTTCATGTCATATCCTTTGGCGATATCCTCCTGCCACTTGTGCTTGTAGTGACTCTGCAAAAATAAAGAGTGAAATAACCACAAGGTTTTATTGAGCTCTCATTTTTCTATGTTGTCAGAATTGTGCACTAAATAAAATCTTCAGCACTCAAACCTCGCTTAGGGTCTGGGCATTGAATTTAGCCTGAAGGAACTCTGGGCAGTCAGCAGGCAGATGGTAGGTGTGCATGAATTTTTCTCCAGAGGCTTTGTATGCAATCTATATGGAAGGGGGAAAAAAATCATTTAGAGATTAAAAAGAAACATGTAAGTAATTTCATATCTTTTAAAACTATTAAAATGTTACTGTTTTAAAGGGGAAGCATTCTTACTTGGTCCATTTGTTTTGTGTTGGTCATAGCCAGAGTCATGTTCATGGCATCAGTCTTGCTTGTGTATTTAAAAGAACTTGGATGCTGGCGATAGTTTCTCTCATCTAACGCGGCTTTGGCAGCTTTGGCTTTCTCAACATCCAAAGAGCCAATAGGGACCCAACCTATACCTTTAAAGTAGCTGTTGTATTCTGACTTGTAGACATTCTGTCAGTATAAAAGAAACCAAAATACAAATCAGCACATATATACGGTTCTAGGATTGATCAATAGCAATATAAAAAAAAAAGAAAGGGCATACATCACTTTGAATGTCCATCATGTTGCGACACAGCTGCAGGCGCATGTTGTCAGGAAGAAGGAGGAAGCTGTGATGGATCTTTTTGTATCCAGTCATCGTCTGAGCAGCAGAGGCCTGCTTGGCCTGGACCACACTCCACATGTCCACTGGAGAGTGATACTTCAGCTTGGCTTTGTGGTAGTCCTTCTTGTACAGCTTGTCGCTCTGCATCTTAGCCACCCCCATATAGTGAACCAGGAGAGGATCATCTTGGAGGCTGCGGAAGCCAACATGGTGACCTCTTGCCTTCTCATAGGCCAACTTGTACTTGTACTGTTTAAAAGAAAATATATCAAGAAAGACATTTGTAAATGGTTCATTTGAATGTCCTAACTTTTAAATATATTAGCAGAGTTCCAACTTACATTACTGGCAATGTCTCTTGAAGACCTTGCAGCAACAATGGGAATAGCATCTTCCTTCACATGATGTCCCTTCAGTAGATCTTGGCGATGAGCATATTTGTAATAATTCTAAAAACAAAGTTATTTTATAGTCATTATATTACTTTAATTTTGCTACATTATGCATATTTTGAGACCTTGCAACTGACCTGGCTAATGTTGACGGCATTGTATCTTGCTTGCATCAGTTCAGGAGCATCAGCTGGGAGGTGGTAAGTGTGCATGAACTTCTCTCCACTGGCTTTGTACTCTTTCTGCACAATTTCAGTGGAAAAAAATGTATGTCTATTGAAACCCTCTAAAACAATAAGAATTTTAATAGAACCAAATAAAGACAGTTTTTCTTTCTTCCTCACCACATTAAGTATCTTGGCATTGGCCTTAGCTAGCTCCATGCTCATGGAATCAGAGGTGCTGGTGAATTTGATTGTAGAAGGGTGCTGTCTGTACTTTGTCTCATTCAGAGCTGCTGCTGCTGCCTTTGCTTTTTCCACATCCAGGGAACCAATTGGAACCCAACCGATTCCTTTCATTGAGGTTTCATATTCCATTTTATAATTGTTCTGTAAATAAAAAGAGACAAGTCACAAAAGTGCACAACAATAAATTATTTAAAGATGGTATGTTGCAAATATTTCCAAAAGAAACAAAACTTACATCACTGGAATTAAAGTTCATGTTGCGAGCAAGTTGGAGACCCATTGCATCAGGCAGAAGACAATAACTATGATGATGCTGCTTGTAGCCAGCGAAGGTCTGAACTTTAGTAGCATGTTTAGCGTGAGCCACACTCAACATGTCCACTGGAGAGTGGAACTTCAGCTTGATCTTGTTGTATTCCTTCTTGTAGAGTTTATCACTCTGATGCTTAGCCACCTGCATGTAGTGAACTAGGAGAGGATCATCCTGGAGGCTGCGGAAGCCAACATGGTGGCCTCTCGCCTTCTCATAAGCCTTTTTGTACTGAACCTAGGAGTAAATAGGAAAATAATTACTCATCATATTTATATAACGTATAGAGAAGTACCTTTTCTGTTGTATGTTAAAATGGATTACAAACATGACTTTACACTCATTAAGGAGACTTACGTTGCTGACAGCATGTCGGGCTGCTTTGGCAGCAACAACAGGGATAGCATCAGGCTTCAAGTCATAGCCTTTGGCAATCAGCTCCTGCCAGGCAAGCTTGTAGTAGTTCTGAAAATTACAATTACAAACAAAAACACTTTTAGCAACTAGGGTGTGTCAGTGCATTCTAACAGTTTATCCAGTACTTATAATGGCACATTTAAAAGCAAACCAAATTACCTACTTTCACATGATTTCAAAATAGATCTACAAGAAAACACAAAGGAAGTTACTATTATTTATTTGTGTCACCTTGCTGATGTTGTAGGCATTGCACTGGGCCTGGAGGAACTCAGGGGCATCAGGAGGCAGAGAGTACTTCTGATGGATCTTCTCCAGACCTCTCTTGTAAAACAGCTATAACATGAATCAAAATTAGAACAACTCTTTCAAAGGAATTATTTTTAAAATTGCAAAATGACAGAGTTACAATTACAGTAAACCCACATCACTCCTCTGAAGCTGGTTGACTTTCGACTGCAGCATTATGGGGTGGTCATCAATAGCTGTGAATGGAATTGTGTCTGGATGCTGTCTGTATTTTTTCTAAAGAAAACAAGAACATAAAGATATAAATAAAGCGTTGCATCATCTATCACATGACCTCTTCTACTATTGATAGACGTGAAAAACTAATGTAATTCAGATGCTCACATACCTCGTTGAGGATCTCAGCAGCTTTCTTAGCCTTTTCCACCTCCATGGAGCCATAAGGGACCCATGGTGTTCCCTTAACGTAGTTGTTGTATTCAGACTTGTAATCATTCTGTAATGAAGAAAAACAAATCAAAACAATGACTGTGGAACTGATGTCTTAGTTAAAATTAAAACCTACTGTTATGGTATACATATGGTATATGTTACATAACAAGACAGGTGGAATGAGTTGGGAGCAGGGCCGAGCTATACCGATATAATTTTGCTGCTGTGAAATAAATCTGTATTTTGCCTTTTTTCTGCATCTTAATTTGACTAAAACATTATTATAATGGACTGAATAACCAGTTAATGTTCTATTATTTTGTTCTAAGGACATGTTTAGATGTCCTTTAATTTAACGCAACTTGTTGAGCTGTCTATGAGCTGGTTGCTATGACCACGGAGTGCGTGCGTCTCCCTGAGAGAGAGAGGAGAAAGGAGGAAATGAAGCGATTTTCTGGTTTATTTTGACCAGTTTTCTCTGTTTAGGTCTGACTTTGACCAACAGCGATCTGTTTAGTAATAAATCACTGAGTAGTCTCGAGTCTAAAACCTTCGTGTTTTTATTTTCACTTGCAGTCGATATGTTTATTGACGTCACTAGGCAGAATTAGTATCATTAGTATCACTACTGAGTGCGCTTTAAGAACTTTATTCTCACAATGCTAGTTGTTACCATTCACTTACATTGTTTTGGTTAATGCTAAAAGAGACTGCCGGATCAGGAAAACGGCTGGGCTGTTTACAAATTGTTTTTGCCCACTGATCTAACTATGAGGAATATGGCAATAGACAAAAAATCACTTTCTGTTTGAGTATCCCTTTAAAGGCAGAGAAGCTGATGTTTAAACTTTACAGATGCAATCATCATGCTACTGTGAAAGCAGTAGTTTGTCATATTTGAAATATAAATGTACTAACTCAATCTTATTCTCAATGTGTCAACCTGGAAAAGCTGAAAAAAATAGTTATAACCATTATAACTTCAGGGCTATCCTAACAGAGACCCTAGCCTAGTGATTTGACTCCCATCTGGGAGAGTGTGGGTTTGATACCCCGCCCAAACCAACTTTCATTATATGTTTAGATGTTACTGTTTAGGGACCAGGCAGGTTGACGTGCACAAACACTCACAAAAGAAAAAAATAAAGTCCGTATAAGGCTGGAGGGCCGGAAACATGTGGGTCGCATGCAGGCCGCCAGTTGCCGACCACTGCTGTAAACTGTTGACTCCAAATAATTGATAGGAAATTACCTTTAACCCTTTCCAGATTGATGGACAGCTACAGTTGATTCTTTAAAGTTATTGCTGACGTATTCCATGCTGCTTTACCTTATGTTAACACACACCTGTATGTCCCATACCAGCAAACTGGTAAAACACCTGCTTTACAGAGGTGGTCAGACTGATAATGACCAGCTAAGCTATACATTTTATTAGCAGCATCTGGCTGCTACTTTCCTTTTTAAAATCTATTGAAGCAGCAAGGATTTACTTGGTTTTTCACACAGCTTTTAAGAGAGGGTCATTTATTTTTTACCACAACTGTGATTTGTTTCTAATAAGATTATGTCATGTCTTTTTATACTTACATCACTCTGGATGGTGTTAGCTTTCTTGGCCAGGTCCAGCAGCACGCTGTCATGAGGAAGAAAATAGTTGGTGCTGATGCTCCTGTACCCACGCATGCTAGCGATGGCCTGGGACTTCTTAGCCAAGGTGACTGATATCATATCAAGTGGCGTATGATACTTGGTCTTGATCTTTTCATAGTTCTTCTTATACTCACGCTGTGGACATATCAGGGAGAATTTATTATTATATTGTCTCTATGTTTCAGCTCTGTTATTATGAAGGACAGTAACTAGCTTAATAAAAACTTACATCACTTTGAATTTTGGCCACATGAACGGAGTGCAAGATCTTGGGATCGTCATTGATGCTAAGAGCTCCGACCATCTGTCCCCTGTTCTTCTCATATTCCTTTTTATACTTAACCTGCAGAAATGAAAACAACATTTTTCACATGTTTAACAAAAGTTAAAGTGCGTAAAAACATAAAAATGTGGATAAGACATTTAAAAATGTATAAAGGTTGATATTGAATCATACTTACATCACTGGCAATGTTTGTGTGAGCGCGAGCAGCAAGAATTGAGATGGTGTCACCTTTGATGTCAAACTTCTTTGCTTTAGTTTTCTCCCAGTCATACTTATAACAACTCTGCAAGAAGAAAACACACCAAACGTTAAACTGATAGCAATCAAACCTATTAGGAACTAACAGGAATCAGTGGGTACTCACTTCACTCAGGTTAAAAGCGTTGACTCTGGACTGGATGAAGAAGGGATAATCTGGGGGGAGGCTATACTTGATCTTTGTTTGCTCATGCTTAGCCTTGTAGTTTAACTGCAAAACAAAAACAATTCTTTTACAATTCTGTTCAGGTAACTTGCTTTTTTTCCCCGTCACTGGAGGGCAGTATTGCGTCAGCTAGAGACTGATTCTTTTCTTGCCTCCCAAACCCTCCTCTGATGACAGATTTTATTCTGGGCCAACTGAATGCTTGTTTCTATTTTTACAACAGAGAAACGGCTCTCCAGTTTCCATGGAGCTCACAGAAAGACATCTGGGCTACACGGATGATCGGACACAGTTAACACGGAACAGCATTACTAGGAGAATTTGATGTAAAGTATTACTCTTTAAAAAATTCACCCTAATAAATAGATTACAACTAAAAATCACATTTCTGAACAGATTATGAGTCATAATCATGATATATCAAAAACCAACGATTATGGTCATTTTGTATCACATTTTCTTGGAGATTCTTAGATAATATGGGCCAAACATGACACCTACGTCACTAAGCTGTTTGGCGTTGATGCTGGCTTGAACAAGGACTGGTGAATCCACGACTTGAGTGAATTTCACTTTGTCTGGATGCTGCCGGTAAACTTTCTGCAAACAGTAAATAAAAAAAAAGTGTTATGTATACATGGAATATTAATTAAAGTAATTGTATAGAAGAGATTGGCTGTAACTACTTACGTCGCTACAGTGCTGAAGCTTCTTCGCTGCTTCATATTCAGGTGTAACAGTTTGAGGAAAGAAGCATCTAGTTTTTATGTCTTCATAATCTGCCTTGTATAATTGCTGAGGGAGAAAATGTAATTGGTGAGACCCAGATTGTGGAATAAAAATTATATTCCTAATTCGCAAAAACATTTCTGAAAAACCATTAATTAAAATATATGTTTACCTCATTCTTCATTTCCTCAACCTTCTGGCAGTGAAGCATGTAGACGTCTTCATAGCTGCCAACGTAGTGGCCCTTCACCTCCCTATCATACTTCTCTTTGTAGCGGATCTAAAACATATTGAAATAATTAAATGCATTTTAAAAAGCAAAAAGAAATATTTTATAAAAGATAACATTATAAAATAAAGTTTTCTTACATCAGTAAACTTTTTAAGCACGGAGTCCATCTGAAACTTGGGAGTATCACAGTAGTTGATGCTGAAACCTCTGGATTTCTCATAGTTGGCCTTGTATACTTTCTGCAATATGCCAAAAAATATAAAAAGAAACATTATGATTAGGAAAAGGTCATGAGTGCTTTGAAAAAGTATCTGTCCTATTACAGATCTCTTCTACTTTTGCTTTTTATAAAATCCCACTTCAAAGTTTCAGATCAGCAAACAAATTTTTATATAAGACAAAGATAACATGAGTAAATACAAAAAAGTGTTTCCAAATGATGATTTTATCAAAGGCAAATCAAACCACCCTGGCTCTATGAGAACAAGAAACTGTTAAATCCCCCCTTTGGTAAAATCATGAATTAACTGGAATTAATCACAATATTTTGGGTAAAACATTTGACACTAATTGATGAAAGATAAATCTAAAAGGAAAATAAAATTTTGAAGGTTTGTTAGACACCCACATCACTGAGGATGGTGCCAGCGTATCTGAGCTGTCTCAGGAGGGGATTCTCTGTAGCAGGCAGCGTGTTGTAGTCACACTGTGCTTTTGTCTTTTCATATTCCTTCTTGTATTGGACCTGAACATAGAAAACAGATCAATGTGAGTGAAAACAGCAACAGAACACACTGATACGCTTTAGCATACAGTTAATATGAAACATTGCATCTTTTTAGTGTCAGTCTCACAGCAGTGTCTGAGCGTTCCTGCACCAGAAGGAACTCAATTAGTTGACTCACCCTCCTCTCTGAAACGTGAATTCTCTAAAATCTACTGTCTTTCATATGAGATACAATCTACAGTATGAAGAACTGAATCAGTCACTTCTCTGTGTTTGTGTGCTTACCTCACTGGCAGCAATACGAGCCTTCTTGCACGTGTTGTAAACAGGCGTTTCTGTTTGCATGAAATAAATTTGGTCTTTTGTGTCTTCAAAATGTTGAGTGTATTTTCTCTGAAATAAAAACAGATGACAGTGAGATACAGGGGGAAACACTGTTAAAGAGTTGTGTGTTTAGAAGTAGCATAAGCTCTTACATCACTGAGGTTGTCCATTGCCATCCTGGCGATAGCTACATCAAAGTAGGGCGTCTCACACCACTGGCCCTTGACATTTTTATTGTAATCTTCCTTGTATTTAAGCTGTGAAAGACAAACAACAATGTTAGTAGACATTTTTTGCTCTAGAATACATCATAGATGGATAATTCCATAGGCACATTTCAATGTTTTATAAAGCACAGTTGGAAAAAGCAGAAATCCTGTAATCTGAGCCTTTTATAAGCAGGTCTTTCCCACCATAATGAAGCCATTTTATGACAAAAAGCAGATGGATAGATTTTCCAGATAGACTTGGTTGATGTATAAGAACTCTACAGTCCAGTGAAGAAATATAACATTTAGAATTTACTGTTATGTATTTTGGCTTCTTTGTGTGTGTGATGTCCTCATGAAACTCTGGAAAATTCAGTGCAATTATAGAGTCAAGCAATATCCGTCCAGATTTTTGATTCTGTGTAAATCAGGTATCTGTTAAAGTCAGACACATGACCTGCTTTGAATTTAAAGCTGTGCCCTCCCAATTAGGATGACTTAATTGTATTAAATTAATTCCCTCCATGTCTAAAGAGCATAAAAGTACTGAAACTGTCATCTGAAAATTGTTCTGCACACTGTCCAAATTGTGCCCTGGTTATTGAGCAAATAAAATACTCTAAGACTATAAAAATTGCAAGTGTGATAAAAGATATGTGTCAGCTAATGCATCCATAGGATTTGCTAAAAAGAGTGATTACAAAGCATCCACTAGGTAGCGGGGTCCACTTACATCACTGCGCTGACTGGCGACTCTCCTGGCAAGTTCCACTTCAGGAGGATCAGGCAGGGACGTGTACTTGGCTTTGCGCTCATCGTGACCCTTCTTATAAAGAATCTGTGAGGACAAATCCAGCATGAGGTGGTTACTTCATAACATTATTTCAGTTGATATGCATCGGCAGAAAAGTTTAATGTAACTGAAGATGGAGTGTCTCGGATAACAAATTTAACTGTTTATTGGTAAAAGGACATTTACTTATATGATGTGTGTGAGACTGAGTAGACATAAATGTAGTAAAATGTCTTAACCAACAACACGTTTGCTTTATGGTCAAAGTCACATTTGTTCCATATTTGGTTCATGTATTTATAGTGTTTTTTGAGAAAATTACTAAAAAAAAACTGCTATGAAATTATTTACTGAGTACATCTGTGAGACATTACAATTGAATAGGCTTCAGGGTAAAGTTAGTTTAAAAAGTTGACAAATTCCTAAGGTTTATTTTAATGTATACCTTTATATTACATATTGCCATAGAGTTGTTAATACATTTAGAAACGGTAGAAAATGGTTTTGCCTGTTAATGCAGTGGGGAAATAATGATTCATAATAAACTGAACTTACATCACTGAGGACCTCCTGAGCCTTAGCCACCCTGCGCAGCTCTGGGCTGTCGCTGTAAGGGTAGAACAGTGTCTTCTCCTCCTCCCAGACCTCTTTGTAAAGTTTCTGAACAAGAAAAGTCATGATTTACTTCAAGAAAACAACAATCTCAGATAGTACACTTAATATTAAATTACAAACATTAGGTTTTTTTTAATTTTAGATATGAAGTTTAGTAATGAAATGCCATACTGAACCTACTTTGCTATAATTAGCAGCATTCTTCACAGCCAGGACCAGCTCAGGAGCATCAGGTGGCAGCAGGTACTTGTCCTTAGTCTCGTCCCACTTCTGTCTATACAGAACCTTCAAGAGATGTTGATGGTGAACAACAAGACTCTGCTAATCTGTTTGAAATGTCAGTGTACTAATGTTAGTCAACGTTACCTTGCTGATCAGTTCTGATACATGCTTGACATGAGTGACCTCTCTGGCCTCACCACCATACAGGCTGGTCGTTCGAACCTTGTTTCCTTCCATTCGGTATTTAACCTGATGGGAATATGTTTATTCAGCGCTGACTCACTGATATGTTTGACTGCATAATCTCAATCAAACATACAGTATCTACTAAAATACAACAGAATTCCTTTAGCTCTTATCATACTGTTGGAAAAGCAACATCACAGTCCTCTGTGCTACCTCACTAAGTTGCTCCTGGGCCTTCCTGATACGAATCATTTCAGGGGTGTCAGTGGCGATGGCAGGAGATGCCCCTCTGGACAAGTCATATGCTTGACGGTACTTATTCTGCCAAGGACATCCAGTATTTAAGTTAATCAGATCGTCGATACATTTAGAGCAACTGATGTATTTTTTAAAGGCAACAAAACTAAGAGTAGTTTCTTACATGGCTGAACAGTTCCAACATCTTCTTACTGTGAGCCAAGTATGGAGTCATGAACTTGGAAGTATCGACCTTGGCCTTCTTCCTGACTTTCCTGGCAGGTAAGCCGGACTAGAAATGCAAAGAACAGAAGCAGTTATTTATTGAGTGGATGAACAGCCTGATCTTTATTTGTTTAAAGTGCCTGTGACTCCATATTTAAATCACTTTATATTAAACAGGTGTAATCTTTGATGCCTCTAGATCAGCGTTGCACCATTATAACTCAAAATACGCTGTAATTATTTCCTAACGAGCAACTCAGAGATCAGAAGAAAGCGCCGCCTTCCGGTTCTGCTGGGTTTCTCCTTATTTGGCAGCCTGACACTTCTGCTGCAGCAGGGGGCAGTGCCGTCGCGTGAAAGAGAAACGAAACTGAAACTAAACACTACACGGTCTATGGGCAATGGCGGCGGCACTGCCTCGCTCCAGTTGTCGTGAACGTGCATGTGGGAGGAGAATTTACCATATAAGCAAGTCCAGATCACTATGACCTCATAGCGGGCTGGAGTGAAAAAAAAACTGTTTGAAACCTGGGTCTGAAATCTGGAAGAGCTTCTCACTGGCTGTACTAGGAGACAGATGGACGCCGTTTTTTAATCTTTCTGGCAGGTTTAAGGTGAGAACTCAACGTTGCAACATGATAGATAAGTCAGAAAACATGGAAAACCATGTCATGGGCACTTTAAAAGCTTTTACAAAACAAACTATGGTAGTGCAGAGTAAAAAGTATTCCACCTTGGCCAGGTGAAGTGAGTATTTTATCAAATTCACAAGCTATATGAGTCCATGGCGTAGCCACTACTCACATTACTTACCTACAGTACTGACTTCAGGATTTATTTAACTCCAGTATGAAATTCAGTGAGCCAAATTTTTAAAAAAGTGTTCATGTATTAAAATCATGCAGGCGAAATGGATTAAAGGTGAATATGAGACAAAATCAAAAGGCAGCAGAAGAGTTTATTATTATCATGACTACATCATTGAGTTCAATCTGCTGCATGCAACACCAAGCTCAGCAGCTTCTACAAGGTCCTCAACTACTTTTGCATCACGGACCAGTTTCATAAAACACAACTTTTCCATGGACCAGAGGGGGATGGGAGTAATTAGGCACTTAACAAAATGCATAACATTAAGTTTAATAGCTACACATATAATACAAGTGTAATTGTTATACACTTTTTCTATTATGGTCACAATTTATTTTTCCAAAATAAAAGACCCTGCAGACCAACATTTGCAGATATGTATAGAGTTTTTTTCTCTATGTGACCCAGTACCTAATGAGCCACTAACCAGTCCTTTGCATGATAGATTGGGACCCCTAGGTTACATAATAGGGCCTCTATTTCAGCAATAACTGGCAGCCTTAAAGTGATGGTTCACATCTTTTGAAGTGCGTTTCTATGGCAATGTTATGAATAATTCATATCTTACCTGTAGTTGAAAGCTGTTTGATTGGCATCAGTTTGGAGAAACATAGACTATTTCTGATCAAACTGATGAGCTAACATTTAGTCACAATGAGGCCAGATACACAGTGCCATCAAATATTTTACAGCAGATTACCGGTATGTAAATGCTTCTTTATATGTTCAACTCAGCTGTAATGTTATTATAAAATGCCAGTTAGTTAAATCATTGTAGCCTACATAGAGAAACCAGCAGACTGTACAGAATCAGCACTTCAACACAATGTCTCATTCTGAGCATAATACGAGGGTGAATGTAGAAAGGAAATTAAAGGAGATGTAAACAATTTACAAAATAATGTTTGCTTGAACTGCTATAATTTCTTGAGATGAGATTTCTTTTAAGACAAGAGAAACACTTTGCAACTGGTTTTCCCAGGACTAGCCATTAGCTTATCAGTTCTCCAGAACTAATCTCTGTTACTTCAAACTGAGGTTGATCAGAAAGCTGTTTACAACAGGTAAAATATGAATTGATTCTACCATTTTCACAGAACCCCACTTAAAATATCTGAATTCCTTTTTTAAAATGCAAAGCAAAGCAGTCATGTCCTGTTGGAGGTTGCATTATTTGCTTATTTCTTCTGGGTTTTATTGATATATAATAGCATTTCTGACTATTAAGAGCAGGACATCCAAACCTTCCAAGGCTAAAAACACAACGCGCTCTCCTAAATGAGGAGTGCTCATCCATTCAGGCATGCAGACAACCCTGCCCTGCTTGAACTGTTGTACCTTGGGAGGAGGTACTTTACCTGTAACACCTGAGTCGTGTGCTCAGTGTGAGTCGTCGTTGTAATCTGCTCAGAATACTACAAATATAGGACACACTCTGAGTTTTCAGAACTTTCAAAGCAAGTTTTAGGAGAAATAGCATAGTATCTTTAAGATTGAGGGTGATTTTTCCCACAGCTCTGGTGTTTAACAGTCACTTAACGAGTGATATAAGTGATAAGTCAGATAATACTCCTGCAATCATCACATTGGTAGCTCTTCTATAAAAGGTCACCAAACTATCCGTCTAGTTTATAGAATGAAGAATTATTTTATGTTTTGCTATTGACTGTTACAAGCTTATTACCTCTTGAATAAAATAGGGTCACTGAATAACGGGAAAAATCCCCAGCCACAAATACACCATGATGTAATTGTCACAGCAGTCAAACTAAGCTAGTATTATACAGAGGATTAGGAGTATTAACATTGTCTGTGCTATTTGAGCCCATATTTAATCCTTAGACTATATTTATAAGAACCAGATGACAATAATTCTATTCTTATTTGTCATTTCACACCCCGTTGCTCCATTTATCAGTTGCTACAGCAGGGCACAAGCTGTTTAGACAACTTCATGACCTCCACGTATTTCACATGAAGCTAAGGAGAACAAGTTAATCAAAATTACAACAATTATTCTCCTTTTTACCTCGCCAAATGTTACATTTGCAGGTAGTTCAGGTTTCATTTAGCTTTCTTGTATTTCTTACTTATAGCGTAAAACAAAGCATGGGAACAACGGTTCTCCAAACCTTTTCCACCCAGATGGTTTCTATTGCCGGGACAGAATGAATGGGTGCATTTTTTTAGGATGAGAATTAATTCCAGAGATTGTATAGTACTAATATAACTAAAACATATGTAGGATCAGTAAAGATTTATTACAGTTGTGTTCAACTGAGAGCTTTTTAAGTTCATTTAAAAATGCTCAGATGGATACAGTCCTTAAATTCTGAGTATAATATTAATACCTAATACTTTAAATAGGTAAAATGACTATCTATCTATCTATCTATCTATCTATCTATCTATCTATCTATCTATCTATCTATCTATCTATCTATCTATCTATCTATCTATCTATCTATCTATCTATCTATCTATCTATCTATCTATCTATCTATCTATCCATCTATCTATGACTTTTTAGCACTTGAACCAGGGTTACTTATCTCATATTCTACTTCCTTCCACTGTATTAACATGTTTAAACATTGTAAAATATTTAGCTTATTTAAAAGGAAACAATATTCTCACTTTACTGGAGATCAGCTTTTGTATTTAATCAAGCAGATTTTGTGCCAGATGCATAAACAGTGTACACCCACCAAACAATGTGTGCTCCCTCTCTATGTGCAAACTGGTATTATAAAGAAATAGTGTGTGATGATGATTAAATATTTTATTTTAGATCAACAATTTTTAAGTTCTTGGAGCAATTAAACCTTGATTCTAGATACAAAAAGAAAAATAGACCACCTAATTTAATATAAATTATTGCTCATCCCTGAATCATCAGCTGAGAAACTTCAGAAGCAAACAAAAATGAATCACATGTTGAAACTAGGATATGAGTAACCAGAGCTGAGAGAAAGAACATCTCAATCATTTTGATGAACATTGGTAAGAGGCTTTAATATTTCAATCTATCAGAGAGGAGAGAACCACAGGTGTAACAGAACAATGAACTACACCTCCCTACAGCACAATGAATGGCAGTCTTTATTTGCTACCAAGGGTTTTCCACCTCCACTAAGCAAATGTTGAGCAATTTAATGCTGAAAGCAAAAATAAATACTTTGCACATCCATCTCTTGAAATTGGTGCATAGAAGAATTATAAATAAATGAAAAGCAACAGAACAAAATCTTGCAAATGTTAAACTTCACTACAAGTTAAAAAGTGTGCATGACTTCTTTCTGTGGAAACTGTAACCCTAAGACCCTGAAGGCTGCTGACTTACACCTTGGTAACTCTCATTTTCACTCTATCACCCTTTACCTTCTCCAACATCTACATCTCTGCTGCAGAAGTCAATAAAACAAATTACTATATATTGTTTTTCATATTTCACCAACTACTAAGTTTCTCTCCATTCTATAGATTTAACAACAGGCCATCTTACTTGTTATGGAAAAATGCAACATTTCTCCACAGTATAGATGAAAGTACTAGTGAAATCAGAGTGTATTATTTTGTATCTATCCATCTTTCCCACCTCCCAAATGATTTGTATCTTTGCATCAAAGATGGCAAATCTATTTCAACCAGTTGATATATTATATGGGAGTTAAATGATTCCAGAAATGCTTGGTAACATGCTAGCTAACTTTAAAACAACCACAATCATTCAAACTCCCCTATAAAGTATCAGCAGTATTAAGTTTGAACAAATACGAGGCTATTTTTAATCCTATTTCCACAGGAAATAAGGGATTAACCGTTAGCCTTCTGCTTTCACTCTTCCATCAAACACTGACACGGAGATCAGAAACAAAACATCAAGCAGTTTTTAAAAAAGACTATAAATAAAGCATCAAAGATTCCTAACAAAATAATGTTCATTCATATAATCTGGACAAAAATATGACCAAACAGTAAGTGGTATAGAATTTCTACATGTCAACTGAAGGAAAATACTAAAAAAGTAACTTCCTGAAAGAAGCAGAGCTTCAAATTGCAAGTAATTTGTTCTCAGCATGAACTGGATCTGGGTGACTCCAGTATGTGTCTATCTATTGCTTTATATATACTATATTCAGGTTGATAGCATATTTTTAGGACCTGCCACTGGACTTATTATTACAGTAAAAAATGTTTAATACATTTACAAAATATGTACAAAATATAAATAAAAAAGACCATTTTAAAAATCGCATGTTTGATTTAAAGAAAAGAATAGCAATGGAAGGAAAAGAAAGCAGCTTTTACTGTTGAGTTCATGCAAACAGGACGAGAAGACGACCACTTACCTCCAGAATTTCATCCTCCTCCTCTTCATCATACTCATCATAATCTTCTTCAGTATCTGCCATTTTGGCACAGTTTTAAAAGCTCTACACAAAAAAAGATGACACTTTCAGGCAATCACAATTTTAACCACAAACAAGCTTTTTCTTAACTTCAAATTGTGCAAAAGACAAAATACAGTGCTCTACACATTCCTCTTTTGTATGATCAAAATAACATCAAAACTAATTTCTAACAGCAAACACTGCAGCTTAAAAATAATGGGTCATTTTACAATGCTTCCAACTACCCTCTGTAGAATCCAATTACATTTATTCTGGGGGAAAACTACACTGAAACAAAAATGCATGCTAGATAAATATAACATGAGTGTTGACGTCCAACTAATGTGCCTGCCATACCAGCAAAAGACTCCTGCAGTATTTCCTGATAATAAGGAAGTTTCACTTGTCATCCAAGGGTCTCAGTCTGATTCCAACTGTGTGATATGCCACTCCTAAATAAAATGATAAAATGTGTGAGTCAGTAAATTAATAGCTACACATTAAGAAAGGTCGATAAGGAAGCAAAGTGCATTAGGATGGGCCCCTGGCTCTGAATGTTTGAGAACAACCCCCTCCCCACCATTACATGCCACAACACAGCTGAGTGAACTGTGGCTCCCGGCTGAAGGTTGCCGACAGCTGCCCAACACTGCCTCTGCTATTTGACATGTAAGCTAATGCCACAACCTGATTGGCTGACTGTGTTTAGCAAATGGAGATGCAATGCCTTCTGAGGCTGAAGGTTATATATAGGATAGCATACTAACTACCTTTTTTAGCACCTGATTGCCCTCTATTTAAGTTAAAATGAAAAGTTTAGCTGTATAAAAAACTACACAGAAAAATTGATGTATAAAGACAGAACAGACAGTTGCAGAAACTTTAAATGAAGTCAAAGTACTGCTGCTGGTATTTCAGATAAATCCAAAGCTGAATCTGGTCTCAGTTCACTTCAATCTTGAAGTTCTGGATTGTTTGGTTATTCCTTCAAAATACGCCCCCCTAAAAAATGTGTTTTTTTATTCCCCAGTCCTTCTCCTCTTGGATCCAAAAAGCAGCAAAGGATGGAGCCAGTAGATGTCCAAGCAGATGGAAAGCCATGCAGGTCATACAAAATGTATATTTGAGGTTTGTAATCCTTTCCTTTGCTTACCAGTTATGTTTAAGTTTAATGGTCTCCCAAGCCGCCTAAGCCTTCCCAGCCTCCCTCCAGAGAAACGCTGGGCGACAGCACCCAGTTGCACTTTCTAGCCAGGTTATCATGTGGGTGGCTCAGCCAATCAGAGCCCATCGATCTCAGGTTTCAAATTCTAAATATACCTAAGTGATCGTTTCAGAAAAGAGCACCTGTCGAGGCTAAACACATCACTGGTACAGTTATGAGGAAGGCATCAGAGTGTGAACCGTCAGGTCTCAAAAACACAACAGCAAACCATAATGAGACAATATGAGCAGCTCTGTGGTAGAAGTGATATCAGATTTTTGTTCTTTCTGAATGACTTGAATAAAGATCTTGTTAAATGTGGTAGGAGAGAGTAGTAGCTTCAGGGCCAGAATGGCTACGATCAGATGAGGTCATCTATCAGATGACCCTGAGCTGACGTCATCCTGTCAAGAATCAGGTCAACAAACTACAGGCCTCTGACATGAAGCAAATACAGCATGTGAAAAACGTATTTGTTCCCTTACAGATTCCTCATGCTTTTGTGCTTCAGATCAGCAAACAAATGTCAATATCAGACAAAGAAAACACAAATAAAGACAAAATTCAAATGACAATTTCATTTTTAGGTGAACAAAGCTTTCTAAACCAACCTGGCTGGCCCTATGGGAAAAAGGTATTGACCTTTAAACCTAATAACTGGATGTAGCATCCTTGGTGGCAATAACTGCAATCCACCATTTGTGATAACTGGTAATGAGTCTCTAATGTCGCTGTAGAAGAATTTTGGCCTATTCTTTTTTTATTCTTTCATTTACCATTTACCATTTATTCTTCTTTGAAGAGGGTTTTCCAGCATGAACAGCCTGTTTAAGGTCAAAGGTCAGATTTTCTCCTTCCAGATTTCCTCCTTCCAGATTTCCTGGGAGAAAGCAGAATTCATGATTTTATCAATTAACAAAAAGCTGTCAGAGTCGTAATGCCCCTTGGAAAAGTCCCAGTCTAGAATATCAAACTACCATGTCTGGCATAGCTGAACTGGATGGATGGACGAATGGAAAGACAGACAGATTTCTACAACAGCAGAGATATACCAGCAATGGAAAGAATAATCTTGATTGTCCCTAATGGATAGCATTTCCCCCCAATATCCTTTTCTCCACCACTGTTTGAAATGAGTCCATTTTGCAGCCATTCATAGAGCCAGCCTTAATTAGAAGTTCAGTCAGTCTATTGGTGTTCCTGGCTCCAACAGCCAAGTGCAGAGCACAGCAGACCAGTAAATAAGCTCCAACATCCTGCACATACTGAAGGAGGCTAGTTTCCTCAGAAAGTAGAATCATCCATCTCACTGGTTTAGGAGATCTTCAGCTACGATATTATTTTTTCAGAAATGCAGTGTTAGTTTTACTGCAGATGTAACAGAATGCACATCTTCAAAAAGTTCCACATTTGTCTAATTAGTCTACAGAATATTTTCCCAAAAGTCTTAAGGATCATCAAAGTGTTTCTCACCAAATGTGAGATGGAACGTTGTGTTCTGTTTGGTCAGCAGAGTTTTGAACTCTACCATTGAGGCCATTTCCCCCATCTCTTTTTTGTGTTGAATCACAAATTTTGATCTTAACAAGGTGTGGCCTGCAGTGATTTAGATGTTTATATGTTTTTTGTTCTTGAATTTCTTTAGAACAGGGTGTGCTGCTTTTAAAAATCTTTTAGCCTACTTTACGTAGTCAAACAGGTTCTAATAAAGTGATTTCCTAATTGTACATGTCTGGCTGTAATCAGGCCTGTGTGTGGCTAGTGGGACTGAGCTCAGCTTTCCAAGGCATGTGGTTAAAACTTACACTTTGTATTTACCCAAGTTATCTATGATTTATCTATGATAATAAAATGTCCTTGCTGATCTGAAACATTTAAGTGTGATAAAAAAAAAAAAAAGAAATCTGTAAGGGGGGACATTACTTTTTTTGCAGTGGCAGTTCCTACGTTTATGAATCATATATCAGTTATTTTAAAACATGATTTGAAAAATGTAATTATTTTTACTGTTGTGTTCCAATCTGCTGCATATGTGTAACTTCTGACAATGTTGTAACCTTCTCTTGAACAATAAAACCAACTTCACTTAAGGTATGGATGCAGTCTTTCACAAGCAGAGTTCTTGGCGGGAGGCTCAAGGCCAATTCATACTCCAAGAGAAGCAAGAACTTTGTTCTCGCTGCGGGTCTCCAAAAACAAAAATGACATCATTTTGTTCTCGCAGTCCCAGTTCAACGCTTGTGGCTTGTTCTTGTACACATCAGCTGAGCAGAACTTTTTTCTGCTGTGATTGGTCAGAAGGGGAGAATGGGGTTGTTAGTGGTTGACGTTGTACGTTGATGTAACTTTTTCGCCGGCACGGAAGTTAAATGGATCAACTGGCCAAGGCAGTGAGAAAATACGTCCACCTACATAACTCGAGGACTATGAATGGTCCCTGCCAAAACAAACTTTTTTTCTTGTTCTCGGAGCCCCTCCAGCGGGAACAAAGTTCTTGCTTCTTGTGGAGTTCGAATTGGCCTTTACATGACATAATTAAATAAAAATAAGGATGCTGTATTTAGAAAGTTTCTCTAAAATGAAACAAGCATTAAAAATTAAACTGTATAATTTATGCAGATTTTAATCAATTTCAGCCTGAAATTTTGTGTATTCTTGTAAATTCTGGAAACAAAAATGAAATCCAAACATTGATGATTGTTTTTTTGTGGTTTAACACTTTGGTGTCCTAGTTAGTCCAATTTCAGCTTGGAAGGACTCGACTCCCCACTGTACTGAAAAGCAGGCAGAGTTTAGATTGCTGTTGTTAATCTGGAAAAAAGAAAGAATGAATGTAATGCTTTGTGATTACAGGTTGACTCAAGGTCACGCCAGGATTATATTATGCATTTATTTTAATATTATAAAAAATAATAATGCAACACTTTACAGAACAGGAGTCTGAGACCATGTTCAAATGTACTGAAACATTTGAATGTTTCTGAGCAGTAGCTCACACAGCCAGACATTCAGGTTTCAAAAGATTTGGAGTTTTAAAAATGTATTAAGAACTATTTTAATCAGAAGTGCTTTATATAGTAGTAACTAAGATTTACTTGCCACTGTCATTTAGTCCTTACTGTAAACATGCCAAATATTGGAAATGAAAAATCAACATGTAAATTATATCTGAAAATTATGCATCTTTAATTCCTTGGTATTTTATGTCTGAACTCTCATTTCCAGGAGCAGAGTGCAACCTGGGAAACAAGATAGACAGCAGCAGCTGAAAGTCTCTCTCTCTCTTGACTACGTCTTCAAAGTTGTAAGGAACCCCCATTCAGTCACGTGCACTGAAAGACTACTGCTTGGTCACATTTGAAACATCTCAACAGATCTGCAAAACTCCCTAAAATGATAAAAGTTGTTTTATCATGTGATTTTCTCACTAATCTTCGCAATTCACAGTTTACCCATAGTTTATGAATTAATACATGGTACATGGTGAATTGTGGAACAGTTGGTAGAACTGTTGCTGTAGGTTGTAAGTTCAAATCCCTGCAGCCTTTTGGGGTTGAGTTAGCATGTTCTCCTCATGCATGCATGGATTTCCACCAGGTACTCCAATTTCCTCCCACAGACCACAACACACCTGATAGATTGTAATTCACTTTGGATAAAAGCATCCACTAAATAAAAACAAAACATAAACAGGTACCGGTAATCTTTCTGTATTATAATTTACTGTGCAGTTACTATTAACAGCACAATAAATTTGTGTCATTTTCTGTACTTTCCTAAGTTCCTGGTTAATATACTATCGCTATTTTTGTAGTTTTTTAAATTTGGGGGGTAGGTCAAGACAAGGATAGGAAGTATCCAAAGTTGGCTCTCATTGGTGTCAAGCAGGAGGTTGATGCAATCCTACCACAATCCGCTTAAGACTGTAGTGGTAGTTCAACGCTCAACTGGGAGGCTTGCCATCAACAGAATCAGCAATCAACCTTGTTGGACACAAAGCTTGAACTTCACTGTTCCACACACATTTAAGAAAAAGAAGGCTTGACCTGCATTGACAAAACAGGCTTACAGTGCACATATTTGGTCTGTTGGTCACTAGCGAGTGTGCATAAGCACCAGATAGCATGCGTGCATACCTGATCCCGCTGCCTAAACGCGCCTTTGCAAGCTTTCACAGGTAGATAATTATAGGTATTGCAGCAAAATCTCAATATATAAAAAAACCAAGTTACTTAAGTGTAAATACAGTGAAGTGAAATTAAGTGATTACATGTTACCAGTGAATTTACATATTTATAGAGGACACATAGCCTTTAAGGTACTCACTTCTCCATGTGTATTTTCTCTATTTTTAACCCTCTTTAACATAGGATTTTAGATTTCAAATAAAATAAATGAAATAAAAAAATTTTATTAACTTCGCTGTTTTTATCCATCTCAAATAACTTAAAATAGGCTTTTCCTACATGGTCTTAATTCTCAGACATATTAGGCAGGTGACTGGACATTTCACAATGTAAAAGCTTCACAAAGTGTTTGTCTTGATGCTGCAAGATAAATCAATTTAGGTTTTGACTCAAACCATCAAATAATGCTAATTAAGGGCTTAAATTCCTCACAAACATACAATATAATCTTACACGCAGCTAGCATGGTCGTTTGGTGGCACTTCATTTACACATTCATAGGGAACATATGAAAGCTAGCTTAGCAAAACTGGGTTTTCACAGGAGTCAATACATTAAAAGTGCTTCTTCAGTGGTTCTTCACTCTCTAAAAATGAATTTTAATTAGTTTACATTTAGAGTTTTAGTGCAAAACAACCAGGTTTTCATACCTTTGTCCACTCATTTCCACAAGACATGCAGAAACAGGTAGGTAATCAGTAAAGTTAAGCTACCGTGAACAAATTAAGCACCCTACTTCCGGTTTCATTCAAAACAAAGTTTCGGCTTTTCAAACTAAAACCCACAACACTTAAAACATAAAATGAAATGATACAACTTATTATTTAACCCCTTTTTAGGCGGGTTAAATTTCAATTTAGAATTCAATAAGCTCCTTGGATGATAAGTGAAACATCTTCAAAAAATAATAAAGGCAAGTTTCCTTGACTAACAGAACTAACAAAGATTATTTTTCTATTCTTCATATTCTGTATTGTACATTTTAAGGCCTAATATGGATGATTTAGTTTTTTAAACTTTAAATTCATATTAGGAATTTATGTTGTCCCAGATAATTTCAATATTTGACATTACAAGAAAAGTCAACTGTTACAAAATATTGCAAGAAACAAAGCATCACATGAAACAACAAAACCCAAGATAAATGATTTTCCCATAAAACAAGAATACTCCTTGAATTTGTGGAAGATTGGTAAATGACCAGAATTGTTCAGGCTTTGTCATACTTTAGGTGTGTTATAATATTTTAATGAGTCTAGCAGCCAAAAGAATGACAGGCAAAAGAAGCACACAGGGAGGGGGCATGATGCTTAGTCACTGGAAAAAGTGACTGATGAGCAATGAGACTAAAAAACAACAGCTGCAGCAAAGACAACCACAACACTGATACTGCCAAATGTCAGTCTTTACACATCTAAATCTAAAAAAAATTCCAATGAGGTAAGAAGCCTAAATTGAATGATCAGTGACTGCATAAATATAATAGGTTGTTGCTAACATGCACACAGCTCCCATTTGCTACAGGAGAATTTTGGGGTTTTTCAATTCTGAGGAGCTGGATTTGGTGATAATTTTAAAATGGCAGTTCTTAAACACAAAATCACAACAATTATTATGCTGACAGCATAGTTCTGAGCCCATACTGTATATAGTTTTGAAAAAAATATGCATATATATATACATATATATATATATATATATATATATTATATATATAATATATATATATATATATATGCTTATATATACCATATATATGTGTGTATAGATATATACACACTCTGAGGAAAGTATTTGATACACATTTGAAATGGACAGGTTTGTAATTTTCATCAACTGTTAGAGACAGAATCTACAAAAAATCCATAAAATCACATTGTATGATTTTTAAATATTTAATTTGGAATTTATTGCATGAAATAATTATTTGATATAATAGAACAATTGAACTTAATATTTTGTTTAGAAACCTTTGTTTACAGTTCCAGAGGTAATCTGTTTCCTGCTGTTTTTGACCAGGTTTGCAGCAGGGTTTTTGACCCACTCTACCTTACAGATCTTGTCCAGATCTTTCAGGTTTAGGGCTGTTGCTAGGCTACACAGAATTTCAGCATCCCCAAAGATTTCCTGTTGGGTTGAGGTCTGGAGACTGGCTAGGTCACTCCAGGATCTTAAAATGCTTGTTTAGAGCCTCCTTTGTTTCCCTGGCTGTATTTCAGGTCATTGTCATGCTGGAAGACCCAGCTGTGACCCATCTTCAATGCTCTTACTGAGGGAAGGCGGTTGTTGCCCAAAATCTGGCGATACATGGCACCATCCATTTTCTCCTCAATACAGTGCAGTCCACATTGCAGAACACCCCCCCAAAGCATGAAGTTTCCACCCTCATGATTCGCTGTTGGGATAGTGTTCTTGGGATTGAACTTCTCCCTAAAAAACATGGCAAGTGAAGTTTATACCAGAAAGTTCTATTTTGATCTCATCTGACTTGACCTTCTCCCATGCATCCTCTGAATCATCCAGATGGTCACTGACAAACTTCAGACCTGGACATGCACTGCAGGAGTTTGACCCATTAGGGCATACTGTTTAGACTGTTTTCCCTGCTCTCTTCAGGTCATTGGCCAGGTCCTCTCATGTAGTCCTGGGCTGAACCCTCCATGATCATTGATACTCCAGGAGGCCAGATCTTGAATGGAGCTCCAGTTCGAGGGAGATTGACAGTCCTCTTGAGTTTCTTCCTTTTTCTAATTGTGCCAATAGTTGTTGCCTTCTCACCAAGCAGTTTGCCCATCAAAATTGTAGACCTAAAAAATTATCATTTGAATTATTTCAATGGCATTTTATATTTACTCAATTTATCTTTGTCTGATCTGAAACATTTATGTGGCAGGTAAGCAAAAAGAGAAAAAAAACCTGTAAGAGGACAAATATTTTTCACAGCAGTCAGCTCCTACGTTTATGAACCATAATAGGTTATTTTAAACACGATTTGAAAAACATCCATCTTTACTGTTGTAATCCAGTTTGCTGCATATTACTTCTAACTGTAGTATTCTTCGAAAAATAAAGCCCAACCAACTTCGCCTGAATATGAATGTTCATATAGTCCCATTTACACACATCTAGTAGTCTATTCCTTTTTACAGTTGTGATAAATATCTTTTACTGTATGTTGCTAACATGTAAGTGTATACCTGGTCTTGTCTCACATTCCTGAATCCTTCTGCTTTTCTACACTAGGGTTCACTCCTCTACTTAGCAGCTCATCCCACTCCCTGACAGTCCTATGAGCCCTGATGACACACTCTGCCCCTACAGGACTAAAATAAGAACAGTAAGATATCCAAAACCTAGCACAGTACCAATACCTGGTTAGAAAAATAAATCATAGGAATTTGCTTGGAAAAGACAATAAAATAATTTAAAAAAACAATTAAATTCACCCAAAACAGATAAAAACCACTTTATTTTCAGTGATTATTCATAGGGACTGAAGGGAAGAGGGCTTTTTGAGATATAACCCTCTGTCAAGCATATTTCAGTAACCCTGACCATCATCGCTTCAACATTCTGCTGCAGGCACCAAGTTTTAGGAGAATACTGGACTGTACACATAGGGGGCATCAAAAACCACCAGAACCAGTCCAACAATACTGCAAGGCCACAATGGGCTAGAACACAGCTGGAGAATCAAAAGTCCATGTACAGTTCTGTCAGACACTTCAATGACCTCTGTGATTTGTTGAAAGGAAAACCGTGCAGAAATTTCACTTTAAATAGTTTGAGCATCTTTGTTGTTCTTTGTCCCACAGAAAAGTCTTTGTTCTTGTTGTTTTGAATTAAATGTCTTTTTGTAAAATAAATTATTACAGAAGAATACAACATCCTGCCAGGGGTCAGCTTCACAGGACATGATGGAAAGTAGAGGGCCAGCCATCATCTGATCTCACCCAGGTCCTCATGTATTGAGGCAGAAAGAAAACTGAAAGGGCGCACACTTAAAGTCGTGAGGGTCATCATCTCACACGCAGCCGTGACATCATCCACTCAAGACCCTGACACAACCTGGAGGCAAGAAGACATTGGAAGGGACACACAGAAATGAAAAGTTGGGAGAAAAAAACAGAAATCCAGACAGAAAGAGTTAGACGAAGATGATATACATCTTTATATTTTTAAGTGAAATTATAAACAAATGATAAATATAAATGCTATTCTCACCCTTCCCCTGTGAGGGCACAGCAGGCCTGGATGTGCCACTGGTGGTCTTTGACCGATGTAAGCTGGAGGCTCTGAGAGATCTCAGCCACAGACATGCAACCTTTCACATCCTGTTTGTTGGCGAATATCAAAAGCCCAGCCTTTCTTAAATCCTGGGCAGATTATAAAACATAAAAAGGTGAAAATGGTCTAAGAAAAGTCAAGCTTTGATTTGTCAAAGATATTAAAATGACAACATTTCTGTTCATAAAAAAATTGTGCTCCAATATTTAAAGTGCAGTTAAGTTATACGTAATACATATTCAGAGTAGATATTTTATATTTATTAGAGTGATATACTAGCCACTGTGAAGTGTGTCTCTGTGGAAAAGTTACAAATCCTTACTGTCTTGCCTGTTGTAGATAGCCTCCTAAATATAAACACTATTTCTATGAGCAAAAGACATTCATGGAAGCTATTTAAAATGAGTAAGATATTAAATTTTTTTTTTTTTTTTTTTACACAGAAAGACACCTCAAATATGCCTAAATAGCATTTTAAGGAAAACGTGAGCCAAGTAGTTTACATAATCTGTGCTGTAAAAGAACTAAACAGGGTGGATTATCCATTTAGGAGTTAATGACTTCCTTTTTTTGTGCATCACTTGGGAGGTTTTACTTGTAGCTTTGACAGTATTCAGTTCTGACTCAAACAGTATCACAAATAATTTATCTGGTAAAGTTATACAAAAAGACAGGCAGATTGTGACATTCTGAGTGCCATTTAAGTTATTTTTAAATGGAGATGAGTGGACTACATGTGAGTAGTCGATACATTTTCATTGGTTTCTATTGCAACTTGTAACTATATGCATGAGTTGCTAAATTCTCAAAACTGCCATCACTCTGGCCATAGTCTACAACAAGTAAGGCATCAAAATAAGTATTTAAAATAATTTAATTTAAAAAATACAACTTCACCACATATGAGAAACCTATAATAATATTGTGAGATTTGTACTGCTTAATATACAAGTGGGAGGTTAAGTCTGGCAAAAGAATAATTCATATCCAGCTGCCATGGTTGACTCATGCAGTGTAAATGGTAAATGGCTTGTATTTATAGAGCGCTTTCTACAGTGCAGAACACCCCAAAGCGCTGTACAACACGAACAGTCACTCACCCATTCACACTCACACTCACACACTGGTGGTGATAAACTACGTTGTAGTCTCAGCTGCCCTTGGACACTCTGACAGAGGCGGGGGCTGCCATGCACCGGCGCCCTCCAGGACCCTCTGACCACCACCAGTAGGCAAGTTGGGTGAAGTGTCTTGCCCAAGGACACAACGACAATCTAACCCAGCCGGAGCTGGGGATCGAACCGGCGACCCTCTGGTTGCCAGACCGGCCACTCTACCAACTGAGCTCACACCGCCCAGTGTGAACCAAACAACACTCAAATAACACAATGACACTGGAAATGTTTAGGTCTGAATCTAACAAATATTTGCTGCTTTTCTAAATACTGTTTCATCATTTCAGATGGATGACTAAAAAGGTTAAATGACTGTCAAATAATACCCCAGACCACTAATTGACCAACAATAAAGCACTTTGGTCAACTTCAGTTTTGTTTTGTTTTGTTTTTTAAGTGTTGTTTATTAGAAAAAACTATTGAGTGCTGTTGTTCAAAAATCTACCAGTAGTTGTTGTACTAAAGACATTTTAAAATACAAAAATCTGCTGGCTGACAAAGAGTATAACATGACTTTAACTTGCAACTTTGCCCAAAGATGGCTTACTACTGCACTTGTAACCAATCAAATTCATACATCTCTAATGCTATAAACACACAAAACCTATATAATATTAAAACAATCCCAAATATTAATACCGTCACTCACTTCATGTGCTAGCATCCTGTAGAGTTCTTCTTTGGTCACAGAGATTCTCTCTCTGTCAGTGCTGTCAACCACCACAATTACAAACTAGTCAGAGACACAAGGAGAGAAAACACACAGTTAATAACACAACTCAGCTAGTGAATTTTCTCAGAACTCACACACGCAATCAGATGCAGAGTAAATACATGCCAGTGATTTTGTCTATGGGCAGATAAAGAAGGCCACTCAACCCGAGCATACAGAAGACAGTAATGAGAAAGTGTTTTACAGTTTATATAAACCTTAGTGCTCCATGACAGACAGTATCCAGAGCATGTAGCCACTAAAAGGAGGAATGATGCCAATAAAAAAATTTTCTCATGTCTTCCTCTCTCAGCAGTTAATGATCATTAAAAAACAAGTTTTATTGCAGGCCATTAAAACGGTTTAAAAAATCCCCCCCAAATGTACACTTTTAAATATATCTCCTTAAACTATCAATGAGAAAACTTAAAAAGGTATTATCTAAACTGAAGCAGACACTCTAGCCCTGAAAAAGTCCAAGCAACACACCTGACATCTTTTTTTAGTTGAAGTAGGGATCAGGGTGTGGAGGTTTTCCTGTCTGAATGAGATGAGTTGTGATTTTAATCACTGAGAAAGTTGCTGACATGTTTCTGTTCTGGTGAACATAGAAATCCTTTGAGCAGCCTTTATGTGGAACAGAAGCTCAGAGTGTTGGAGTGGAGAAAACACAGCTCACAGTCAGATTTTAGAGTTCTATTGACTTTTTTTCTGATCTGCAAAAAAAATTATTTTTTGAGAAGTTCAAACTTAATCTTCTCAGATCGTTCTGTTTTTAAGCAAAATGTGCAGAGACAGAGATAATACCTCTCGCCTCTTTGCAGAGTTATGACCAACTTCACAGGACAACAGAGCTGCTGCAACTGAAGGGAAAAACTGATGGGCATGTGAAACTGCTGCCTGTCCTGGTGCATTCTGGGACTTGTAATTTTTGTGGTATTTGTATTGTACAGCAGCAGGTTGGTTATAATACACATTAAATAGGATTTCATCAATCAGATAAAATTGGTATGTGGGCCTTGTGTTTGGCATATACTGTAGACAATCTCTAAATTACTGAACTGTTAAAGCCATACACTCCAACCCAAGCCCTCAGGTCCATCTTTATTTATATTTATGCTCTTTTTTTGTGATATTTATTCTTTTGTTTTATTGTCTTTTGATCATGTTTTAATTTTGATGTTTTAGTTTTTTCTTTCCTGTGAAAGATGATATATAAATAAACGTTACCTACTTACGGTTACTTTACAATATCTCACTGGGCTGCTACTGCTGACAACAAATTGTGAACAGCATTTATGAGAACATTTCCAAAATGTCTCATAATGTTTGCAAGGGTTTCTCTTTTATAAATCGGCAATTCTGTTACATATTTGACCTAAATGATTTTTACCTTTATGTCAACCAAAGCAAGAATGAAGCATCACCTCTGTGTTTGTGTAGTACGTATTCCACGATGACCTAAGGGACTCCTGGCCCCCAATGTCCCACATCAGAAAATGGGTGTTGTTGACGACAATCTCCTCCACATTACTCCCAATTGTAGGAGAGGTATGTACCACTTCATTCATTGAGCTGCAACATACCACAGAAATACAACTTTTTAGATTTTGAGTGACTCATAAAACTAAATTTTACATTTGTATCAAGTTTTATGGTAACTAAAAAAACAAGAGAAAGAAAAAACTTCCATATACTGTATAAATATGGAACTTTATCATGATACACGTTTTGTATTGTGTCTAGTTATTTTACGTTTTTTATGTACATATTAGGGCCAGTATCTTGAAGCAGCCCTCATTGTGCACATAGCATGTTGTTGTACAATGACAATAAATATGTATAATCTAAAATGATTCATACTTACAACTGGTAAAGTATTGTAGTCTTGCCTGCATTATCGAGGCCCACAATAATGACTTTGTGCTCTGAAAAGCAAAAAACAAAACAAAACATAATTATATAGAAATCCCAGACCAACAGTGACATAAATACGTGGGTTAAGTGTTGTTGACTGATGCATGACTGCTATATAAACTTAGCCTAGCAATCACAAAAATGATTGTAGAGGTGCACTGTCCTTTTGTATTTGACAGAATTTTTCAGCAACTAATTCTGTAGCTTTGGACATTTAGAAACACTGGGACACTGTGGTGCAAGTGGTGGTTGAACATCTTTATATTTTTGATAAAAACCTAACTCCAGCAATTAACACAATAAAAGCCCTTTTCAGATTTTGAACTCAATTAATTTGTCAAAGTTCAGATTATGTGGCAAGATGAGAAAAGATAAAAAAAACAATGGCTGGTCGGTTGATTAGTAATGGGTAATGAGTAATTAGAGCATGACAGCATTCCACCAACCCTGCGCCTTGTATGACAGCATTACTTTTAGGTTTGTAAACAATGTCTAGTATAACACACATCATCATGCACAGAAAAGAAGCATTTGTTCTTTTGTTGATATGTGACATTAGCTCATTTTTACTATGTTTATTTGTCAAAATGCAACCATTTAGCTGTTCTGTGGAAATGTAGAATGGTAAACACGAAACAGTTTTAAATTTAATTTAAAAAAAAACAAAAAGGCACATGCTTTTAGTTGGTCAATAAAATCTAAGTGAAAATTAGGGCACAATAAGGCCTTGTTCCAATAATAGCCAAATAATGGAAGAGGGTATTGTGGTAACTTTAGCTCAATGCTGGATCAGATTTATATTTTTGCAAAGTGGAAGGTCTTTGTTCAGCTTTTTGCTGTGGCCCTTAATTTATAAATGTGTTCCTGTATGGTCAGTAATATACAGATTTCTAAAGGTCAAAACAGGGGCCTGCCTAGTGCCTACACACCTCTCCTGTGTTGCCCAAAAATAGAACAAAACAACTTCTGTAGGGCACATTGTTTCAGCAAAAAATCTAGCTGTAGTAAATAGATTTAATGCCCACAGCGCAATACTTTATCAACAAAACTGCAACTGGAAGGCAAGTCACTGACTAAAAAAGGACATGCAGGTGTTGAGTTCAGCTGCTTGCCATCAGGCTGGGAGAAGGAGCTGTTAACATCTTTAAATGTTGCTGGTATTGCAGTTGGATTTTCTCAAACTAGCGACCCAGTTTCCTTAACTTTTAGTTATTCTAGCAAAAGCATTTTTTTGTCATTTGACTTCAGTGATCTTAAAAAACAGCTTAAAACAGTTGCAAGAGTTCCTCAGATTTCAGGATGATGTCTCCAGATTGCTTTGTTGGAAAAAACTATAAGAGCTTTTGTTTTATTTGATTCAAATTTGAACAAATCTTAACTAACATAGGTGTTAGCATTCAATTGGGTTATACTGAGGCAATAGTTAGAAGATTTTTGCGACTCCAGTGCTATGGAAAAGTATTTCTGCCCCATACAGAGTTCTTCTGCCTTTGCTATTTTGTCGCAATTGATTGTTTCAGATCAGGAAACTACAGTAATTTCAAAGATAAGTACATTCAAAATGCAGTTTTCAAATAAGTAATTTCAAAAAAGTAATTAAATCATGAAGTAACTGTGATTAACCCCATCATTATTAGTTCTGTTTCATCACTAGCCACGCCCAGGCCTGATAAATGGCAAATGGCTTGTATTTATAGAGCGCTTTCTAGAGTGCTGAACACTCCCCAAAGCGCTGTTCAACACGAACAGTCACTCACCCATTCACACACTGGTGATAAACTACGTTGTAGTCACAGCTGCCCTTGGGCACACTGACAGAATGTGCCCAGGGGCATGCCATGCGCCGGCGGCCTCCAAGTCCACAAGACCACCACCAGTAGGCAAGGTGGGTGAAGTGTCTTGCCCAAGGACACAACGACAATCTAACCCAGCCGGAGCTGGGGATCGAGCCGGCGACCCTCCGGTTGCCAGACCGGCCACTCTACCAACTGAGCTATATGCCGCCCCCTATATGCCGATAACTGCCAGACATGTAGAATTAAGCAAGAATGTCAATAAAATCTGTTTGATAACATGAAGTAAAAGATTTCAAACAGCAACACATTCTAATGAAATTCAAAAACAAAACACAAATGCAGGATCCCCAATACTTTCAGGAGAATATTCTGGAAAGAAATGTGAAACTTTTTGGAAAGTGTGCATCCTGTTACATCCAGCAAACTACCATTGAATTTTATACAAAAGACATTACCAACAGTCAAACATGGTGTTGGTAGTGTGATGTCTGGGGCTGTTTTGCTGCTTCATGACTGGACAACTTTTGCCATAATTGATGTAACCATGAATTCTTCTCTCTACCAGAAAACCCTGAAGGATCCCAATAAATGAAATCATTTTAAAACTTCATTATGTATTTACTCAAATTATCTTTGCCTGATAAGCGTGAACACCCCCCCCCCAAAAAAAAAAAAAAAAAACAACAACATAAAACATAAGAAATGTGTAAGAGGCATGGGCGTCGCAACCATTATGTCAGGAGGGGACGTGTTCCCCCCACTTTGTAAAATCAGGCATTTGGACCCCCCCACATTTACCGAGTCCGTCTTGCGCTCTTTCGGTTGTTCTCAAAGAAATCCATTCCACTTGATTCATTAGAAATTACTCAGACCGCTGAAATCCACTCCACGTTTTCCTGGTTACCCTGCACCCTGACACGCTGCTCTCCTTCTGGACCCGACCTCATCTCGCGCTGCAGCTGAAATCAAACCGAACCGGGAAGGAGGTCGACCAGAAACCGGAGTGTTACTCTGGAGGGGCCAGAGGGTTAGGAGGCACAGGCATATAAGACCTGAATGACCAGAGGAGGTAAAGCCCCCACAGATAATCACCTATGGCCTCTAATAAAAAGGTAAATGTGCCTTAATCAAGTTTCATCCTGGATCTACAGGTAGCAGAAAAAAGTACAGGAAGCACAATATAATATATATATATATATATATACCAAAATATCAGAGACAGAACAATAACGACAGGAAAACAATGGAAGAAAATAATATATAAATACAAGTAAAATGTTATAATGAAAAATAAACTAACAATGAGTGTAAGTCACTGCTCTTTATAAAAGAAAATGACTGTACCAGTAAATTAATAAGTAAATAAAATAAGTACATACTTTATTTGAGGGTCAACATTTAAACACTTAAACACAACCGTTGATTATTTTACAAAAAATAAAAGAGTACTGAAGATCATCAGTAATATAGAGATCCTCTAACCTGTTATTTATCCTGATCAAATCTGTTGTTCTTAGTAAAAATTAAAGTTCCAGATAAACACAAAGCTATACTTGATTTCTTACTAAGAGAAACTCACTTTAAATACCTCTAATGTTTTATTTTAAATGGATCAAATGAAAACACAATCCCAGCTGTCAGTGCACTGAACACATTAAACTAGTTTCATTTCAGATTGGTAGAACTTCAGTCTTAAGAACAATCAGGTTCTTGATATTTGTTTTCAAATAATTGATGTCACTTATTTAATTCCTCCTAAGCTGTTCAGCCTGAATAGTCCATTTAAAGTGACATCATGACTAGTAACAGTTAGAACTAGTTAAAGTGACATCATGACTAGTAACAGTTAAAATAGAACCAGTTAAAATGAGTTTCTTCTGGTCAGAATTCATTTTCAGATAGTTATCCACCATTTTACTCCAGACAGGAAGAATAGATTAGTAGAGGTTGTGCTGCAAACCCAATACACATGAATGGGAAATGTGACTAAATGTGTCCTAAGAATGACACTGAAGTTATCTGAAGTATTCACTGTGGATAGTATTACGGTATCTGTAATATGACATTTTACATGGAACAGCTGATTTTTAGCTATCTGATTACATATCCAGTCTTGTTAAAGTCCACCTTAAATTTTTTTAAGGATTTTGTTTCAATTCAGTTGTTGGATAGAATTTCTACTAGTAACAAAATACCTGTGGATATCAGTATTTTCTATTTGACTAGTAATACTATTTGGACTAGGATAAATTACATTATTGTTATATAAAATAGGAATAACAAAGAGGTGAGGTTTTTAATTAAATGTAAAAAAAAAAAAAGGTCCATTAAATTTAAGTTCAGTCCTGCTGATATTCTCATTATCAACAAGAATAAAAGAAACACACATTCAACATGTGATTAGAAGTTAGAAATACTGTAGAATCAGTTCTTCAGTAGTGGTACTTTTTGTAGTAGTTGTACCAGTTCTTTACTTCAGTAGTTCAGGAGCAACCAGACTGTCACTTTGATAGAAATAACAAAAATGTCCTGTCATTTCAGTGGAAGATGCTGCAGTCAGTCAGTCAGTCAGTCAGTCAGTCAGTCAGTCAACTTCATTCTAAACCAACCAGTACTAACAGGACTGAACTTTACCTGGTTACCAGTAGAGAACTGGTAGAGCTCTGATTGGTTGAACAGCTGGTTGTCTAATGAGTTCCTTCCAGAACTGGAGACATGGCAGACCATTATCATGTATTTGAACTACTGTGGAGTTTGTCACCGTATTCACATCTTTAGTTCTGACATGAAACCACTGCTGGTCATTTTTTACTTCATAAGTTTTTTCAGTCTTTTCTCTAAGATCTGAATAATCCAGCTGATGGTGTCATAGAGAACACAGCTGCTTAAAATGAAGACTTCCTGTTGAATCTGTCTCTGAAATAGTTACTGAGTTCAGTTTTTACTACTGTAGGTAAAATAGGTGTTTAACAACTTGTTAAATGCACCAGAATGCAGGAAATGGCGTCTACAGCAAAGATTTGTTTCTTTGGGGAAGTGTCCCCCCCACATTTTTTATGCTTCTGACGCTCCTGGTAAGAGGCAAATACTTTTTCTATTCATCACGACAATCAGGTTTGTAGTCACACACTCTCATCTTTACATTAATTTTTGGGTGTTACAGAGTTTACTTCAATCAAGAGACAACTGTAAGGAAAGCTCAGAATAGAAATACATTAAAGACTTTTATAGGACAAAAGGGACCAGGATTTAGAATTTAAATCACATCAAAACTATTTTCTATGAAGGTGTTAGAGAGTGATCCCTACAGTGACGTTAAAGAGTTCAAACTAATGGATGAAAGGTTATCTGGAGTTTTGAAATTACACTGATACTGTGATGAGGTTACAACACTGGCAGTGCAAAGCCAGCGTGATTCACTCAGAAGTCATTGATTCATACTGGTCCGACAGCAGTTATGTTTATGTATCCCTCTGCTATCACAATACTGCTCACCCGGGCTCAACACAGTCAGGATTCGGGTTACATGGGCTTAGAAATGTCTTGTTTACTGATTCAAGTTCCCTAGCCATAGGTGGACGTGGTTTCACTTTACCTGTGCTCCCAAACCTGCGAGCATAAATAATCAAACACGAACAGTGCTTTTGACTTAATGAGAAGCTGCTGTTCAGAAGAGAAAAGTGACAAGGGAACTTTAAAAACCTGGACTAAGCGTGGTATTATCCCACACAGTCACTGACATCCTTTAAACAATAAAGATATTTGCACATTTTATTGTGTAAAACTGGTTCTAAGGCAGAGCAGCGGGCCTACTCTTATCACAGCAGCTAGCTCCCATGTTTTCGACAGTTTTGTGTAAAATATCCCTGCGAAATTCTTACCTTGGTGATTGAAAAGCCTCCATAGCTTTGTAAAGAGTATTCCCATGACTAACGGTGACGTTTTCTGAGGCCAGCTTGCGAGAATCCTCTGTAGCTAGTTAGCTAGCTAGCGTTGATGACATTCAATGCTATCAACTTCACCTAGCCTAATAACTAAGACGACAAAGAGCTATTAAAGCGTTTAACTGTAACCTCCATGCTTGGATGAATTATATTTTAACTATACATCTCCGAGAAAAGGTAAAAATGAATAAAATGTTAAATATTCTGCCACAAACAAAACTGCAAACCGCTTTAGCTAAATGGTTGATATCAGCTGGCTGATGTAGAGTACCCTGGGCTCGCTGTCAGCTTTGCGCATGCGCACTGTTTTCTCACTAATAATAATATAATATAATATAATATTTGAATTATCAAAGCTGTATTATTTATACAACATAATAATTTATTTCAA
Source organism: Callopanchax toddi (assembly GCA_006937965.1). Lineage (NCBI taxonomy): Eukaryota > Metazoa > Chordata > Actinopteri > Cyprinodontiformes > Nothobranchiidae > Callopanchax > Callopanchax toddi. Next base: position 776,876 of record SSNR01000187.1, read on the forward strand.
TACAGTTGTAAAATGACACTGTCCACACAACATTCTTTGAACTTATCATCCTCTCACAAGCAGAATTCAGATACCTGTATTGGTGCTTATAAACCACTATTTGGTAACAACAAAAGCTATTGTATGTGGCACGAAAAAGACATTTGTTTCCTTTGTGATTTTACATTTGCAGATTTACTGCACAATGAATCTTTTAGGAGCCCATGAAAGGAACATTTCAGTGTAATAAATTACAAGACACAAGTTGATGTCAACTGAAGGTTATGGCTGTTTCATGTGTAAACTGGTAGTGCACATATTAAAACAACAAAGAAAAGCTTTACATTTACATAAAATACACTGTAATAATGTCAGAAAAGTTGTGTCGGAGTAACTTTACACCGTTTTCCATTTTTCAGAAGTTTTATTGAAACTTAGATATAAATCATTTAAAAGGCTACGGCTGAAGATGGAAGAGGATTATGATTACTTGTAATCTGATTCACTGATTTTAGAAATTCATAAAGATCAAGCTTAAGGTCTCTGAAATATTTTGACAGTATTTACATATGGAAGCCCTCTTTATGTGATCTGCTCAAATTTACCTCAACTTCATATAACCTACTGTTTGATTCTTGTCTGAAGAAAACTGGTACTAAATGTCTTGCATGCGAATAACATGCAGACATGATGACCAGACCAGTGGTTCTTCCTTCCTTTCACTTATTTTTCCCTTTTGTCCTTAACAACTACTCAGAACCAAAACTTAATGGCTAAGAACATAAAAGCTACACGTTCAGGCCTTAATGACCTCTCATTCCTGAGGTTTTAAACTTTGAAATATTTTAATATCTGCATGAATTCTGTAGAACTGAAAACTAAAGTAGCACAATAAGGTAATGATTCACCCTGATGTGAAAAAGTCACTTAAAAAATAAGTGGCAAACTCTGGACCGCAGGAACAATTTTTTGTTTTGTAAGATTTTTTTATGTCCATTGAGGACAGCAGCACATGATCTTTAGAGAGGCATCATGTTCTGCTTCCATCGGTTCCTGGATGTGTTCAAACACGTTCTGTGCTGATCATCATCACTGCAGGATCATGTCTGGCACTGGCTTTTTTCCAGCAGTGACGTGGAATCACAGCTCCACCTACATGCTACAGTGACAGCTGAATTAGCAGGAAGTCTAGAAGAGTCTACTCTTCACATGTTCACTTGCTAGCTTACTTTAAAACAGGTTTTATTAGGTTCAACTTTGGCCTATAAAACTTAATATTTGTCCTTGTGCTACATGTCCAGGATCTCGTTTCAGGTTTGAGAGTCCATTTGGCAGCAGTCACAGCAAAAGGGGGATATGAGGTCCTATACAGAAGTAAGAGCTTGTTACAGTTCACATGAGGGTTGCAAATCTATCATATTGAAGCTGCTAACGCTGCCTCCGCTGTTGTGTTCATGGTGGATGTTTAGAGACAGAAAGATTACGTGTCAAATCTTAAAGCCGATGCCTGGAGTCCTGGCTATATGCTCCAGGAGATCCTCGATTACGATGAGGTTTGTAAGAGTCCTGATAGGGGTCCTGGTAGTCTTCCTCAACCAGTGGAGAGTGGTCCCTGCTGTGCTGTGAGCCTGAGGACAAACGGTTGCGATTCTTCCGTGCTCGTTCGTTATGATAGTTCTCATCTGCAGGCATCAAGCTGCGACGCTCCACAGGTGAATGGTCTGTTGTTGTGTGGTTGCTATTCCGGTTTCTTTGAGCCTTTTTGAAAGAAAGAAAAAAACAGATTATTCGCATCTAGCCTTGTGAAAACTGTAATATTTGAAATTATAAAAAACATTAACAGCTGTGATTTTTGGTATTAGGTATTAAAATGGTTCAAAACTTTTACTATTGTTTACAGATGCATGGTCACTTTGCTCAATGCATTTGATAAGATTTTGCTAAATAAACATAGTGACTAGCAGAACACATACAGTGCTGACTTCCATTCAAGCCAACAGATGTTCAGCAGTGTTACATTAATCAGAACTACGTAAAGCCAAGCACACATTTATTTTACTTTAACAAGTCCCTGATTTAATGGGGTGTCAAAACACAAATGGTGCCTAGAAGCATGAAAGTGTTATGAACTCATACATTGAAATATCTGGATTTGACCTTATTAGGCCTTTTAGGTTGGAGGTTAGCATCGAGGTCTGTTAGTTTATCTTTGGCCTTAGTTGACCTTCCTGTGCCTTCCCTAGCCACTCCTCCACGGGCCTCTTTTTTTTCTCCACCTGCTACTTGTTCAGTCAAATTATCCAAATTGCTTGTATACCTCTTCAGTTCATTCATTCCCTGTCAGATCCTCCTGTTAACTTGTCATCCACCCTGTCTGTAAGTCCTGTGTTTTCCCCCCAGAGATAATTTTTTCTTAGTTAAGGTTTTTGTTTTTTTGCCAGACTTTACTTACTTTATTAGAGTAATTTGAGTTTTAGTTGCAGTCCCCTTACCTGATTTCACCCCTCAAGCAAAAGTGAGTGTGCCAAAAGCAAAGTTGGGTAATTAAGATACACTACACGTCTTCTCCATAGTACACAAAAGACAATCTACTTTAAAAAGTAAAACATGCTTAAAGCGGCTCTCTGGAGCATTTTTCTCTGTATCAAAGTTTTCTAAATGTTTTAAATGATATTTCAGGTCTAAACTATGATCTATGGGTTGAGTTCCACAACATCTGTCATTCTGATGAAGACCCTCCTTCCTCCTAGAGACCCCTTTCCATTATTTCTTGCCGCCGACATTTTTTAGCCAATGAAATTCAAATGTCTGCATTCTCTCAACATGCACGCACATCGACCAAACCTGTACCAGTAGGGGGCGCTGTCGTACAAGACACTCCGTGTGTTTCTCTGCCGTCTCAGCCGTTCACTGAGGACTCACAGCTCATTTCTACTAAAAACCTACCCATTCTCCAGCTAAAGACGGGTTTATTTTTATTTTTAAATCTTTCACCTCACAGAATGGCAAGACTTGACAGGATTACGCGTTTATTTTGGTCAGAAAGTTCATCCAGGGCCGAGTCAAGTTCAGCTTCAGAGTCCAGCAGCAGCTTGGTGCTAACAGAGCTAATATCAGAAGCAGCAGGGACAGAGAGGGCTCTTCAGACCCTCGTAGTATTGTTGGAATAAGATTGTGAACTGTGAGTGATTAAACCCTACACATTGAGCTGTACAGTTCATGCCCGCAACGTATATGCGCCGCGTGCACGCGCGCACATGCGACCGGACGCGCGTGTCGAGATGTTTTGAGGAGGAGCCTTTGGACGCTAGATTCAAAAACTGCTCTCCTGATGAAATCCTCCGGAGTGCTGCTTTAAGTTATTGTAGTTTCTGTACTGAAAGCAACAAGGAAGAAACGGTATAAAATATAGAATAAACATTTGAGACCTCAAATGGACATTAGGTCATTTTGATGTGTTTCGGTGTAAAAATGATGCATAATTACTAAAAGTTTCTGTTTGAAGACTATCTGACAGGACTGATAATCAAAGATCAATTCAATGCTGCTGTTTAAAAATGGCTACAATCTCCAAAATATCATAGGGGTTCATGCAATGTTCTTTTATAAACTAATTAGCCATTAACTCATCAGTCGTATCAGACAGGAATTTTATTTCTCTGAACAGAGGCTGGTGAGGAAGTCATCCATATAGAAACACTTCTAAATGGCCCTTTAAATGCAATCAATAACAATGAAACCTATGGCTGAAGGACACTTTGAAGCAGTCTTACAGCATAATGTATTTCTAACTGAGCAAAAATCATTCTAATACATCCCTGAACACACTGAACATTGGCAGCCCTTTGGGAAAAAACAGAACAGCTTAGTAAGAAACATCTAGCTGCTTTTCAAAACTAATTAATTTAAAGTGTTTATTACTCAGAAGAGTTAGTATAATAAAATATTACACTAAATGTATTTAGTGCGATGATATATTTAACATCTGCATTTTATAGACAAGTAAAGAAAACGCTGACAAATAATCCAGATGAACACATTTTAAACACTGAGAATGCAAGATTGTGTTTTACTTCAGCTTGAAAGGGTCACCTGAATGGCAGTGGGAAATGGGGAGAGAGCAGTGGAGCCCAGATTGCGTCCCAGCAGGGGGTTGAGTGGCGTGCTAAGTGAAGTGTGTGTAGCACGCCAATACGCCTCCAGGTACTCTGCCAGGTGTTCACAGGCATCTTCCAGCTGGTTTTCATCCAAAATAATATCAAACATCTCCTGAGGTGGGAGAAAAGGAGACGGAAGTGCAGTTGGTGCATGCAGATTTCTCGACATGTGGCTTTAGATTGAAAGTTACCGAAGCATTTGCTGCTGCTGCTACGTTTTAAAAGTTTACTCACAGACGGACACTGAGACAGTTTTTCAGCTGCAACAAGCTGCACATTCAAGTGTTTGCTTTGAGATTTCCCTCTTGATTTGATGAGCCGCTGCAGAACCTGGGAAATAAATATACAGTGGGAGAACATATACCTCAAATTATGAAACAAGTTTTACTTCACAACAGTACTGTATATGCAAGTTTAAGATGCATTTCCAGAGCACACTACCTACAGAGATTTCCTTCTGTTATTTGATGCTTTAAGTAAAATTAAACTGAAAGCTTGTTCTGGTTATGGATGGCAGCCACCAACCATCTGCTGCTTAGGTAATACGTTTTACATGACACGCATTCATAGTAAATAGAAAATCCCCCGTTTTCAATCCAAGGGTTTTTCACATCAGTACTTAATAAAAATGATCTGACTTTTTATCAGGCTCTAAAATTATTCCAATCAAACCTCAATTATTTTTTATTTATTTATTAACTTATATTTTAGGAGGATAAAACCACTTGAGATAAAACATCTCGTTTTCAAGTGGATCCTCTTACAAACAAAAATTACATCAATTACAAAACAAGTTTCCTTCAACACCTGATCTGATTTAGTGGGTGATTAAGAGGCCTTGAAAGCACACTAAGGAAGTAATTTGACATATAATCAGGTGTGTTGAAGCAAGGAAACCTCTAAAACATGTTGGATACCGGCCCTCAAGGATTGGCCACCTCTGAACTAGCGGAAGACAGTAAATGTGGGAAAAGGGGTGAATGCAATCAGTCTTACCTTGGGTGACGATACTTTAACATGAACAATAATAGGAGCTAATGATGTCTTGATAAGCTGTGCCGGGTGGTTTATTGTGTCTGCATCCAAAACCACCAGCTGTAGGGATCTGGCCAGCTCAAAGATCCTTTCTATTTCACTCTGCACCTCCGCTACAGTTAAATGAAAATGTACAGCAGAATAATGATAAACACACACAATTCAAAACATTAAACTACTAAACACCTACAAGACATGCACATCATTGAGTGAGACAGTTCCTGTAGCTTTACCAAGGCTGGAGCGGGTGTTGGATCTCTCAATGATGGCCCTCTTACTGGGGTTGTTAAGTACTGACCTCTTGGCCAATGATATGTCAGCTGTGACTCTTGTGATGGATATCCTGCAGCAAAATTAAATGTACGTATCACAGAAGCTCATTGGCAGGATCATAGCTTTACAAGATATGCTGTATTGTTGTCGCTGCTCACCTCCCATCAAACCTGTGTTTTAGGAAGTCGAACAGTGCTTTCTGCATCATATCTGTCACCTGCAGTGATGAATCAGGTAGATGGGAGGAAAAGGGGAGAAGACAAAAGTAGGTATTAAGAGCATGTAACAAAACTTTGGAAAAAACTACAATTAATGGTGTTTCTGAATGCTTATTATGCACATTTCTGAGCAGCAAATGAGAAAATGTTCTTATTATTCATTCTGACGAAGCCCATTCAGGCTGCTGCTGAACCAGACCTGTGCATTACACACTTGACCGAGCCATACTCTGCACTGTGCAGTGTTTTTCCTCCTGGGCTGAGCTGCACAGTGAAAAACTGAGGCACACATGGTAACTTTTAATACAGCTTTCCCTGATGAATGGAAGTCACCCTGAGGTTGCATTCTGAAATAGAAATTCACGTTGAAAATGAGACATAAAGGTCATCATGGTGATTCTTTGGTCTCTGTGACTCTAATGGAAGGATTGAACATGCATAATGGTGGACAATTTTGAGTGTTTTTTATCATTTAAGGGCAAAAAAGGAAAGAACTGTTAATCAGGAGAAGAAGGTGGACTCAAGGAGACCAACGTTCACTGAAAATGGCAAAAGTACCATGTTTGAAATCTCTTAAGTTTCACTTTTACGCTGCTTAATTTAAGAAAATACGCTGATTCAATATATTTAAAAAAAAAAAGTAAAATTAGCAGCAGAATAACGAGTTTATTGGCTGTCATCTTCCTGGATTTTTATGTTTTATTTAATCACCATCACATAGTTAAAGTAGGTCAGAGCTTTGCCTTAATTTACAATGTTTTCAACAGAATTTTTTCAACAGAATTCATGAACACTGTTTGAAACCTTATTTATAAACTCTGCCAACTCGTTTAACATCCCCAGCTGTTCTTTATGAGTCCTGCTTAGTGTAACTCTCATTAGCAGAGGTGATTAGAAGATAGCAATCAGAGATCAATAAAGAGAGATACAAGCAAGAGTTTTGTTAAAAACAACATTTCCAGGTCCCTGAAGTTGGAACAACCCTGTGAAAATTATGAGAAGAATTAAGTTACCAATTTTTTAAAGGTGTTCAAAATTCTATCCAAACTAGAGCAAGGCCCTGCAAACTCACATAAAATGTGAGCATCTTTTGCAAACTTTTGAGACATTTTAAAATCTCTCTTTTACAAATGTAGTTTACATTCAGTGACAGGGGATAAACCTGTTATATCTCACCCTATGGTAAAGCTGTAGCAGAAACACTGCAATAAAATAGTTTTAACATATTTATGGAAAAAGAAGCATCAATATATATCATTATTTTATCAGTATACATTGCAGCACATCCTTACTTTGTGTCTAGAGAAACTACTACAGCATTAGTAATATTAGATTAATATTAGAACTGATTCATCACAAAGCAATGGTCCAAAAAAGACCTCATTCTGAATAGCATTTAAGACTTTTGAAAAGTGAGGATAAACATTTACTCAACTCATATCACAACCTTCAACATTTTATTTCTTGTCTTTTTAATTTCAAACTGTGCTCTACTTTTTCAGACTGATGGAGGATACCCAGAAGCTTGTTACCACAGCAACACCAGACAGAGAAGGAGGCAAGAAGTGTGAATCCATGACAACCGACTTCAGCTCTTCCACCACCTCTCTGGCTTCCTTTACTGTCTGTGCTTCGTTTGTGTCTGTGAGAACTGATGAATAAAGTTCTTTGTGGAGTGAAGGCTGTTTTCTGTGAGCACCCTGCCTGAAAATGTGTATTATTAGTCGCAGAAAACTGGTTGAGTATTGAAGAAAATTCACATTACTGTGAAGAAATGTCTGAGTCAGATGACTTGAGAGGTGGCAGAAGGTTTTTACCTCGTAACCTTTTAGGGACGGACCCACCAGGACCACCGGCCTCATAGAGGGAACCACATCATATGGAGGGACATGCTCAGCCTGGAGGGGTGGCAGCACACAGCTACAGTCAAGTTTTCATCCTCTATAAATGTTCACTCAGCTCTTCTACTCAATTCTGTATTTAATATATCTAAACATAAATTAAGATCAAGCCCAGTGATGTTGAAATATCATTTTATAACAAACTAACAAATTAAAAATGTGCAAGATTTGAAATATTCTGACAGAAAACAAAAAGCTTATGGTTCTGATTTAACAAAACTGTACCTTGGATAGTGAGACACAGCAGCAGACAACCCTCATAAATGGCACTGAATTATAATTTAGGTAACAGATACAGCTTGGCCCATCTAAGAGCTGAGTAATGCTAATGTTTTATCACATCTGAGTAGAAAAAAAATGAACAAAACCATCCATCCATCCATTTTCTGTAGCCGCTTAGTCCTCCACAGAGGGTCGCGGGGCAGCTGGTGCCTATCTCCAGCGGTCAAGGGGCGAGAGGCGGGGGACACCCTGGACGGGTCGCCAGTCCATCGCAGGGCCACACAGAGACGAACGAGACAAACAACCACACACCCACTCACACCTAAGGACAATTTACCAGCCCAATTAGCCTGACAGTCATGTCTTTGGACTGTGGGAGGAAACCGGAGTACCCGGAGGAAACCCACGCATGCACGGGGAGAACATGCAAACTCCACGCAGAGAGGCTGCAGAGCCGGGACGCGAACCCACGACCTCCTTGCTGCGAGGCAACAGTGCTAACCAACTGCGCCACCATGCAGCCCATGAACAAAACCCTCCAGAAAAATAGAAGCTTAATGAGATGGGCCAACTGATCATTTACTGTAACAAAGATGCTGTATATGATGAGATTAAAAAGATATTTTGGCCATTTTGAAGTTTGTTTCTGTGCAAAAGTTGTACATTACTATTTGATTTTAGTTAGCTTCCTGACCAGCTTCTGTTTGGGGAACTAGTGCATCAGCTACAGGACTGATGAGTTGAGAAGAGAGATTAAAACATCATGTGACCTGATCTGTGATGTGAAAAAGCGTATTTGTTTCTGCAATTGTTCACAAAAGAATTAAATTAAATAAAGTGTCCTCCTATCTGAGATGTGGACATTTGATATTCTAACCAAGGTAGAATCAGGATTTTACTTGTTAAAAAAGTAGCTTTCATCAAAATGTGTCTCCACACCGAAGCTACATAAAAGACAGTGCAGTAAAGTAATTTTTTTCCAATAATGTAGAAGGATAATATGTGTCGGCACACTCACCACTTTTTGCTTCTGCTTTCCTGAAAATAAAGAAAAAAGTAGCATGAAGTGAGGCCATCATGCAAATCAGACCATTATTAACCCAGAGACAATTCAAACCCATGTGCAGGACGAGTCGTGGGACGGACCTGCAGAGTTTGGGTTTGGTTTGAATGTGCCGGACACCATTTCTCCCAGACTGGAGGAGGAATTGGCGCTGGATTTACTGCTGCGTTAATAACAGAGAGCAGAAGGAGAAAAGGCTTGAGTGAAATTCAAAATAAACATTACCGCTCCGCTGAGCAGCAGGATATTTATAGACGGCATGATATTATGTTAAAAGAGGGCACTAAAGAGAAGAATTATATTGTTCCTAACAATTATAGTTTAACTTTTTGTTCTGTGTTTGACTTGCTGACATAAGTTAACAAACACCATCCAGGTCCGACAGTCTAACAGACCCTAACAGGACAGCCTAGTACTGATGATGCTATAAACCAAACGGATGTCTTTTTGGAACAAAAGAAACACAAAAGCAAAGTAATTCAAGGTGGTGAGTCTTTTATCTCACAGCACTGTCTCAGCATCACTAATCATCTCGTTGGCTGAAACCCAACAGCTCCATCTGATGGAAAATTCTGTCATGGCCACAGTCCAGGCGCACCTCAGAGAGGCTGGACCACACAACCCAACTTGGCAGCCATCCACTGATTTGTTGTTTATCTCCAGGCCTGACTGCCAGCTTTTCCCCATCCTTAAAGTGTCTAAACATAAACCCTCCAACTCACTTCATCCCTTCTGATCCGTCTGCTCTACAATGTGTGCTGCCTGCCACTGACTCCTCTGCTGTCAGCACTCACTATTCTCTGCTCACCTATGGAAGCGTCCTCTCTTCTGCTCCTGCTGAAGTCGAATGTTTTCCAGTTTCAGCGGGCTGGGGATGAAGCCGATATCACAGCCCTCTTTCACCAGGCGACCGATCCACCAGTCATTGTTGTACTTCTGTAAAAAGAAAAACACTAAAATAAGTGAAGAGAAAAAACAGGATTTCAAACCTGATCTGCTCTGACTAATTATTGAAAAATGATAGCACTAGTTTGCATGAATGACAGGCACATTATTTATATCCTTCACTGAAACCTGCACAGAAAAAAAGTGTATAAATGCCCACCCTTCTCAATGGAGCTTTTTCTACAGCTTCTACTAAAATGTTTAAATAAATATTTACCCTGAGGTTAAACTTTTAACTGAAGTCTGACATTGTTGATGCTTTGTGATTTCTCACCTCCTCACTGCAGCTTGAACATATCTTTTGTTCTCTGTGTCATTCACACGAGTCGAAGGACTTTAACCCTGCAAACAGCAGCAAGATTTGTGTTTCCTCTATTTCTATTTTGTGCTGAGACTTAGTTATCTTTTTAAAATGTACTTTCCCTTTCAGCTGCAGGGTACTTGTAGTATTATTCCTGTGTTTGGTTTCTCTTTATTCTCTGAGCTCATGGTTGTGTTCAGCCACTTTTTGTTAGATCTGGGAAACATGTACTTGCTTTAAAAAATAGGATCTGTATTTATTTTCAAATATGTTTATTGTAAAGCCTGTTTTTTTAGTTATCCAATGATCCCACATAGATAATGCCTTTATGTTGCAGAAGTAGCATATGTTTATCTGAAACTGAGCAAAAAAGGCCATCTCTCATTCTCAAAGAGAACGATAACATGTAAATTCAGTCGCCCATAAAGTGCCACAGGTAGAGCATCACCAAGCAGCACCTCTTTGATGTGGAGGAAGTCCTTGGCATCAAAAGAGACAGCAGTGCCAGGCACAGGAACATCCTCATCCAACGCTCCGCAGTAACTCACATTGGTCCTCACAGCAAACGCTACAGCTTTACTCTGTAATACACACCAGACAAAGAATATATCATGAATGAGCGTTAAAGGTTGATAATACGTCTATCAGAAGAACTCTTTAACATAAACATTGTAGTGAAGCAGCTGAGACACGAGCACAGCTCGCCTGTTTCCCCTCTGCAGTGCTTTTTTTCTACCACCAATGTGCTCATCCATCTGCAGCATCACACATGCAGCAAGCCTGCCCTGCAGTGAGGAGTGGGCGCTGCTGAAGAGAAGCTATTTCAGGCCTTCTGACAACAACGGCGACAAGACAGCAGCAGTAAAGTTCACACTAGAGAGCGCTTTTCACTCCACTGTTAAAAAACTCTGATAATATACAGAGATGGTAATGTTCTATCTGATGAACTAGAACTAAATGTATTAATAATATGACTGTATTATATTATTATTATGCTATAATATTTTTCTGGTTTTTCATGTAATAACTTGCCAACAAAACTATAATTAAAACAGGTTTAGCAAATATATTTGTATCAATATCCTGTAAATAAAACTGCTAATAACCTTGTCAAGATTCTTCAAACAAAATTCAATAATTAAGAATTTAGATAGATTACATGATACTAAAAGCAATGCAACATCACTTATTGATTATTGAAATATTATAAACATTTAACTCATTGTGAATTTCAAAGGCAAAAACAGGTTTACTATAGGGGCTGTGCATGTTCTTATAGCGTTTTCTTTTAAAGAGGCATTTCTGGAACCTTGAACAATATTTTTTGTGAAAGTTATAAATAATTAATGTTACAGATATATTACATGTGTTTATGGTTATTTTGACATTAATATTAGGAAGACCTGACTCCTGGATGCACCACAAGGGCTACATTTTGCTGCTACTGGTAAAACTTACACCATGTAATGCAAAACACACCCACATTTATATTAACTTAAGATATTGACATTATTTTAACAAAGGAACAAAACACATGTCATTTGGACTAGCTCATCATTTAATAAGACAAATAACACCAAGCAGGGCTTATTTAGAAAACTATCTACAACTGATCAGATCCATAACGTTTAAACAAAGACACTTCAAAAAGGCCTAAATATCAATACAACACTGAAAGTGTTTCAAAAGGTTAGATGTTGTAGTTTTTTAAAACATCAGTGTTAACATCAATATGTCTGTATTTCTTGTTTTATACTAGAAAAAATATGTGACCCAGTTTGGTATCTACAAATGAGGAATGATGTCATAGGTGCAGATTTTGGTTTTGCAATGTGTTGCTAAAATAAGCAAAACCTGAACATATAAAACAACTTTATAACTGCATCTCATTAAGAAGCTACCTATGGGTTGGTCTCATCACTTTAAAGAATTTGAAATGTGTTTCCTGCTTTGCTATAGTCCCATTCTAAATCATTTTGTCTTAATATCATCATTGTCTCTTCTGTTTATGAGCACAGACTTCGTGTTCTCACTCTTTAGTGCAGAGCCTACTTGTTTTGTAAACCTTTTCCTGTGAAGCTGACCTTTGCCCTCTCGATCTGAACAGTGGCCTGCTGCTCTCTCTCCTGCCGGCCGCCCTCCTTCTCTTCCTCCAGAGACACATCCGAGTCAGACGGTCGGCTTGTGTAGGAATCAGCTGAGCCCTGGAGAACAAGTGAACGACCTGTTACCAGAAATGATGACATATAGCAGCAATAGACCATTTCACAAGGTGAAACGCTGTTTGTGTGATACAGAAAAACCTGAAATAAAGAAAACTAAAAACAAGTGATTTAATAAACGGAGGATTAGATACTAGTGTTAATGTCCCTTAGTAAAGACATTTAGAGCATGAAGTGGAGTTGCATCAGAACAAATGCATGGCAGTTTCATGATTTTATCTAAATCAGATTTATTGGTCACTTTTCACTTTTATCAATGGATTTTATGACATTTTTTTTTTTTTTTTAATTGTCAAGAAGAGCTTGTGACTCATGACCAGGGTTTCTTACTGGTAAAAAAAAAAAAAGTCTGTTATTTTCTCTCCTTTCCTGAAAAGTTGTATTTGTGGAGAAAAAAGGTTTTTGCCTGATGACAAAATTAAAAATTTGTTCTGGTGTTAAGGATTAAAAAACAACATAATAATAATTTATTAAACTGTTTAAGCTTAATTTTTTGAGAACACATAAATGTGCAAAGGGTATTTAATGCAAATATTTTAAAGGTGCACCAAAACCTCAAGACTAAATTAGCCATCACTTTGAGAACTTCTAGTGCCCCCTGCAGGTGGGGCAGAAATCCCAGGACAGCGACTCCATCAGTCATCACAAATGTTATGATCCAGTTCTTATAGCCCCATTTTCACAAAGAGATGACGTGTAGTTTACTGAATTCACTCATTCGCTGTGAGATTTGACCTTTGGCTGACCCCTGCTGTAGCTGCTTGCGTCGCCATGTGTGAAAACTGGCTTCAGGTTCAACTTGTTCCATCCAAAACACAAAGTAGTACATCTCACAATATGTCTGTGTTTGTTTAGTAAAATATTACAGAATGGAGTCAAGGCGCGACATATGCTTGTTTTTAACTGACTAAAATAACAAACATGGCCGTCTAAAGAACTGTGTCCTCTGTGCTCAGAAAAGCTGCTTCAGCTTCAAAGAGATGTTTCAGCCATTTTGAAGTTTGTTTCTATAAAACATGTTAAAAATAAATAGCATCTCACCTGTCATAGAGTAGGAACTTTACATCCTACAAGACTGCTGAGCTAATGGCTAGTCTGAGAGCAACCATCAATTTACCATTACATGGTTATTTAGTTGGAACCTGTGGTTAATTACAAGCAAAATCATCTCCAGCTGCAGCTAAATTTAGCACTTCTGCTGCATCCAAGAGTCATGCGTTACTGGAATGTTCTAGAAATAACCACTGCCAGCAGTGTAATGGTTTATAAAATAATTTGTTACACTGAGAAGCGTTTGAAGACAACAGCAGTAAACTTCAGTCAGGGTGGTACTCAGGCTAGCTGTTAGCTCATCAGTCCTGTAAGACGTAAACTCTATTTCTGCAAATTGAGGCAGTTTGGGAAGCTCAAACTAGTCAATTTCATAGAAACATGCTTCAAAATGGCCTAAAACTAAACTCATAAATCCAGCAATTCATCTCAATAGTATGTTCCACATCACAAAAACACCTGAGAGGTCTCAGATTTCATTCAGGAGATTGAGGGCCCAGTCAAGAAGAGCTTTGTTTTCATTTTATTGTTACTTGGACATTCCTGTCTGAACCTTTAATACTAACAACCCCACCAGCTGATTTGTTAGACCACATGAATCACACAATCCTTTCACACATGGACCAACCAGAACAAACTCAAGGGTCAAAGTTCATCTGGAGGCAAATGGCTGCCTTTAAAAATAGAACTACGGTATTAGCATTCCTCTTCACTTTAATAAAAGTTTTCAGGCCAGTTTTAAATCACAGCTGTTAATGAATATATTCACATGTCAGTGGAGCACAGCTACATGGAAGTGAGTATAAATGTGTTGTGATCTCTGTTGATTGTGGTTTTCTTTAGTTAGCATTAGGGATGATATCGGTATCGGTCTACCGATAATATCGGCCGATATTGGCATTAAAATGTAATATTGGTAAATATCGGTATCGGTTTTTGTAATGATGATGACACACATGACCTTTACATACCATGCACATATTATACATCAAACCGTTCGGCTACTTCTCCTCTCTCCCAAAATGTCAAACTATAACAAATCTGATGTATAGTTTCTGAGATATTTTTATTTATTTGGCACACCTTGCATTAAATACTGTGTTTGTCTTTTTTTTAATGAGGGCTAAAACGCTTATAACAGTATCGGTTTATATTGTATCAGAAATTAAGAGTTAGACAATATCGGATATCGGTAAAAAAGCCAATATCGAGCATCCCTAGTTTGCATGGGGTTTTATTCACAAAAATGTAGGTTTATTTCTTATTTATGTTCTAATTTTTGGTTTCTGACTAAGTATATGAAGGCTTTGGTTGGTTCATACGACTAAAATCATGTCCAGATCTGAGGAGTTAAACATGTTGAAGCCAATAAGTAACTATAGGTTACAGTTAGTATCAGAGAACAGAACTGGGGCATTTTCCAAACAATGCTTTCGTTTAATGATCTGTATGAGATTTTACAAATGTAATTGTACTTTACTGTTAAAAACAAAGATAAATGGCGTGTACTTGTATAGCGCGTTCTAAGTCTTAGAACTCCCAAAGCGCTTCACACTACATTAGACACATTCACCCACTCACACGCTGATGGCAGTTAGCTTCATTTTATCCACAGCTGCCCTGGAGCAGACTGTCAGAGGCTGGAGTCACCGCAAACAATCTGGCGCCTATGGGCCCTCCTCACCACCACCAGCAGGTAAGCTGGGTGAAGTGTCTTGCCCAAGGACACAACGGCAATGTAACCCAGCCGGAGCTGGGATTGAACCGGCGACCCTCCAGTTACCAGTCCGGCCACTCTACCTGCTACATAGCACCCCAGATAAACCACTGTGTTAGATGCTTTTTAAAAGACTCACCTCCATTCAGCTATACTTAACGAAAAACATTTAGTTGGCTCATGCTGTGTAAAGATTAAATAATTCATGTACTATATTACAGATCATAATCTACTGATCTGATTGTACAACTTGCTGTGTCAGCAGTCTCAAAGACTTAACTCCAGCTGATATCAGAGAACGTTTAAAAGATGTTAATTTAACACGTCTGCAGATGCAGGAATCCATTGAGATGCAGGTGATAAAAGCACTGCAGCAGGTGTTCCTGGAGGTTTGTTGTGACTATCTGACCTCCTGTTGAAGATGGACATTCAGTGGGCATTTATTCAATGCTCCAGCAGTTGTCTGCAGGTACATCTGTTTAAATAGACCCAGACACCTAGCACAACACAGAGACTTATAACACATTTCTGCCATATTTGGTGCTCGGAGCATTAACAGCATTTTAAAATGCATTACTGAAGACTTAGTAATTAGTGACGTCTCAGTTTAACAAAAAACAGTTCACCAAGAAGATGTGTCTGTTTTGGAAGATTATTATATGAATTAGGATTTGTGCAAAGCATTATGCTGTAAACTAATGTGAAGCAATGCACCGAGGGGTGAAAACATGCATGTTTCCTATGGAAGAGTTGAGTAAAAACCTTCAGTATGGTATTATATGATCAAGGGCTAAATGATACATTCATTCTGTGTTGATTATTAAATCATTTCGACTTAAACAGGTATCACAGCAGATTTTTTTTCACTCAGCACTCAGGATTTCAGGTCCAGTTAGATGTTCTGTCTCTGTGATTGACTGAGGAGCTGCTGCAGTGTGACAGGAAATGTGTACTTCACACTACAGCTGAATGATTTCTGCATTAGCATAAACACTGAACGTTCTCTTCACAGGCTGGGGACAACTTGATTAGTGCTAGACTGTCTCTGAGGTCCAGCAGCTAATCCCTCCTCATCATTGTGTTTTAATCCGGGTGAAGGAAATGAATCACACACTGTGGCCTTAAAGCAGCTGAACACAGAAGAGCCCTGCTGGGTCGGGGTCCAGGTGTTCCTCCATCATCAGCATCAAATGATAGAATGATGAGAGTGACTGATGCAACAGCATCAGCACAAGATCAGTTCCTACTGTATGTACGTAGTAGTAACATAATGATGTTTTATCAGCTTTCTCATCTTTTTTCAGGTCTTTATCATTTGTCTGTTTTCCTGTCAAATGAAAGGGCGTTTTACAACGTTTTCCACATTTGAACTTCAACATGTTCTTGTTGTGAATGCAGAAGCCTTGTTGGAGACCTGATACATGGCTTTGATGAAATATCACATCAGCTCCCTATCAATAATTTAATGAAAATAAATGCCACAGAGGATTTGTACTGCAGTAAGTCTTTAAAATCAACCTGTCCGGCTGGAAAGGGAGGATTAATGCCTTTGTCCAGGGCTTCCAGGCATCCCTGCTAATGATCCATTCAGAGCCATGAGAGTCTTTTCATGATACGAGTAACTGTTATTTACAGCCTCATTACCAAAGAAATCTATGACTGGAAGACTGGAGAGGAATGGAAATAAAAGCACCAACTCCACAGGCCACTACAGTCAAGCACCTGCTTGAATTACAGTTATTTTTAATAATTATTTAAACAGGAGATGCTTCCTTTTCTTTCCTTATCTGGAACAAGCAGAACATTAGTGAGAAACTTTTATTTTCTCATATAATCTAAATTGTGTAATGTTTAAGCCAAATGGTTCTATTTTGCCATTTATTTATTGGTATTTCATTCTAAATTTGTGAGTTTGAGTTAATTTTTGAGTAAAAAGATACCATAATGCCATAATCCAACAAAGCAATTGAAAACACACATAGAAGACAAACCCTTTACGTCTTTGACCGGATCATATTTTGCACATTTAGCATTTTACAACCCTAGTGCTCAGTGAATGAATCACAGTGGCATTTTAGAACATTATGACTCAAGTAACAACACTCTAGAACCTTGGCCTTGTTTTGTGTTTATTTTCTATCAACACACACACCAAACACACTGAGATGTCTGTGGCTCTTTATCCAGGGGGGTCAAGAGGCCGGTCTTGAGTCCATCCTGCCACACTCAGACCTAATCTGTTCAGACGCCAAAGCTCAGTCTGGTTCTTCATCCCCGTCTCAAGACTAAAAGCATTCCCCCAGCTGGCAGCAGCTTGGTGTTTAGGAGGTTAAAGTCTCCAGGTTTGGCCTTAACATCACAATGATCTCACAACACACTCAACATACTCTGTGCTGTAGTAAAATCACTATCGGAGAGGGCAGCAGGTTAAATGGACTCTTTATTTTACATAATAGCAGTTGTAAAGATGAGTCATACGTTTTGTGTAGTAGGTGGTTTAATGTAACAGCAGCCTGGGAGCAAAAGCTGCTTTTATAATGAAAATGCTTCCACCAGTGAGATTTATCTTTAACTTATCACATACATAATCAGTTCAAGCCACCAGTGGAAGTTTGCTTAACCTAATTCTGCTATGAGTTATACTTAAAGTATCCTCTACAACTTATTTAACTTTTGAGTGACAGGATCACATTTAAAATAAAACAAAAAGAAAGTGTCAATTATGTGATCAGAGAATAAAGCCATGTCCCTGCAATGTTTATTTACACATCAACTAAAAATTAGTCTGACAAGAGGGCCTGAAGACCATTATAGCTCGAGTTCAAATAGAAACAAATGCCTTCATTTCTCTGCATCGTCCATCAGATGCTCCTGGAAATCACACTTACAAAAAACACAGACACCCACAAGCTAATGGTAAGTGCTGAGAAGACATCACACTCTCTGTAGGAGCCTCAAAGACATCTTCTGAAGAACTGCCAGTTCAGGTCTAAACATGGAATGTTGTGGATCCCAGCAGCTCTAACTGTGTTTGAACAAGTTTATCTCTACTAAACATGGAAATCCTCTAAATCCTGTTTTAATTTGTAAACAATTTAAAGGGGGTCAATCGTAAGAAAAGATTTATGGAGACGTGCCTTTTCCAGTCCTTTCCATCAAGACTCTAGAGATAACAGTGGATTTCAGGAGAATGCTGCTGACCCCTCCCTCCCCAAATCTGGCTGCCCTGTGTCACCTGGAGACCAGTGTGGTTTGATGCAGCCAACAAGCAGAACAATCACAGGCATCTTCTTCCTCGTAGGACCTGAACACCTCATGAACCAGGAAATGGGCAGGGAAAATCATCAATGACCCCTCACACCCTGAACACTTGTCTTTTTGAGCTTCTTGATGCAGACATTGTAGATCAGAACTAGCTGTCCCAAAAAAAGTTTCTTACCTCATGCTATCACCTTTCTAAACACCTGAGCTGTGCCTTCTGTTATAGATCCTGCTCTATCATGTTTTACTGGGCTAAATCATTATTTCTTGTAAGGCTGGATGATATTAAAAAGCATGCCGCTGTGATATTACTGTTGAATATTGTGATAACATCAGCTGCAATAAACCCACATTGTCCTCTCTCCTTTTTATTCTTCTGTCAACACGACACTGTTGGCTGCAATCTAAACTTCTATGGGTATTTAAAGCAGACAAGTATATTATTGGCATGTAGTTTCTGTCTGCAAGCTATTGTCATAATTTGTGATAATGATATCATGCACATTTATATTGCAATAAAGATAAACGTTTGATTGTGCAGCCCTACTTTCTTGATATCTGCTTTTGTGGGGCTTGGTTATGTCTGCTTTGTTTATTTTATATCTAATACGCAGTGTGTGTAAATAGTTGCCACCAACAGCTGGAGCCACGTTCTTTGTGCCTTACACACTTAGCCAATAAATCTGATGGTGAAACAACATCAAAATACCACGGACAGAGCTAGACTAAACACATGGTGCGTCAACAAAGAAAGAAGCATTTGCAGACAGATCATTGCCATGTATGTACAATGAACAGGACAGAACGTGCACACTATTTCCTCCACTTTTAATCTTCAGTAGGCAGCCAGTGTGTCAGGTGGAATTACAGAAGCCTCTGCCTCAGTGGGATTCCCTCCTCCCTCTCCTCCTGCCAGAAGCTCCTACATTTATTGCCTTTGTAAGCTTTTTTCTGCTACTCAGACACATTTTTATCCCACGAATGCCTCTCATTTTCTCCAATCTTCATGCTTCCTAATGCAAGCATGTGGCCAAAATGAAAGACACATGAATGTTTCTCAGCCATACAGGCATTCTTCTTGTGCTAAAAATGGATGTAACGGTTGGATGCAACAGTGTATCAGTTTACCACTGATGGTATCCCCCCAAAAAGAGATGCTTCTTAAAAAATAAAGAGGGGGAGAGACTGGATACAGAGCAAGGTACACATACAAGCAGAATACGCATTAATAGAGCTAAACATATGATCAGATGTTCATGTTCGCAGACCCAATAAAAGAGATCAAGTCATGACTGTCTGAGAAATCTGTCCATTAGCTGGCATGCACACACCCTCCCTTCCTAACATCTAACTCGGTGCTCTCTTAAGTCTCATCCTATTGTGTGGGAGTTTCTGTGAGGACCATGCAGCCACAACACCAGAATATTATGGTTTGTAAGTGCCAGAGAACGTCCACTCACCGCCTCCGAGTCTTCAAAGCCATGTAGGTACAGGTTATCATACATGGGGGAAAGAGATCCCAAAAAGTGGCTCTTCAGTGCAAAAGGAAGCAGAGGCTCAGACCTGATCCAGAGAAGGTGGATGAAGAGGGCTGGGGAGTGACAGAGTCCTCCAGCAGGCTGTTTCTCCACATGAAGGATGACAGCAATGAACCCACAACAGAGCAACAGATTATAAAAAACAAAAAAAGCTGGTGTTTTCCAGTTACTGAACTAAACGGTATTGCCCACAAGTCGAGCGAGTATCGGTTCCCATCATCAGCCAGTCTGGCTTTCCCTGAAGGCAGAGCAGACCTGGCGCTTCATCTGCCTTTCCAAGCTCAGATCACACGAGCCAATCCCTTCCTCCAGCACCGACCGATGACAGCAGGGGGATGCTGCTCCACCATTGGCTGGTGAAGGCTCCAGTCGGTGTGGCTGGTCATGAATAAGGAAGAAGAAGAGAGAGGAAGGTGGATAGGAGGATGGAAGGTGGAGGGATCTGTAGCCTGAGAGCATCATTAACCAACAAGACGTGTGGATGTGAGTGTGTGTGTGTGTGTGTGTGTGTGAGGTAATCGCTCAAAATAATTACTCATTTGCAAAAACTGACATTTAATTTACACACGCAGAAGCTCAGCAGAGGTGAACAGCTGAGTGATGATACTTCAAACAGAAGGCAGAAGTGATGCGATCAGGCTGCCGGTGTGTACTCATGTTTTTACAGCTTCATGAACACGCTGGGACCATAAAATCTATCCATATAAACGTCTGTAACAAAGAAACTGATTACATGGCAAATCGATCTGGAAAAGCTGCAGTGTTGAGTTTAGACTGAGAGCTTTGTCACCTTTTATGGACCGCCTGTTAAATAAAGCCACACAAGGATGAAGATATTTCAAATGACTGCTGTTATAACTACAAAAACAAATTGATCATTGTGACTGTTTATGCTCTATTGACTCAAGCTTTCCTGAAATGTTTATTTTCCTATCATGACATTTTGTTTATAAGGAAAACACCTTTCTTGCTTATGTTGTTTTAAATGTGTGCAGCTAGAGATAAAACAATAAAAGAACACAGAAAATTAACATGAAAACAACCTACAATGAAACAATATTTTCTTATAGCTGGAGTTAATTTAAAAAAAAAAACTTATTTCATAGAAAAGACAAAAGAGAAAATGCAGGTAGTTCAAAACAGTAATAATAAAATGAAGGACCTTAAACTCCAGGTTTTCTCATGAACAGTCAGATCTAAGTGTAATTGGATCCAAGTTGCACCTTCTGGGACAAAGAAGAGCAACAGCGCCCTCTGCTGGAAAACTTTGTCACAGAACTTGAATCTCTGACAGATAAACCATCTAAAATCTACTGGGTTTCATTTTCCTTCCAATAAGATAACAAACAAACTTGATATTCAGACAAAAATCATCAATCAGCCTCTTTCATTATTCTCTTTACTGACCAATTACACTTTCATACTGTGCAGCAGTTCTCAACAGTCTTCTAGAGCTGAACTGATCTATAGATCAGTGAGAAAGATTTATAAAGGTACAACAGCCTGTTTTATCCAGGCTGTGGGAGCATGAAGAAAAGAAGAAAAGAGAAAAGAAAAGACACAATGCTGCCCTTTTCAGGAGGGGAGAGCGGTGTGTCACTGTCATAAAGGAATATTTTTCAGGATCAACATCATCATAAAGTTAGAATTACTGGCCATTAAATAATCTGTCACCACAGTGAACAGAGAATAAACACAGTCACTGTTTAAAAGTAAATAAACAAAGAACAGACCAATGATTTATTTCAGATCATGTTTATGATTTTATAATGACCAGAGTTAGAAATCTGATTGGATACAGTCTATTGTCTGGACTGAGAGTTTATAATCTGATAACTGAGCCTCAGTGAGCGAAACACATTACATGTACAGGCTGAAATAGTTTATTAATTTATTGATTACTGGATTAGTCAGTCATTAGAAATAGAATCAATAATAAACCAAATAAAAATCAAACTCTTTCCCCTCCAATGTTCCTGAGTAACATATTCTAGTTCTAGATTTATTCTGTAGGTAGTGACAGCCTCATGTGAGCTCAGCAGTCAGTTCTGACAGCAAGAGCCCATCAAGTAATTCACAAATTACAGGCTGCAGCTGAGCTTAGCCATGTGACCTACATAAGAGGGATAAGCAGCGTGAGGTCCTGCCCTCATCACTTTGCAGGCTGCAAGATGAGAATTTGGGTTAAAGATTTATCGATGATCAGTTTTTTATGACTCAGAAAGTGAATAAAAACTTTCCAGGCGCCACAATAGCTGTGATATTGTCAGACATAAGAGGTGATGACCAAATATTAGTTTGAAAATAGGCTCAGACTTTTTAAAATTAAACTGATAACATCTATGTTTTAGATGGGTTCCTAAGTTCAAAGAAATAGCCTGAATGGAGCCTAGACCATTACTGCCATTTAAAAATTATTCCAAAGCCCAACATTTTGTAAAAAAATTTAAGAAAGCTTTATTTTATAAACTTGTACATAGAGCCAATTGCTCACTACAGTTATGTTCAGTACATCCAGAGGCATCCAGCTGGAATTTATTCATCTTTCTGCCAGAATGACCTTGTAATGCAACACGTCTAGCTGTGTAAAGGTTTGTAAAACAACATTTGCATAAACTGCTGGGAAAGTTTGGAAAATTGAGCTATTTTATAATGGCAGCAATGCTCTTTGGTCTTAGCTTCATTTGACTGGCTGTTAATCAGTCCTGAAGCCCTGACTTCAAACGGACAAAACAGGTTTTTAATTATTTTAATTTTATGTACTGGTAATTGTCAACCTCTATTTTATATTTTAAAAGTCATTTGGTAAATCTGACAGACAGATGACGGATGTACGAGGTTCATGTAAACACACACCTCTGAGTAAACAAACAAACATTGAAAAATGCTGAATCTAAGCAAGTGATCGGAGCACCATTTCTACTTTGGATTATTCCAGAGCGAACATCTGCTCTGGTGTCCTCTTTTTAAAGGCTGTCCCAGAAACTGATCAGGCATCCACTCACCAGCTGCAGAGAAGCATCTGTCTGTGTGAGCTGTGCGTGTAAAGGTTCAGTCAAACTGGCTTCTGACCATCAAGCTATCTGTTTAGCAGCATGCAAAAACTCTGTTCTTACCTTGAAATGAGTGGGAATCATGTTGACTTTAAGTACAACCCCAAAAGATTAGTTTCCTTCTTTCTAGGTTTCTTTATTTTAATGTTGCTGTTTTTTTTTTAATTTTATTTTAATCAGATCTATAACAGCTCATTCACTCCCCTCCGCTCTACTAATCCCTCAGAAACTCTTTAGGTTCAGCCACTGATGAGAATTTCTGTTTGTTTGTTCTCTTTTTGGCTGTGCTGGTTTGGAAAGAAGAATCAGTCTCATGATGGAGGTCCATGCTGCCACCACTGACAGTCACATGTCATCAAACCACACCCAATACATTACCTTCCACCAACACTGAGAATATGAAGTCGTGGAGTAATGGATGGAAGATTTACCAATACATAAGTTGATTGGGATGATTTTAAAGTGATTTGATGAAATAATAACCATTCCATTAGGTAAAAACACAAAGCAGATCCGTAAAATAATAAATTAGAACAATGAATATAAAAAGTGTGGTCTTATACAATAAATAATGATGCTAATGCTGAGTTTTAAGGAGGACAATCTGTATTTGTTATTTCAGTACAAAACCCGTTTGAAAAAGAGGCCACAGCTGTGAGGACATGGATTCATCCTTCATCATGAGAAACACTCGCTGCTCTCTGTGGAGGGTTTGCCTGAGGAACAGACTGACCAGACTCTTGCTAGCTGCAGCACCGTGTGACTTTACTTCCTACAGAATCCTGCCTGCACCCAGGGGAACCCACAAGCCTGTTCCAGAAGTGAAGAAAAAGAAATCTAAGGCACTTTGAATGCAGCAGTCTGGGTAGAGAAAAAAATTGCATGAGTTTTAACGAGTTTCCTGTCTTTTCTTTTTAAAAACTGACCTATTCATCCATTTCTTTTATTTAAAAAAAGACTTATTTATTTTGAAGTATCTTCCTTATTTTTTTCTTCAAAAGAAGAAGAAGGAGGAGGAGTTTACAGCTCATCAACCTTCTGAGATTGACCTCTGTTGTTGAAGGGTGTCTGTTACTATGGATACGTGAGGGAATCAAAGAGCCCACTTGCTCCTCTTCTCACCTGATGACGATCACACTGTTGATGACACAACTCACAGCGGGGGTGTTTCAGAAATCTGTCAGTATTTAATAATAAAAAAAGGAGTGGGCAACAGCTTTTATATCATTCAGTGTCCTGATTAACTATTGATTACATCTTCTTTTTTATTTTCTACCTTCCCGTAAACCAAAAATGTATTTAATGCAACTGGGTTTTATAAAAACAAGGAAGTGGATCAATAAAGATAAATCACACCCGACTATTAAAGAGCTTTAATTATCGTAGTAACCCTTTAGTAGTGAGCCCTGTGGTGTTACCACTACCAGCCAGTGTGTGTAACAGAGTTTGATGATATTAATGTGTGAAAAAGGCAGAAAAACAAAAGAAGATGAAGATTTGGGATCTGTATCATAAACCACAGAAGGACCTCGGTGCAGGAGACCAATTTGAATTTGTTTTACAGGATAAAGGAGGCGGCAGCATCTGTTTTCAAACAGTCCTGCCTTTATGAATATTACATGGCTGGTGGACGCCTTAAAAGCAGCTCAGCAGGCTAAATTCCCAGGCTAATGTATACCAGGGACATTGATTTCACACAAGCTGCCGTCCTGGTAACACATCAGCTAATATCACCGTGCTCTTTCCCCTTTATCGGGGTCAAAGTCAGAGAGTCACTGTAAGTCATAGGATGATGGATTAAGGTCAGACACAGTGGAACTGCATGCACTTACAATACAATTTCATCTCAAAACACTTCTTCTGTTAACTGTCAAATTCCCAATAATGTGTTTACAATTAACCACCAGCACTGATCTGAGGTGTTAGAAAAACTTTACTGGGACAATGTTGGATTTCTTTAAAAATATTTGTGTTGCCATTAAAATTTGAGAATTTTCAACAACATAAAAAGACCTATTAGTTCACAGGTGAGACTGGGTGGAGGTTAAAAACACCTGCCTTTGTTTTGTTTTATTTCATAACTCTGTCATGGGTAAGCAGGAGCAATATGTGTTATGCGTTATATGCATGTAATATAAATAAAGAAATCTGTGTATATAAAATGAAAACGTTATGTATGTAATATAAAACACCGCAGGACACTTGCACACACTTCTTAATTTTTGAGAGGAAAAATGAATCTATTTGAGTTGAACACAGCAGATCTGATGTAGGAACTTTGTGTTCAACTGGAACGTTTTTGATCCAGATCCAGAGGTGATGGAATCACAACATATCTACTAAATGTAATGAATGCTCAGTTCTACAGTCATTAAATGTGATTTAATAAATATGAACTCGATACATATTTACAAGTAGTAAAGTCTATAACCAACTGAGCCAGAACCTAAAGTTCCTGGAGCTTTTCTAGAAGTGCTAAAATAATTATTACTAAAATAATAATTCTCAATTAAAGCCTAAAATAAAATGCAAATTTGGCAAATGGAGTTTATTATTATGCACATTTGAGTGGACTCTCAATGATGCCTTGAGACTTAATTACTGTGAAACTATCAGATTTGAGCATTTTATTGCTCTGTATGAATTAGTTCATGCATTAAACGGTGGCTCTTTTCCCTCCACACGTTAACATGTCAAAAATAAGCCTTTTATTGTCCAGAGTCTCCCGAACCTAAAGGTATATAAACCTGAGCTGAATGATAAAGAGGTAAAAAAATGTTAAAAGCCAAGGCCGATCAAAATATGTGCTGTACAATAAGAACCTAAAAGTTCTAATTCATCTAAAACACATAAACATTTTGAAATCAAGACACACCAATAAAAGGATCTCCAAAAGCCTAACAGTCACTGCAGTCAACATCAAATGAAACATCTACGTCTACAGCTGAGCATACTGAGTGAGTCCTACCTGTCTGAGAATGAAGCTTGTAGACGTGGTGCTGCCATCGGACCTCTTCAGGCGACTGCGTCTGGAGTAAGTCCCTCTGTTAGCCTGGTGACGCCAAAATACACAAATCTGTTACTCAGCTTATTTAGTCAGAAACTAATAAAGATAGTAAGTAAAGATGTTACTGGGATGTTTATAAACAACAAACCCATCATTTCCCCATTATTCTATATAAACGGGCTGGTCACTTTATTAGGTACACCTTTCTAGCACCAGAATAGACCCCTTTTGCCTTAAGGAACATTCCTCGGATGTTTTGTTTCATGTACATCTCACAGATTTATCAGCTGCATATCCATGATGTGAATCTCTCGTTTCATCACATCCCAAAGGTTCTGAGGTCTGGTTGATATCTGGTGAGTGTGAAGGCTGCTGGAGTCCAGTGAACTCATTGTTCAAAGAGCCAGTTATAGATGATCTGAACTTTGTGACATTATCCTGCTGGATGTAGCATCAGAAGAGGGGCCCACTGGGGTCATAAAGGATGGACATGGTCAGTAACAATGCTCAGGCAGGCTGTGGAGGTTAAACCAGGACCAGCTGGTATAAGGGACCAAAGTGAGGCAAACTATCCCCCACATCATTATGTGTGTTGAGACCAGTCAGGGTGGATTCATGTTGTTGACACTCAATTCTGATCCGACCACCTGAAGGTGAATTGTGTCCTCAGTGTTTTCTTCTGCTGCTGTAGCTGCTGGTTCAAGGCTCAGTGCACTGTGTTCTGCAGACTTCGATTGGAACCATTTCAGCTATTGTCTTTCTATAATCTGGAACCAGTCTGTCCATCCTCCTCTCACATCAATAAGACAATTTCATCCACACAGCTGCTGCTCACTGAAGAGTTTCTCTCTGTCAACCCTAGAGAAGGTTGCGGTGAAAATCCCAATCCTTGCAAATTGGTCAGGATCTGATCTGCATCCATGTCTTTGTTGTCTTTTCTCTTCTCCTATACAAACTCAAACTTCCTTTCATCAGACCCATTAACACCAGAATCGCAGTCTCTGGCTCTGTCCAGCTCTCTCATGTCCTCTGACGACCTGATAAAATAAAATCAGTTTTTACAGCTCTCTTTTTAGGCTGTATTAAAAATGCCTCTACATTAACAGCAGTTCTGTCTGGACTTCTATTTGCTGACCTATTTTTTTCCTTATGCAGCCATTTTGTTCATTTATGAACAACAAACTGTGTGACACCTCACCTGAGGTGTGACGGAGGGGGTGGGGGTGGGATTTGGGTGAAACCTGATAAATGGCTTCAATTCCTAGCTCCTGTCCCCTGGTGACACTGGAAGGAGCATCTGGATGCTTTCAGATTTTTTGAAGCCCAGTCTGCACTCCCAGCTGTGCTGGGATCTCAAGAAAGGATTTCACAAAATCTCAGATAAAAACTTGATCACAGCTGAGTTTACAAGAAAGCAGCCAACAAAAATATTTTTTAAAGTATTTGCTGAATAGTGTTTATTTTGATCTCAGAATTACAAGAGGTCAACCACTCTGTAAACCACATTTTATTTTAAATTAACGCATGTGCTAAATGTAAATGTTCTTACATTGTATCATAACTGTTGTTGCCCCAAAAGAAGAAAAATCAGATCATTTAGTAAAAGCTGACAGACCAGAACAGTAAAATGATCTGATCAGTAAAACAGTTACAGTAGTTTAAAACAATTATTATGTCTTTTGACTGGTAGCAGTCCAAATCTGGGGCAGAAAATACTTTAAAAGCAGACCTGGAAACATGATTTAAATCACGTGACGTGTTCTATCTGTTTAATAATTGAGAACCCATTTTCATTTCTTTCTCAATGAATCAAAGCACACTGCAGGACCTGTGAGTAATGACTCCTCGGGGACCTGTTAGAGTGATGAAGAATGGCTCTTTAGTTACACTCAGACCTGTGTAATGACTTCAGCGTGTCTGTGGGCGTCGATAGTCATTTTCTTTAGTTTAATTGCATTGCTGGTTGCTGATTTCTCTTTAGCCTTTAATTTATTAACCACGAAACACATTATTGTTTTCAATCAGTTTGAAGAGATGCAATAATTTAGAATTTGAGTGTTTTAATGATTATTGTTGTTTTCCTACCTGAAACACGGGCTTCTGCAGCCCGTCTCCTATCCCGTGCCGGGTGTAGATGTGCCGGGACATGTCCGCCAGCTCGTCGGTCCAGGGGGGAGGCTGCCGCTCCGCGCCGCTCCACTGGAACTGCTGCTCCGGCGGCGGCGGACACCGAACCGCCGACTCCAGCTTCAGTCAGCTTCACAGAACAGAAGAGAGGAAGAACAGGTGCTCGGAGGGAAGCTGCTCTGCTGCAGAACAGGCATCACTCCGCCTTTTAACCTTCCTCCTCCTCCTCCTCCCACTGCGCTCCCCTCACTGTGCTGCGTTCACGGACAAGGAAAAGCTTCAGAATGTCAAACTCACACATTAGGATGATGAATAAGAATAAAATAATATTTACATAAAAATTTTCACGTGTGTAAAACATTTTCTCTGTAATATTATTAAAGCTGTTGGAAATAAATGACGTAGCCTTTTTACTTAAACCAGAAAACTCGGATTTTACAAAGAGCATTTGAATGCAGCATTCGGAGGTGGAGCTTAAAACATTTTACCAAACGCAAAAACCTTCATCAAACTGTGAAATAGGTTTCTGTGTAAAAGTTTTCAATCATTTCTGTTTTCTCTGTTCTAGATAGCTTCCTGAACAGCCTCTGTTTGGAGAAATAGAGTTTATGTTCAAAATAACATCTGAGCTGCTGTGAAAGTCAGAGATGAATGTGTTTTCCTTTCCACTCTCACCCACTAATTCATAGTGTTCGCTCAGAATGAGGTATTGAACTGTAGAATCAGTTGAATCTGCTGGTTCCTTTATAGAGAGCAAATTAGATTCAATATTATTTAATCTAATTTATTAACTTCCTACTTGAATCCGGACCTTATGTGAATTGGGCTTGTTGTTGTTATTTGAACACTTTTGAGATTACCGTTTTGTGTTTTGACTTTACAAATAAACTGAAGAGAATTAGTGGTTTTAATGTGGGTCCATTCAGCCTGTTTCTTTCTTCTATTTGATCAGTTGGATCTCATACAAAGCAGACTAATGCCATCTTAAAACAGCTACGTTTTACTGCGACTCACAGGAACAGTATTTTATAAACCAGTGATTCCCAAACTTCTTGGCTTCTGACCCACAAAATGACAGTGGCAGAGACTCGAGTCGTGACCCCAACCATCACTGGCAAAATATACAAACACTGCTAATAAACTAATTAAACAAGGATATAATGACAACACAAAACATCTACAACTATTATACCATGTTTATTCAACTGTTTGTAACAGTTTGTAGGGGCAAATATGGTATTAGCAAGGATTTCACTTTTGGTTCTGGAGAACATCCCAGGACCCCCATTTGTTGTTTCAGGACCCACAGTGGGGTCACGACCCCAACTTTGGGAACCACTCCTTTACCTTACTGCACTGTTACCTGAATGCATAGTTACTGCCACATTTTATTGCTGGTGACTTTTAAATAACCACAGAACTTCATGTAAATAACTAACCAAATGGACAGCAGTGCAAAGGTTTATACATAATCTAGTGTTACATGTGAAGATCTGAGCTGTTTTAAGATGATAGCCAAACACTTGGTCTAGCAGTTAGCTTATCACACCTGTAGCTGTATATTTATGCAAAAAGAGGATTTTCAGAAAGCTGTCATTATTTAACAGAAACATAAATCAAAATTGCCAAAAAACAACAACAAACAAACATAAAACTTTACCATCACTCAGTCATCATTTACTAAAAATGGTCTGTAATTGGTTTTGGTGAAAAAAATGCAGTTCATTCATATTTTTGTAAGCATACAAAATCACAGAACACTGACTTGATGTTTAATCCATTACTTTTATAAACAGAGCATTATTATCTCAGGAACACCTCATCACTGTAAATAACACCTCAAAGACTCTCAGCTGAATAAATTCACAGCTGCCGTTTGTCGACAGTCTCACACATGATCTGCAGAAAACAAGTGTGTGAAGGAGCAAATGCTCAACCTTTATTATTTATCATACAGCATTTTTTCTCCTGCTCCTCACCACTAAGCAACACCTGCTGCATCCATCTGAAAGGAAAGAGCAGAAGCTATAAAAAGGCCAAGTTTAATGAATAAATTATGTCCTCTAAGTAGATCGAACGGCTTGTATAGATTCCCCACAGCTGGTGATTATTTGTGAAGGAAATGGGCCAGATTAATGCTGGGTAAACAGTTTGATCTACAGAGCTGTGAAAAAGTATTTGGCTCTCACATATTTCTTGTTTTTGCATTTTTTTTTTTAGTCACAAAGATATAAATACAGAACAGTTTTCAAATGATGATTTAATTTCCCTTTAGAGATTTCCCAAATAGAGAAAGAACACACCCCAGATATAAGTATTATCTCTTTTATTTCAAAGAATATTTTAAGTTTGCTCTGTTACAAAAGCAAGTTTAAAATCCCAGATAAAGAAACCTTTTCTGGAATATTTTAAACGTACAGAATTATACATATCCAAAGAACTCTGACAGAAATTACTTGCAAAAGATTTGTCAATGTAATTGTTTTGATTTCTACAGAAAAGAAACAAGGCATTCAGTGGTAAATACATGTTTACAAAGCTAAGGTGCAATATCAACATCGATGACAAATCTAGGTATTTTACATTTAATTTACAACATGTCTGCTAAAAGGAAATACAGAAACGTTTGTCTATAAGGTCACTGCACCACAAGAGTAGACTCAAAGAATGCAGGAACTCAAGAGAAACAACAGCAGGTGGAAAACATGGTGACAAGGATTTGCAAACATGTAGAGATGCAAAAGCAGAATAGTTGCGTTTTAACCTTGAAAATGTAAAACATCTCTATACATAAATTAAAGCACAGTGTAGTTTATTTTGAAGTCACTTCTGAAATTAAACATCTAGTTTTTTTACATTTGCATAAACATTTAATCTTACTTTCCACTGAATGAAAGAGACCCCAAAAATAAAGAAAAATAAACAAAGAGATGCAGCATTTCAGATGAATAAACATGAAGAGACGAGTATTTCACTCAAAAATTGGATGATCTTAGAAAAATACCCCAACACACATATGTTACAAAAAAGGATAGTTAATGTTTACGTAGATATTTTTAAAGCAACCACAGAAGGCAAGGCAGTGGATTTATAGGAACATCGTTTCTAAAAGTGTCAGCATACATTTTTGCCATAAAAGAGCAGTTTGAGTGATGATGCTGGTGAGCAAGGTGCTGGAAGTTCTCTCAATCCTTAGTTCAGCACAAAGACTAGAAACTAACATGTACTGACCTTTAGAGGAAACCAGCTTTTGATTTACACACGAGATGGAAACCCAAAGACAGACAAAGGCTGTGAATCTAAACTTTACCTGCCATTGAACAGCCACAGCACTCTATTTTTTAATCATGCATGTTTGGCCATTTGGGAGCAGCCCAGGTTTGCCTGCCCACGTACATCTGGTGTTCTCAGATTTATTTACCCTCACAGGCTGTCTGTACATTTTGGTTTGACTTTGCAAGAATCCATCTCACACTTTAGAGAAGAAAAGTACATCAGTTCTGACTACCACACTAAACATTAGCAACATTGTGGATCCTGTGAAGGCTTGCACTTTACATGCTGAGATGTGAGGATATCCATTTTATTCACACTTGTATATGCCATCACTGACCTTTAATTAGGAAAAAAAAAATGCTTTTACTGCAAAGACACATTTAGAATAAACAAATCAAAGAGGACTAGAACATACAAAGAAAGAAAGAAAGAAAAACTAGACATTTAAACTTGCCTACAGTTGTGTTATCTGACCATCTTTCTCCAGCTTCAAACACAAGGTGCATTTGAAATCTGGAAAAAACATTAGTTTGGAAAGAGCATTGTGTGCGAGTAGCATAAATGAGTAAAATGAGTGCTCATGACATGGTCCTGCACTTGGAGCTGGACCCAACTGTTCTTTTGTGGTCTGCTTAGTTCAAGGACAGACGAGGAAACTTTGTTCTGCCTCAGATAAAGAGATGAGTCCAGACACCTGATGCACAGCGGTTCTGTTACAAACCTAACTCGGTTACGTCAACTGTTTTGAGGTTGTCATCCCAACAAGACAGAAACGATAAGGCCAAAGGACTTCTTCTGAAGATGCAAGTTGAGCCAAAGGAGAGATCGGTAACTGGAACATCTGATGGGTGCACCCTACGGTCTGCTGCCAGTCAGACGTTTACAGCAGAGGCTGCTGATAATATGCTGCCTGTTGCTGAGGCTGCTGCTGAGGCGCCTGGAGAGGAGGGGCAGCAACAGGATAAGACACAGGAGGCATGCTGGAGTTGTGATAGGCTGACATATCCATGGCCAGGCCCACCTGGGGTGGATAAAGGACTCCAGGAGCTTGGTTTACATACTGAGAGTTTAAGCCAGCGCTGTGAAGAGAGTAATATCAATATTAAATAGAGTGCAACCAACCTTTTTCTAGTAAGTTCTTATATTTTTGTGTACAAATGTCTTAAGACTGACAAATTGTATAGTTATGTAAATTAATTCAATCTTTGCAGTGTTTCTATGGAACCTGCAGGTCTCGTTTACAGTAATGTGGTTTGTGTCTGACCTCATGTAGGGAGGCTGAGCGGCTTGGCTGCTGGGTGGAGCTGAGACAGTGGGGGGCAGAGAATGTAGAGGTCCAGGCTGGTCACTGGGCAAAGAGTAAGGCTGAGCAGGAGGAACCTGGGGCATCCCTGGAGGCAGGTAGGGGGCACCGGCTGGTCCAAGGTAACCCTGATAAGACCGAGAGAGGAACAAAGAGCTATGAGCATATCAGACTGGTTTATTTAGAAAACAAATAAAAAGAGAGTGTAAAACTGAGATGTTTACATACATAGTAAAAAAAGCTAGTTGTGTTTGACCAAACTACAATTAAAACATTTTACATGAATAAACCATTTTCAGTTTCTAGGGAATAAATATGACCAATGATGTCAGATATGAATGAGGAACCACTGAATTGATCGATGTGGTTCATATCAGGTAACATAACATGTGATTATGAAAGAGTTTCATTCTAATTTTATGAACAAGTCAAGATAAAATACCAATTACTTAACTGAATCTAAGAAAATAAACCATCACAAAGTAAATGAGATGAGATGAACGACAACTAAATGCAAACAGTTTTTGCTAACAGCATATTTAAACCATAATTCTTACACTACACTAAAATAATTTTTTAGTTGAAGCCATGCTTTTTATTATATCATATATTCATCATGCTGTTGTTTAACTGATATTAATGTTTGTTTACTTCAACCAGTGACAGCTGGGCTCTGACATTATTTTGTACATTAGAATCTGAAAAGTGTGTAAAACACTGCTTTTGAAGATGCTACATGTCCAAAACAGACCAGTTAATTAGTAAGAAAACATTGTGACATCATATTTTGTCTTAAAACAAACACGTAGAAGTAGACATACAAAATATATTGAGGTAGAGACTCATTGTCAACTCAGAGAGAGCATCCCACCTTTTTCTAGCTGAGATTAATGGCAGCTATTCAGAATACAGACATGAAGTAAGATAAAAGCTAACGCTAGTAAAATGGTTCTGAATTTCATTTCTGGTCCAGGACACAACAAGTTTAACAAAACAGCCACCAGTTAGAGCCTGACGTGATAAATGCTGCTGACTATTCGGGATCAGAATTAACTAGTGTGTGTAAATTGTGGTTTTGCTGTAACAAACCTAGAAGAAAAATTAAAGATCACAAAAAAGCAACAACGTTTTTGACAAACAGTTCCACAGATTTTAAATACTTCTGTTTGCTAAAATAATCAGATGAGTTTGAAAAATTAAACAAAAAACATCAAATATTATGCTGACAGTGAATCCGGTGACACTGACAGGCGTCTAAACCTACAGGGAGACACAGTGGAGTCAATCATTACTAAGAGAACTGTCACTGAGTAGAAGAGGCAGACAGCCTCAGATTCTTAAAGGAAGGAAGGAAAAAATGCTGACTGACTCTCAAAGCTATCTGGAAAAAAACTGTTTTGGACATATAAATATAAAAGGCAAGAAGTTAAATAAGGGAAATAATGGAGGCCATATAAATGGAATCAAGTCAATTGTTTTTTACAACATTTTACCTCTGGTGTCTCTAATAAATAAGCATTTAGTGTGAGCTGAAAATCAGTAATGGGGTTATAGAAGCTTCTGCATGAGCACAGAGTTAAAAAAATGTTCTGCCAAAATAAACATCTTGTTCAAACCAAAACTCTCCAGTCTTCCTTTTTATAAGCAGTGAAACCTGTGAATCCATCTTTAAATTATGCATGCCAGCTCTGCTTTCTGTTGACTCTGTACACATGAAAGAAGCAGACAAGGCGTCTGCGTTGCACCAACCAGAACTGTTGGATCTCGACTTAGTCAAGCAATTTTGACTTAAGAAGCAAAAGTAGGTTATTATTTTCAAAGAGCAATCACACTAAACCTGCTCAAAATGCTCCTAATCAAAAACAGGCCCATCTTGTCTTAAAGCGATAATATGCAGTTTTGCTTGTTTTGGGCGCCCTCTGGTGTCCGTTTTAAATCACTGCCATTAAAAAGTTTGCCCACTGTTTCAGCTTATAAACGCCTAAATCTAACTGTTGAAATGTCTCCTCAGATAGTTTTCTACAGGAGCGGTTATTTACTCCTTCAAAGAAATCAGCTGTGTTCAAGCAGGGAGAGATGGAAAAAAATCAGGAATCATGAGCTAAAAACACTCCAGTACTAGCATAACAGCTAGCCACTTTGGGTTAGCCTAACCCTCGTGAGACACGTGACTTCCTGGGTACCGTGATGGAGATTTTGCAATCGTGGTATTCCGGATCTAATCACCAGATGGGGCTAAGTGACTTTTCATTAACTCTGCAAAGGGTCATATTAGCACATACTGGCTCAAGGAAAAGATTTAAAAACATGAAAAAGTTGCATATTATCTCTTTAAATTATATTTGTCTCATATAAGAGACTGAAGGATTTGAGATTTCTCTCCATCATTTACTGGAAACTCCAATCAGCTTCTTCACTTTCTGTTAAGGTAATGGCAGTGTCAACGACAAGAAAGGCCCGAGTCTTTGGGGTCTCACGCCCCTGAAAATCAAATATTATCACATCCATTTTTTAAGAGAAACAAAAGAAAAAAACCCTCAGTGTCATCCTGTCCATAAGCTAGTTATTTAGCTAGCCTGAATAAGATACCGCTCCATCATAAACACAACCTTCAATCCCCAGGTGATGAGGCTGCTGAATCTCCAGCAGCACTTTACACTCATTTGGTCAAGAGAAACATTGCTGTTTCATCAATATATGGTATTTCTAATACATGAAACGACAAATTACTTCATCTTAAGAACAAATATAGTAGCTAACACCTGTTATTAAATCTTTCAACCATGTTTCTTTAGTAAAAGATCCTAAAGAAAATACTAGTCTAGTAATGATAAATACATTCTGATTAGTGAAAACATTTCTGACAGAAAAATCTTCTAAAGTCCAGTTTTTGGGTAAGTTTAACTCGTAGTTCTGACCTGCATGGCCACGGAAGAAGCAGCTGGGCCATACTGAGGCTGCATCTTCAAGTAGGCAGAGTGGAAAGGAGCTTCGCTCATGAGTTTATTGTAGAGCTCCAGGGCCTCCGTCACTTTCACATTCAACTCTGATAACTCTGAGTGATGTCTGAAACAGAGGCATTTATTCAATAAACATGGTTTAGAACTCTCATTTTATACATCGGTGGGGTTTTTAATTGTATACCTGTCAATCTCTTGTAGCTTCTCATCAATCAGGGGGTTCATCTGTTGACATGCATCTGATAAACAGACAGAATTAGATTTTTTTTTAAAAATTCTGACTGAGACTGACTGCAGCTGATTTACAACAGTTTCCAGTTATACCTTCCAAATGGGTTAGCTCTAAAGAGTCAGGAGTCGGATCAGCAGGGTCTGTATTCTGCAGCAGCGCCAGCGTTCTGTCCATCTTAGTCTACAGGCAGAATATAGAAGATCTAGGTTGGTAGCGTAATTTGACTGACAGGTGATTTGAGTTCGTGAATAAATGTGAGCAAATGAGGTACCTCGTCAATGAAGACAGGCTCAGGCTCAGCTTTGGTTTCCAGGCTTGTCTCTTCAGAACTGGCTGTTTTCTCAACATAAACTGCTATGGAGGTAAATATTTTTATTTAACAGCCATGAAACAAACCTGCTCCTGGTTAAATCAAGCGTACAAGTCAACAGTGAGACTGTCAGAAGAAATCTAAAGGCCCACCTGGCTCTGGATCAGCATTTAGGCTGGTTGTGACAAAGTTAGAGGGGAAAAGCCCAACTCCTCTGTGGTTTTCTCCTTTCCACCAGTTTGGATCGCTGTAAATAAAAACCAAGTGAAAAAATAGTTTGGAGGTACTAATCCTGGCAAAATCACCTAAAACTTCTGTGTTTGACAGAAAATGTTTTAAATAAATTATTTCTTGATGTATACAACTATTTCAAGTGGCCTACAATAACACATCCTAAAATATTTAAACATGACATTTTTAGAATGTAGCATCAAGCTCAGGTTATGTTGCCTTATTAATAAATCAAATAGTATCAGTTTTCATAACAGATCAACTTAGACAGTTTTATCAGTTAAAAACAAAGACACCTGTCAGTCACTGAGATGATCGATTACTCAGAGGTTAAAATGAGAAGCTACCAACAGTAAACAAGTTCAAGCCAGTATATCTGGACAGAAACAGTTGCCACTGGACTTATGACAACTCTGTTAAAACTGTGAATAAAAAGATATGTGTAAAATTTCAGAAAGTCAGATTCTCTTTTTTGCCTCCAATCAGAAGCAACTTATTTTCATCAGTCACCATCCTGTCTCAAAGTTCTCTCACACTTTCTGAGGAGGAGTTCAGGCAGGTTCCAGATGCCCGCAGTGAACTCTGTGGTTATTGTA
Source organism: Callopanchax toddi (assembly GCA_006937965.1). Lineage (NCBI taxonomy): Eukaryota > Metazoa > Chordata > Actinopteri > Cyprinodontiformes > Nothobranchiidae > Callopanchax > Callopanchax toddi. The sequence goes on from SSNR01000187.1 coordinate 813,853, forward strand.
TAAAAATGTGTTCTGCAAATTTTCAAATATTTTCAAAAACCACAGCAAGGTCTTGTGACTCACGAGGAAACTGAGAAGCCTTGAAAGGTGTTTGAAACATTTTAGAAGCTTCCTCATGACAGTTGTTCACAATTTGTTGCCACCAGTTGCAGCCCAGTGAGACGCTGGCTTTAAAGAACATGCAAAACACCACTGTGTAATAAGTACTATTAGTTTCATAACCTGGTTTAGCAGATGTTCTTTATCAGCCACGTTAGATAATAATCACTCCACACAAAGGTTTACTCAACCCTACACTGAAGCGCCAGGAATAAATCTTTTACTTCATTAAAATGCCTCTGACCAGACTGTTAGCCAAAGACATGCAAAACCTAATGTGAAACACATGATGAACATTTTGCATAATGTTTTAAAACCTAAGCAGTTCTTTGCATTAATCATCTTATGTCAATAAATTGTGTACAATGACCAACTGGAAACCAGTTTCTGATGATAAAACAGAGCAACATTACCTGTCATCCAAAACTAGAATGAGTTCTCCAGCTTTAAAGGTTAGCTCGTTGTCTTCAGCTGCTTCAAAGTCGTACAGCGCACGCACCTTCCGGGCCTCCTGCCCTCCGCCTCCATTAGTATAGTTTGGGGGGTCAGAGGTCAGGGTTAGGGGTCGTGTTTCTACTTGTTGCTTCTGCTCCTGCAAGGATAGCTCAATGGCTGAGAAGACAGGTGAGGTTTGTCAGCTGTACGGCTTTGCAAAGACACTTTTTTGATCTTTGTTTTTGCTTTCTTAAGTAAACAAATCATAAAATGACTGTTGGAATATAAAAAAATCTCAAAGGCACCATGTTTGACTGTTCTACTCTCCATCTTTACCTTTAGCCAGGTCATCATCATCTGGTGTTTTGCTTGCAGCAGGTGTGCTGACCTTTGTGCTGGATCCCTGTGGTCAGTATAGAAACAGAAGGTCACTTCTCTCTGAGTGTTTGTTTGTGTGCATATAAGGAAGGAGGAAATATTGTAGCACAAAAACTAAATTGATTTCCTGCCACCTGCAGTTCAAACTGAGAACCACGTGTTCAGAAATGTGTTCAAGCTCTTGCTGTCGGAGGAGCAGAGAGCATTAGACAGAAAACTCAAAGAAGATTTAAAGGATGGTGGTCAGGAGAGTGACACTTATGTTGCATCTCTGGACTTTGACCTGTAAACTGTCAGCCAACAAAGCAAAATCAAATAAATGGCAGCAGAAAAGGTTAACAGCAGGAACCTGAAACCAATTTTACATAAGCAGCTAAATCCAAATAACAAAAATATGCCCACACACTGCTTAAAAAGACATTTGTGTTCAGAACAGGTGCTAGGTGAAGGTAAACACTGCCACAGCTTGAGTCATGCAGCCTGCTGGTTTCTGCTCGTGAGCTTATAACAGATAAATGTCATACCTGGGGCCTCTTGTGCCACCAGCTCCCCAGTTATTCAGTTCTCTGGCTTTCTCACAAATATAAAAACACCACTGTGCCAAAGCTGAATGACGCACAGCCAGTAGCAGGGAGGGAAACACAATCAGAGGCATCAAACTGCTGGTTCATTATGTTCTACTGTTACATCTGTTACTGAAAACCAGATTCATAATTCACACCAAGTGGCTTCTTTATGTGATAAAAATAGCTCAGCGATAAATACTACCTCTACATTATGATGATAATAACCATTATTCATAGATGACAGTCAGGAGAGTCTGAGCAGCACCTGTACTGTATAGTTACATAAGATGAAAAACAAGCACCAAGTTTTAGAGTAGAAACCACTAAAGTCCTGGGTTTAAAAACAGAACATCTGACATGAAGAACTAATCACAGAATTCTCTGAGATCTGTACAACGAGCTAACAGTCAAACAGCAAAACCAAAGAAATTATCATTAGAAAATAGAAAAAACAACTGTTTCTGGTTCTGTGAGGTTTAAACTGGTTAAAATGTAAACATCGAGTGTGGCTGATAAATATTCCGAGGTCGATATGAAGACCCAATTTGTTATAGGTGACACATTTTAGATTGGTGTCTTAAAACAGCTCAAATCCCTAAACCGTCACAGCGATCCATGTGAGTTTTAGTTTATCAACCTTTACGCCTCCATCACATGGTTCTATACAAGCTGCTGTAAAACTCTGCAATTTCAGTGCATCCAGAGGACACGTTTGGCAGGAATGGCTCAACACTTCTGCCAAAATGACTGTGTAATGCAAAAATAAAAGTTTTATTAAATATTGTCTGAATGAATCACTGTAAAATGTAGGAGATTGTTTTGAATGTGGCTTCATTCAGAGCCTGTTCACCAGAGGGTTGGAGAAGAGGATTTCAACAGCTTAGATGATCATTATTTATACATTTTACACAGATCCACACTTTAAACCAGCCAAAAATCATTTAAAGCTTTTGCTTGTTGATGGATAGACATTTGTGTTCACACACACCTGTGAGGACTGGGTGGGAAAGCTCACGCCGTCCTCTTTCAGAGATTTGATGGTGGCACCAATCAGGCTGAGCTGTGGATCCTTCTGGAAATCTTCTGCCCACTCCACCATCATCACTTTTAGCTTTTCACTGACCTTAGGATGAGCCTAAATGGGAAAAGAAACAACATGATTAATGGACGTAAAGCATGACAATGACAATCTGTAAACTATCAGTTAATGTTCCTCTGAGTGTAATGAGAGACAAATATCAGGAGAACAAATAAGAAAAAAATGTACATACCTTGCTCAACACGCTGCGCACCTCACTTGAAAAATCCCGTGAGCAGATTTCCAGGTGGAATATTTTACCACAGTTTGAAACACAAGCACCCAGCAACTGCAGGGCAGATAGAGCAAAGAAGCTGAACACTTCAGTGTTTCAGTGCAGGAGGAGGATTACTAAATCATTAAAGCACATATTAATAGCAGGAGAAGGTCTAGCGCTGTGGCTGGTCCTGATGACAGGAAGGTTATTATTATGTGAATGAGTGAACACACTCCTAAAATAGAACAGAACATTAGTGTTTGATCAAGATGACATGAACCAAGTTAAATCCTCGCTGTATAAAAGGTTATTCTCTTTAAATGACCTCAGTTTGTAGAAAGAGATTTTCTGATCTCAGTGATGAGCTGACAGCATTAATACACACATTATTTCTCCCCACTTTACCATTAAGACTAACTGATCTATTCTTCTTATACCCGCCTCTTTACCCCTTTATAATGATTTTATATTCTCTTATACATTTTCATGTATTTAGGTGTTTTTGTACTTCTTACTGGGGCCCCTTAACCAGGTCATGTTTGCAACTGAGAACTGGTTCTCAAGCCTTTTACCTTAAATAAAGGCCGAAGAAGTAATCTGAGTGCGGCCAAGACATAAGTGGCTGTTATCTGGAAAAACTATAACCTCAAAAATCTAATGTTTCAAACAAGCATCCGTTTAGTTAAATCTTTACAAAACTGTAATTTTATCTCCAGCAGAAATGACCAGAACTAATGACCTGCAGAACCTCTATTAATATTTCTGCTGAAATAACCCAGTAACAGGAAGTAACAGTGGAGTATTGATTTATGAAACAGCTCTCACAAAACTTATCTTCAAATTTTCTAAACATTTACTATAATGTTTTATTAGATTATTTTCAACCTCTTCTGCAAACATGAAAGAAAATCAGCAAGAATCACTTTTTATTTTAGGTCAAATCCATTGTTTGTAAACCTATAAAGTCTTTTTTTGTTAACTGACATAGATAGCAGCGTTGTTCTCTGAATTAAAATACACTGGTTTACATTCTTCTAAACATTTCTTTACCACAGTTTAAAAGGTTTAGCTTATAGAATCCCAGAACCTTGATTTGGATGCAAAAAATTTTCATATTTATATATTTTTTCCATTTGAAACCCCAAAATGCAGAATGAAACTCACATTGAGAGCCTGCATGGCAACATGAGGCACTTTATGACCGACTCTCTTCATTATGGATTTCAAACCGTCCTTCGGGCTGTACCAGAGATGAAAAGTGTTATATTATTAACATCCTATCAGAACTCTAAGCATGCAGCTGAATGTGATGTAACACATGTAATGTAAAGTCTAAAAAACTACAAAAGAAATCACCCTGGAAGTTATTCAATCCATAGTCTTCCTACAATGTTAATGTGTTTTTAACATTCAGAGTAAAATGCTTTTTCCAGCTCACCCATTGGGTGTCGTTCCAATCTTATCGCAGATGTCCATGATGAGCCCCCAGTCATCTGTTGTGTTGTTTTCATTTGTTGCCTTCTCTGGAAATATGTGAACATGGATACAGTACATATGGTCAAGTGAGAAAACATGCTCACTGCCACCATGGCTGCTTGTTTTCCATGCCAGCCACAGCAGGCGAGTGTCGCTGATATGCAAAGCAAGCACCAAGCTGCTGTGTCTCAGAGCTAACTGATGAATGACAGACAACCTGGAAGTCTGAGTGAAAACAAGTATTTCTACAACACCTTACAGCTCTGGCATTAGGTAAACTACTGAAACAAAATGAAACTTCAATGTAATGTTAAAGGATTTAATCTCAGGATCAGTTTAGCGAGTCACAGGTTACCAACAACACTATCGTCCCATTTATGAGGAGACAAATAACACATTTGCTCATCTGGTCTCTAAATGTTACTGGTTTTATTTAGATGTATTCCTCAGATGTTTATTATTGTCTACAAAAGGAGGAGTTTCTGTCTCACAAAGTGAAGCACTACTACTGTGTAACATGATGGACTCCCTTAGATGAACATTTGTCACAAAACTCATGACTTCTCAGTCAGCAGTGTGCACTATTGTTTGGTCATACAACGCATGCAATGTTGCAGTGGCAGATAAAGCTTATAAACAAGGAAGTGATGACAAAAATTTACATTTAGACCAACAAAGATACATATATAAACTTGGGAGGCAACATGTGATTTGAATAATTTGAGCTGGCAGTGGTAATTTTCTGTTAATGTTTTCATTCACTTGCATAAAAAAACAATTGAATAACAGTAAATGGAGTGTTATATTTCAATCTTTACCAGCATGTTGTTTTCTATTAGCACAAACCATTTATCCACAAGCATTTCACATATTTTAATATTAAGTCCAGGAAGTTACTCCTTTAAAAACTCAGACTGAGCTCAGAACAACTACAGTATACATTTTAGAAACATCTGTGAGGACATGTTTTTGGATTATTCTTTTCACTAATATCAACTGTATAAAAATCCACTAATTTAATGTTGACCCAACATTTAAACATTTGCTTTTTAAATGTGCAGATTCTTTAAATTAATGAGTTACTATAATGACTATGAAGCTGACGAAAAGCTGACATATCCACCTGTGTCACATGTATTTATGTTATTTTAAATCTACATTAGATAGCCTAGGGTTATGTGCAATGGGGAATATTTTTTTAATCTTACGGAATTTTTCCAATGTGTGTTTTTCTTATCTGAAAATATATCAATAGTATTTAAAGACTGTTGTTTAGAAATGAGCTGGTTTTCTCCTGAGTCAGTCTGAAGTTGGTTACAAAACAGTCTCCCAACGACAAAGGATCGTCAAAATAGGTCAAAGTTGTTGACAGAAGGTCGATCTTGTCTATTAAACACTAAAAAGTAGGCAAGATTACTCTGGGTTGAACGTATAAAAACTGTCAGCGCTGAAATATCGTAACTTTACAGCCAACTAAGCTAAGTTAGCGTTAGCTTATGTACTCGTCACCTGCTCTGAGTCACTAAAAAGGCCAAAAATAAAACGCTTCACTCACCGACATCCTGGTCAAATGGATTTTGAGAAAATAAAGGCATTTTAGCGATTTAAAAATAATGTGGTTTTCTGACAACAACAAAAAAAGTACGTGTGTTGTCGAGACTAAACTTAGACAAGCGTCTCTTCCTTGTCCATTAAACTTGCAATAGGCGCTCTTCCGGTGTTGTGCCAAGAAAAGGCTCCCCTGTCGTCATAGCTGTTTTCCCATAATGCCTGTTAGGCTAGGAGTTGAACGGAAAAACAAAATAAATAAATGAGTAAAAAGAAAACAATGTTTCAACACACATGAGTTCAATACATATTTAAAATTTGGTAAAATAAGGAACATGTTATTAAAGTGAAGTCCAAAGTAGCCATCTCACAACTTCAATATAATACTGCCATCTCGTGGAACAAACGTACGGAAGCGTAGAGCTGCCACCCAAGCAAAAGAAAAAACGAGCGTTATCACGTTATAACGTGATAACTTTATTGTTCGAACAATATACTTTTCACGTTCGTACAATATACTATCACGTTCGTACAATATACTATCACGTTCATACAATATACTTTTCACGTTCTTACAATATACTATCACGTTCATACAATATAATATCACGTTCTTACAATATACTTTTCACGTTCTTACAATATACTATCACGTTCGTACAATATACTATCACGTTCGTACAATATACTATCACGTTCTTACAATATACTATCACGTTCGTACAATATAATATCACGTTTTTACAATATAATATCACGTTCTTACAATATAATTATCACGTTTGTACAATATGTGTACAAGGTTTGAGTATTACGGGTAGTCAGCGAACGCATCACGAAGCTAAAACAGAGCACAACACGGATGAAGGCGACCTATCTGTCTGATTGTGAACGAGAACACCCAGTAAAGTAGCACTAGCTCCTGTCTTCACTTTGATGAGTGTGCAGACACCACAAGACCACCATGGACCGAGGCTCCATGCTGTTATTGAGCAGCTTTATCGGTGGCTGCTGATGCGTACAGAAGGAACTCATAACGCATGGGGCTGTGTAGGAGGAAAATCGGTGTATCATTCGTTTTTCACAGATTGAGAGTCCACCTCAGTCTGATCAGACTGACTGCAGTTCTCGGATCAACTGCAGGGGTCCAGAAGGCTCCGGAATCACACCACCCGAGCTGCATTCAGGCGGGTTATATTGTCACACAGTGTAGAGCCCTGCAGGACTATTATTTCTTAACACGCTCCCGCTGAATTCCTGACCACAACTGCCCGCAGTTTGTCTCTGTCACTCACACACACTCCCGCTATCCGCATCCAACCCGAGAACACGGGAAAACCCTGAGCCAGAGCGCATCTTGGGCGCAGCGCGCACTGACATGCAGCTGTGTGAGTTCACTGAGAAGATCCTTCATTAAGAAAGAACTTCTCAGTGAACTCCTGCTGTCCAAGATGCTCAATAACAACAAAACCTCTCCATGGCTCAGTGCAAACAGCAGTTAACGTGAAACGTATACTGTTTAAACGTGATATTGTACGAACGTGATATTATATTGTACAAACATGATAATTATATTGTAAGAACGTGAAAAGTATATTGTAAGAACGTGATATTATATTGTACGAACGTGATAGTATATTGTACGAACGTGATAGTATATTGTAAGAACGTGATATTATATTGTACGAACGTGATAGTATATTGTAAGAACGTGATATTATATTGTACGAACGTGATAGTATATTGTAAGAACGTGATATTATATTGTATGAACGTGATAGTATATTGTAAGAACGTGATATTATATTGTATGAACGTGATAGTATATTGTACGAACGTGAAAAGTATATTGTAAGAACGTGATATTATATTGTATGAACGTGATAGTATATTGTACGAACGTGAAAAGTATATTGTTCGAACAATAAAGTTATCACGTTATAACGTGATAACGCTCGTTTTTTCTTTTGCTTGGGTGGCAGCTCTACGCTTCCGTACAAACGAGAACAAAAACAGTTTTATTTTATTTTTGTCGCTGATATAATAAAAATTATGTGAGGAACGGATAAACCGAAATATTAAAAATAGTCGCTGTACTCTGACTGAAGGTCTTTTTACATATTAGTTGAACTTTATGAAGAAAAGTTAGATTTTTTTTGTTAATTATTTTGTCATATAACTAAACAGCCAAAGGTCAATCAGTAACAAGATAGTTCACTGGTTTGTGCTTTTGTCCTTATTAAATGAACACGAGTTTGTTCTTAAACGTCAACTTCACATTGATTAAATTTTTTTTTCAAAATTACAATACTTTAACAAGTAATGCATGATAAAAATCAAGGTATTACAACAAAGCTTATCTTTTTCCTAATTAAATTAAATTGTAGCGTTTTACCTGTTTTTGTTTTGTTTTTTGTGATGTTTGACCAGAAGGCACTGTCGCCTTGTACAAATAAATTTAGTGCTTTCAATCTTGTGAACGTTCATAAAAGTCATTGTTTGTGTTTTGTAAATTAACTTAGGATTCAATTTATTTACTCAAAACACAATCCTAAGAAGTCTATTTTTGTTGCAGTTATTACAATAAACCAGAAGAGGGCGACAGCTGCCACAGTCACAAGATTAACTGCTTTGAACTTTTGTACTTTGTATTTATTGCCATAACTTTGCATTTCTATGTAATCTTTTGTATTTTATGTACATTTGTTTTATATTTTTATTGTGCAGCACTTTGTGGTTTTATCTATATAAATGAAGTTAACTTACAATTATAAATACAGCTTTAAATGTTTCTTGTAATATCACTTTAAAGCCACAAAATTGCGACAAAACTCAGTATCAAAGACCCTTTCCAGTATTTTAACGTGTCTTATGTTGTAATAGATCTATCAATAGTTCAAAGACATTCAACCTGGAGCAAGACAGACCCTTGGTAATTTAGTTTTCTAGTGTCAAAAACCAAATAATGTATCGTTTTTGTTTGTTTGATTGGTTCTGTTTGTCAGTGATAGTGCTATTTTGTTTTATTTTTCTAAATATGAAATAAAAAGTATTTGAAATATGCAGATCTCTTCTTGATCACAAAAATATATAATTGGGTAATAAAGTATTTTTAACATTTTGATTTTAAAACTAAAACAAATTGGTGATTTCCGTTGAGGAAAAACCTCCACATCCACACACAGGTCGGGTTATTTATTTGTCGAATACTGTATCTAAAAATTGTTTAAAATTTTTCTTCTGAGGTGCTGGGCCAAGGCCGGTAGAGGGCGCTCCTTTCCTCCGCGATAAGCAATTAAGATGAGTTGACAAAGATATGTTCTAATGTCAAGATGCACCATTCCACTCATTAGTTCAAAATCAAAGGACATTAAAAGGTTTAAAAGAGCATAGCTATACTTTTGTAATATGTAGTTGTAAAAAAACAATAGTCATTTACTAAATTCCATTAGAATTAACTTAACTTACTCCTATTGTTATTACTAAAAATGATTTGGTTAAAGACGGAAGTAGGACGTGAGAATCCTCTTGTTTCACGACGGCACTTCCTGGTGTAACCCCTGTTGGTTTCCTGACTCGTTGAACCTGACAGCCACCGTCTTTCAGGACCGAAACCGTTACGGGTTGGAGTCATGTCGGCAGCTGTTCCGGGGACCAGCAAGGGGGCCCACGGTGACGTGGGCTCGAAGAAGAAGAAGGGACCTGGAGCCCTGGCTACGGCCTACCTGGTTATTTACAATGTTGTCATGACAGCTGGGTATGTAGCGTGTTTCCTCGTGCTAACGCTGCTGTGGTGGAGCGTGTTGTGTGTTTGCGCTGCAAGACAGGGCTGGAAAATCAAAATAATATTTTACCCTTTAATTTGATCACATTCAAGTATTATACCACTGTAAATATAATCCCAGACGGTGTTTTATCGTGAATTTGTCTTCGACTTCCTGCGGCTTACCCAGATTAACATGAGCAACAGACAACCACCTGGCGTGGGGCTAATAACAGGAAACATGGCTCACTGGCTGCAGATTATAAACATTTCATTTACTGTGCTTCTTTATTCATAATCGGTCTAGTGAAATTTTAGACGTGCGTGTGATTTGTATTCCTATATGTAATCTAAAAATAATCCTGAACAACATTGAATGTATAATTTATTGTGGCATTCTGAGTATGTTATTTCCCTCAAAAGGGACGCATATCAACTTTAACTTCAATGTTTTTTCTTTCTCTTTTAGTTGATATTTCACCCCAGCTGGTTTGAAATGATTGGCCGTGCTTGATAAGGCCATGAGAGGTGACCAATCAGAGACTGCTTATTGAAAGCATCCTTAAATTCATATTTTTTTGCAGAATATCTAAAAAAAAAAAACTACATAAGCACTAAGCAACTACTACGTAATCTGACTGGTTTATATGGAAGTAGTGGGCAACAACAATAAACCTTACCGAAAAAAAAAATGTTCCTTCCAGTTTTGTACAATGCAAAAAAAGATTAAAGACTTTTAGATAAATTGCTTAGAAAATGAAACCCTACTATTGTGAGTTGTGTGGGAAAAAAACTTAATAGATTAATAGAAAATGATCAAGAATCTATCATGTAGCAAATATTTGCTAAAGGCTTTCTGTTGCATTTTCTTTTTAATAGTCACATTCATAATTCAAACAGTTATTGCCTTGAGCCATGAGCTAATAAATCTACGTGACGTTTATCAGTGTGATTTTTAAACTCTTGCACAACTGAGCAGTAGGCGTTGTTTCCTCACTGTTCCAACCAGTTAGGTCACTTTTACCCCACTGAGTGCTGATGGGCTGTACAGTGCTTGTATTGTGTTGAACACAAGTTAGAGTTACGTCCTTGCTAATTCTTGTAGCAGCTTTCGCTGTTTCTGCTCTTCTGACACTTGAGTTTGACAAAAGTCACAGACTGAGACTGTTTACAAGACTTAACAGGGACGGAGAATCTAAATCATAAGCTGACATCTTTACAACTGACCATGTTGAGGAGGATTTTTCTTTGTAAAACAAAAAGAGTTCAAAATAGGTTGCCTCAAAATAGCAGATGCTAATATATTTTACTGTACTGAGGTATGGATTCCTTCAAGGAACACTAGGTTTTAGATATTTTTATGCAGTTTTATTTCAATTAAAAAATACATTTGAGGTTAACATTTCCTTTACATTTATAAACTGCTGTCTGTCCAATGTTATAAATTACCCCACATAAGAATTTTAGCCTAAAATGATACCTGAAACCATAAAAAGTGACATGTTTGGGTCTTTTTGTTTTTGTTTAGGTCTTCGTTAATGTTTTCTGGATGAAACCTCAATAATAGAAGGACTAGACCATAAAGTTTACTCAACATTGAACATTGAAGTTAATGTCACATTGAACCTCTTTCCATAGACACAACATGAAAGCTGTTTTCTGATTAATCATCATAAATATTATTCAAAGCAGAGGAGTGATGGTTTGTTTCTGCCTCTGGTGTCCAGGTGGTTGGTGATTGCTGTGGGTCTGGTCCGAGCCTACCTGGCCAGAGGAAGCTATCATGGCCTGTATTACTCAATCGAGAAGCCTCTAAAGTTTTTTCAGACTGGAGCCATTCTGGAGGTGAGATAAGCACTAAGATAGAGGCTCTGCTGACTAATCCTAAAGTACAATGTAATAACATGTTATTATGAACAACTTTTATAACTCAAATCAGCACAGTAACTGATCTGTAGTGATGGTGTAACATCATTAGATAGTTTAATTTTTAAAAGAAAAAACGTTAAAGAAAGCGTAGATTTTTCTTTTATCTCTTAAGTGTCTGGTATGTCCTGTGTCAAATATCAGCCTGATAACTTCTCATGCTTCCCAGCACTGTGTTAAAGGCACAAAGCCCCTTTTGGCATTTTATTTTTTATAATTTGTTAGATTAGAAGTCTTAGTTAAAAACTTTACAAACAAATCCAACTTTTGTCATTTTTTTTAAGTCAAAACTTCCAAACTTGGTGAAAGATTTTCAGGCTCCGTTATGTGTTGAGTGCTCATTTTCAAATATAGAATGTCACATAGATATAGAGCAGCAGGAGTAGGTGTTTCTGATGGGATCCAGAGACACTGTAAATGAGCGTATGGAGACTTTGTTTTAATGTCAACTCATTTTGCTCCTCAAATAGAGGCAGACCAATTAATCAAACAGTGTTTACTGCTTTTTAAATGACATACTATCACCCATAACTGTCCATACTTGGACAATTACCAAGCAGGTAGAAGAAGATTCATCAGCAGCTGGTGCAGTCGGCTCACTGCAGCCCATGATTTAGTTCCTTTTAGTGAAGATGCTCATAACTGTTGTTGAACAAAGTCAAACAATTAAAGCCAGTATCTCTCTGGGCTGTCACTGCATGAGATACAGTTTGAACGGCATTTGCAAAATTCCTCAAAACTGTTGTGGTTCTCGCTTGAATTTTGAACATATTCCAAAATCTGAGACAAATTTCCCCTAAAATCATCACTGGGGCATATGAAATCATTTTCAGTTTACTTTCCATGAGTGTGAAAATACAAGAAATGTATGTAACAATTCTGATATAGATTTTGTGGCTAAATTGCCAAAAGAAAATTTGCAGGGCTTTCACACTTAGTTTATAATAGTTGCATGTTTTCTCACAGTTTTCTGTCCTTAACTAGTCGCCATCACTTACAGCCCAGTGAGTTAATGACTTATGTTATATTTTTGTCAGATGGATATTAACATATCAGAACAAAAGAAATTGACATTGTACATTAGCTACCGGTTACTCCAATTTCCTTAACATCTGCACTGGCCATAATAAAACCCAAATCAGCCAGCCTGTATCCACTAGTAAACAATAGATTTCAACTGTTCCAATAGTTTGACTTTAAACAGTATCAGTCATATAAGTCTGTGTATTGTTAACAGATTTAGTCCCATTTAAATTCTGAATAAAGTATATATCATGAGAAATAAAATGATTATTAATTGGCTCCAATCTATTGCAGACATATTTTTATGCCTAGAAATAATAAATGATAGCTGAAGAAGCTTATTATGTCATTTTCTGTTTTCATCAACAGATCCTTCACTGCGCTGTAGGTGAGTTTTTCTGCAGATCTATCAGTAAAGTGCATAATGCTAAAGAATGGTTTGGTTATTATGTGAGGCTTGTTCTTTTAATGTTATTAGATCTGACTTTTGACAAACACCTGTGAGAAAATGATGTTTCCTACAGTATAGATGAACCTTCCAGAATTAGCTTATTGTAATTCTGCCAAGTTGATTTAGTCTCTTTTTTTAAATAATAAATAAATTGACCTGGAAGAAAAGTTACATTACAGCTGCTTGGTTCTTCAAAACACTAATTCTAAACACTTGTCCCCTAATGCAGGAATCGTACCGTCCTCTGTGGTGCTGACTGGATTTCAGGTCATGTCCCGAGTCTTCCTCACTTGGGCCGTCACTCACAGTGTCAGAGAGGTATAATGACTTTATTTACCTTTGTAAAACACATAAATCACCTGTTATCTAGATGGTTTTTAATATTTGCATTTCAGCTAGTAGCAGTTACTTGTATGTAAAAGTGACCAGTTGTTTGCCCTGTTTGTAGACTGGAGAGGAGTACATGTGTAAGTAAAAAGAGACGGTCTTGCTGCAGGAATGAACGTTAGATTTTAATATTTCATAGAGTCAACTTTATGTTGGTAACTTCTGATCTGTTTTCCTTGTGTTTACTGACATTTTTTCTTTCTCTTATGAATGCAAGTCATAAGAACCTCATTGTGTTGTTGAAACAAAGTGTGTTTTTTCCCTTTAACACTGTATTTGCATTGTTTTTAACTTAATACCTGAGGCTGGTGTCTGTGAGCCTGCAGTGTGATCTGATCTCTAAGCGTCAACAGCATGGTCCTTTGATGAAAACTCGATTAGCCCACAGCATGATGCAAGCTCATCTGTTTGTCTGCTCGTTCTTCCCATCATCCTCTGTGTGTGTCTGTAGGTACAGAGTGAGGACAGTGTGCTGCTGTTTGTCACAGCCTGGACCATCACAGAGATCATCCGCTACTCTTTCTACACCTTCAGCCTACTCAATCACCTGCCATACCTCATCAAATGGGCAAGGTGAGAAAATCAGACACGTTATGGTGAGGGACGCTGCATCCAGACATTAAACCCTAAACAACGTTTACAGCCTAACAATATCCAAACTATGTCTATGATTAAAGAAAAACACCTTTTCAGTAACTTTAGTCACAGCATGATTAACCGTAACCACAAGAAAATATGTAACAACCCGAATAATTGATAAATCTAATCAAAACGGAGGACATGAGCTAGCGTTGGCCTCATTTTCAGCTAACTCTTCCTCTTGAAAACATGTGACTAGGACAGAGACACATGTTTATTACAGACTTTGTTGCTGGATGTGTAAAAATTAAAGAAAAATAAAGAAACGGCTGTTTAGGTGAAGCATCGCCACAAAATAGTTTTCTGTGTTAAACTGGAGCCTGGTAAGTTGTGTTGGAGCAGCTGGAAGCTGAACAGATGAACTTCCTGTGGAAAATCAAAAGTCAACAAAACAACAGAGAAGATACTTCAGTGTCCTGAACATTTTCATCATCAGTTAGTCAAATAAGACACAGTAATAATAGAAACCAGTTTTAAAAAAGACATGAATATTTGTGATTTCATGATTTACAGGCAGATTTTTGGGCACCTAAATAAAGCGTTTAATGTTCTGTTGAACTTTTGCCGTATTTTTGTTAAAATTTGTCAGTATTGATTAAATTTGGGGTGTTTTTTTAAAATGAAATTGGTGAAAATGTATTCATCCTTCATGTAAGAGTTTTTAGCTGGAAAAATTGCAGTTTAATTATAAAACACCATAAAACAATCTAAAAAAAAAAATTAAAACATCTATAAGGCCTTAGAATTAAAACAGAAATTTAAAAATGTGTCAAGATTTATTCATTTAAAATAAGGAATTTAAAACTCTACTAGTGTTGTTACTGCCTATATACTGGTAATATGACATGTTGCTCTAATAAAGATGAGGGTTTTGTTAGTATAATCTAATGCTTGACTTAATATTTATTCTTGGTTTGTTGCAGATACATGAAGGGACTGAGTGAGAACACAGGTGATGAGTTGGACGGTTACTGTTTAAAATCAGAATCAGACATTTCATGCACTAATGACATGACCTAATTTTTGAGTAACTTCTTATTTATAAAGATTAACTAACTCAGAGACTCAGCAGGTTAACTAATATGAAGCTGTGTTTGGTGATCTGGTGAAACCTGGTAGTTATAACTCTCCAGATCCTCCCTATAGCTGGTGTGAAAGCTGCACCAGATTGCTGATGTTTGTCTCTGTTCAGAGTTGAAGGACAAACCTGACAGACTGTGGTCATGATCCTTGAGAGTGACGACGTTGTGTCTGAGTTTGTATGAAGACATGCATGTTTATAAGTTATATAATATATCATTTTATGGGTGTTTTTGATACACCTCTTTTGGCCATTGGTTAAATGGTTAAACACAACCCAACAATGCAGCTGTGTCTTTTCTGCATCATAATGCATGTAAGAACCAAAACATTTCACAAGCTCAAGCCTTCCAGAGATGCCCCCTGCTGCTGGTATTTCTTTTAGTATTTTATTTAATTCGGTCTGAATGAGACAGTTTTATGGAGGACTTCAGCCACTAGTGTCCTTTATCCTTTCTGTATGCTGTCTAAATGGTTTTGCTTCACAGTCAGCCGTAGCTCAGAGTTATTGGTGACGTGCACTTGGTGAAGAAAAAAAATCAAAGAAACGGATTATGTGAAATGATCAAACCCACACAAATACTCTGCTTGTTCCCCTTAATAAAATGAATCTCTCCATTTGAATAATGGGATTTACTTTGCTTCTACAACCAAGGCAACAGTTGGTAAGTGTCTCTGTCCCTGTGGTCTTTGTTGCTAGGTAGCAAATGAGACTTCTGCTATATTGGTATTTAACTTTCAGTCTGAATGGCACCCTAAGAGACAGAAAAAGTGATTGTACATCTGTGGAAAATTCTGTGAAGGATCAAGAGAAGATGGTTTCAGCTTGAGGGGCGCTCTGTGAAAAAGATACTGAAGTTTTCATTTTGATGTTTATTTTCTGTAGATTTAAAATGGGAGCAGAGTGTGTTTAAGATTTCATGCCTGTGCTGCTTTTTCTTCAAGCAGTCTGCAAATTACATCATCCTCATTTTAAATTAATGTTGCATATTTATGTGAGAAAACTTGAACATTTTCTGATGTTGGAAATGTTTCATTTGTAGGAAAAAAGATACATTTTCTGCTAAGACATACATTTACTAGAGTAAAACTATGATGGTTTCTGATATTGTGAAATACTTTGGAAGAGAATATGCTCGTGTACAATTGTACAGGTGGGGTTAGAGGGTGCTGGAGGGGGGAGAAGGGATGTTTTGGGAGTGGCCTTGGTGTGTTGGATTGGTAAATGGCCTGTAAGTATTTATTTAGCGCTTTCTAGAGTGTTCTACACTCCCCAGAGCGCTATACAACACAACAGTCATTCACATACTGGTGGTGATAAACTACATTGTAGCCTCAGCTGCCCTGGGGCACGCTGACAGAGATTCAAAAAGTTCTCCAGACAAGCGGCTTTAAAGATTTTTTTCTGGAAATTCTTTGCTTTGGCAAATTTTTCCATCTACGATAGTCTTATATGTCATTGTATGTATTGCTTTTTGATGCCTCATCCTTTTCATCACCTTTTAAGCCACTTTTTGGAGCGAGTTTCACATTAAATACCTAAATACTCAATAGTGAAACAGCCCACTCTCCACCCTCAGCTGCAGAGACACATGAGTAGGACGTTAAATTGATTTCATGTCTTTCTGTTGTCTTTTCGGTCTCTAACGTGTGTGCTGCAGATACACCTTTTTCATTGTGCTGTATCCGATGGGAGTGACTGGAGAACTGCTGACCATCTATGCAGCTCTGCCGTACGTGCAGAAGACAGGCCTGTACTCTGTCACCCTCCCCAACAAGTACAACTTCTCTTTCGACTACTACACCTTCCTCATCCTCGTCATGATCTCCTACATTCCCTGTAAGTAAACAAACACAATCTGTTGTAGTGACACAGGACAGTAAAATAAGAGCATATGTGAGTTCTCCCACTGTTTTGGTTCATGCAACAGCTGTGAACCTGCAAAGTTAATAATGTTATCTCTTTTTGATAGTAATAAAAGTCTAAACATTCAGTTCTTTATTGTTTTACTAGCAGACATGGAACCGTTCTTAAGTGCAACCCCCCCCCCCCCTTCCTTTGCCTCTCCTCAGTGTTCCCCCAGCTTTACTTCCACATGATACGACAGAGGAAGAAGGTGCTGGGCCACACAGAGGACTACAGCAAAATGGAGTGAGCTCAGCAACAAACAGGAGAAAAGAAACCAAAAAATTACAGAATAAATTGATGTTTTCAAAGCGACCTGGCAGACGACCTCATTATGACGCTGTGTTGTTGTTTACAGCTGTAATGTGAGCTGTAAAGATATTCAGAATGAGCTGGGGTCAGGCTTATTTTTTATTTATGAACAAATTGTGATTTCTTTAGTTAAATCTGAGAGCTTGCTGCTCTACAGAAACATGATGTTGACTCAGATACTGTTGAGCTGCTTTGAATTTTGACCAGAGCTCCGTCACAGTAAACCTGAACTGATGCACTAATAAAGCTCTAATAATAAAAGACACTACAGTGAAGATTAGAATACGTTTCTCACCTCCCCGTTAGTTATTTCTTAATCTCCCGTAAAAAGCAGGTTTGCTTTAGGCTACTGTAACATAGAAATAATAATGTGAAGTATAGCAATGAAAGTAGTTGGTTTTTGCGTTGTGTTGGTATGAACATGTAACTGTTTTGTTTGCATTTTATTCAAACGTTTGATCACATCCCTCATCCAGCTCAATAAACCATTTCCATTTCATGCTCTCAGGCTTGTTTCTGTTTGTCTGAGCAGGTGTTTGCTTGCCTGTCCAAGTCGCTTCAGTATTAGTTTAATATTTGTGTTTTTTGATGATTGTGGTTTATTTTAGTTTGACTGTTCAGGCTGACATGGTGAGTGAAACATCATCTTAGTGAGCAATCATTCCCTTTATCCTGATAGCATCATTAGATCTATGAAAGGGACATTTTATTAGAAAATATAACATTTCTGCTTTGAGTTTTCAACATTTCACTTTAACAAAAGAAGAAATGGAGCAGTTTAGCATTAAACAAAGAAAGGATAGCACATCCTGCTGTAGCAAGTGTTTTCAGATTAAATAAGCTTTCATATGTAGAAATGAAAACAAACTGTAGCCTGAATACATGTTGGATGTTTACGTTTGACTTTTATTTTGAAAATACAAAAATGAGTTCCTGTTGTTGACCAGTTGCAAATGGGCTTTTGTCTTTGTAGGACAGTTTTTGCTGAAACTAAAAGCTCAGATCTTATGAAGTGGGATTCTGGGAAAAGGTTACCTCTTTGAACAACCTCAGTTTGGAGAAATGGATTAGTTCAGAACAGATCGATGAGCTAACGGCTAGTTGGGTCATTTACACTGGGTTTCTGCCATCTTTAAATATCATTCATCTCAAAATAGTGTAAACAGTTCATGTTATTAATTATTAACCTCAGGAAAGTCCCATTGAGTTACAGGAACTCTTTTACAAGGGAGTCCTGGGTTACCACCTATAGGGCATGTTGTGATCTGTGGGGGAAACCCACACATGCATAGGGAGAACATGCAACTCTACGCAGAAAGACTGCAGCTGGGATTCAAACCTGTGACCTTCTGACCATTTTGTGATCAACCTTTAACCTGCTGTCTGTTTAGGAATGTCTAATTCTGGCTGTAAGTGCTAAAATCGTTTTCTGCTAAATAACCATAGAATATTTTGGAGTTTGACTGATTTGAGAATGAAATTGTAAGATGGCAAAAATCAGCTTTGGAACTAGTCTCAGTCAGAAATGGTCTCTATTTCACCAAACTAAGGTTGTTCATTAATCTATCCTTACAAGGTACGATATTTATAAGCTTGTTTCAGAAGATTCTCTCTTTTTTTACATAACAGCAAAAACATTTTCATCCTAAATGAATAAAATGTTCACTCACAATGATTGAAAACAAATCTTGTGGCATCAGGAGTCGGGACACAATAGATTTGTCTGTTTCAGACTTTTTTCTTTACTGGTTGGAAAAACATCCCCTCATCTGTAGTACAGAAATTATTGATGTATTTCTAATCTTAAAAAATGAGTCTTTCTCTGAATTTCTTTCTTTCTTTTTGGATTATAAAAAATCTGTTTATTTGAATGAAAGTAGTTCCAGTAAACACTGCCACTCGTGAGGTATGTGGATTCTCCACAGTGATCAGAGGCCTGGTTGTAGTTTAAATCTCAGTCATCACAAACAAAGTACTGATGCTGAAGGCTAAAGTCTCAGAATCTTTTTGGGGTAATAAGAAGATGTTCTGTACTTTTAATGCTCTCCAAACTCAAATACAGCAGTTGGTTTTTTTTGTGTTTTCTCGTAATCTTAGATGGTCAAAGCATGATTCGGGCTGTTTGTTGGACATACAGTATCTTGCACAGTTTGTTCAAAAACTGCATGAAAAAGCAGATGTAGATGCCTGGAATGATGAAATTTGTTACCCAAGGTTTTTGTTTGATCTCTTAAAGCATGTTATTTTTTTCTAAACTGGTTCTGTTTATTTAATGTTTTGATACAAATGTTCTGCAAGAAGACAGCAGACTTTGTAAAAGGTTATGATCACTGAATATATATTTACAATAAATCTAAACCATGGGAAGCGTATTTGTTCTGGTTTTGTTTGGCTTTGAAGTGAGTGATGACAGAAACTGAGGGTTGCATTGATAGTCCAAATCTGTTTTATTATCTGGGGACTGAAATATCCTGCTTCCAGTGGGCAGATCTTGATGCTGTAAACCTAAAACTGATAAACCTTTGGAGACAAACTAAGTCAAGATTGCCAACACGGCCATCTGACCTCAGAAACCCCCCAAAATGGCTCTAACTCCTATAGATCTTTGAGCGTAGTCTCTAGAAACAGGACGACATCCTCTGATCAAAGCAATACTGAATGGGAGAGACACTGCTGCAGAATGGTGATAAATTAGCATCTCATATTTGGGTATTTTTAACAACTCTTGCTCAAAAGAAGTCATAACAATGTGATAGAAAGCCAAGTTATCTGCTTGTCAACCTTTAAAATTAAGAAGTATTGACCCGAATATAGGACAACCCCGATTATAAGACGACTCCCCTTTTTCAAGACTGGTCTTCAGAAAAAAAAGACTAAATTCACGTTTTATTATTTTATTGAAATTTTGAGGAAATCAGTTAAATAATACCGTAATTACAGACTGCTTTAATATTTGCTTATTAATCAGGGGTTAAAATTTTCTGTGGCAACATATTTCAGTCAATTGAAAAAAAAGTTCTGTTTAATCTCTCTCTCTTTTGCGCTGTCTCTGGGCTCAGCCTCCCTCCCTCCCTCCTCTCCTCTTTCTCTCTCACTCTGAGACTGTGTGTGTGTGTGGAAACAAAGATACGCGAGACGGACGAGGTTCTGAGGAAGAATGCGTGTGTAAATCGAGTAACGCGAGCCCTCACTTTTACAGAGTCGGCTCATGCTGAGCACCTGCACCGGCTCCAGTATTCCAGTCTGACCACAGAGGAGTTGGTCCGGTGTCGGCTCGGTACGAGAGACCCAGGCCCTATCCCTGTCTGAAAAGAAAAACCAGTAACAAACCAAGCCGAACCCACACTAGTCTGAAAACACCATGAAGTGGACCTGGCTGCTGCTGGACTTCGCCATCGGGCATTTTAATCGTCGGTCCCTGTCCCTGGGCTTCTTGAAGCAGCAAGACAACCAGAGGAGAGACACTCTCTGGGAACCAGCAGCCAAAGCTTTGACCAAGGCAGCTTGATCACAAGAAGCCAACTTAGTATTCACTTGGCTATTCATAAAACTGGTATCAGATTTGTTCATTATTCATATTCATTAATAATCCTCCAATATTAATTGATACATTAAATCTAGTCTAGATTTTGTTTTATTTCCTCACAAAAATGTTGAGATGTTTAAAGAGAACAAATTGTACGTGTTGTTTGATCTGGCCGACTGGCAGGAGGACTTTGATGTTCCTGGTGAAGGCTCAGGTACATCCAATGGCATTTGATCTTTGACTTCACTACATCAAAGGCTGACACATTATCTGGGTTAATCATGCAGAAAAAAGGACAACGTTATTCTGACTTACTGTTTTGTGATTTGCTCCAAGCTTCTAACATGTGTAATGCAGTTATTAACGCAGACTTGTTTTTTTTTTTAACTAAATGGATATATCAAGACCAGCAAAATGTTGCCAAAATGAGTTTTCTTGTCAGAATGGTTGAGCTCAGCCTTGAGGTGAGAAGCTCTCACATCCAGGAGGGACTCAGAGTAGAACTGCTGCTCCTCCACATTGAGAGGAGCCAGTGTAAGTGGTTTAGGCATCTGGTCAGGAGGACACATCCATTATGAAAGCATCTGAGTTGAACCATTCCGCCTCCGGAAAAGATCGCCTATAGGGCACCAAATGGTCTAGGACCGCCCTGTATTTATATGCACAAGTAAAATATTAAATAACATAATAATAGGCAACATCTGATGGAGAGGGAGGGGGCAGACTTTACGTTAGTGTTGCACTGCTGCAAAGGTTTGCACATAAATATAAAAGGGCAGCAAAGACAGAGAAAGGAAATAAAACAGGAACAATATGCTGCTGTATTATCAGCAGCACCTCAGTGACCGTTTGACATTGTCCAGGTTTGGATAGAAGTCAGAAAATGTCTAATTCTAGGAATCCTGTCAGCCTTCATCAAACTGATGTCAGTAGAAAATGTCCTTCCAGCCAGATTCAGCACTCAACCTCTGCAGATACGGAAGATTCTCACTCAGCCAAAAGGTTGTGGATTTTTAATGAAATTACACAAACGTCATGACACGTTTTCTCATTATCTGTTGGTTTGTTTCATTCGGTTCATAATATGCTCAAATCAAGAATCAAGGGATAATATATTTTATTTATAAGAACATGGTGATGAATAAACTCTTAAAATTGGCCTCTAAAATGCACATGGCATTCTTGTAAGGCAAATCTGTTTTCATGCTGAAGCTGATGCTGATGTGCAAACATGTTTATTCTCAAACAGAAAAATCACATAAGAGATTTAAATTATGTTAAATAAATGTGTGTATCTACACTGATTTAAACTGAATTGCTAATAAAGAAACAGACAAGAGCTAATATTTAACTTCTCTTGCTAATATTCTTTCCTTTCTTTATTCTTTGCTTGTTTGTTCAAATCATGTCACAAAAGGTCACATCAGCAAATTAAAGAAAAGATTGCAAAATGTTTGCACTAAGACCAGGAAATCAGATACATGTCATATAAAAAGCCTTTGAAGTTTAAGACTAATAAAAAGTCAATGAAACCCTAAATTGAGCGATTTTTCTTCTGATGAGTGAATTAAATTTTACATCGAAGCTTTATCACTGGTTGGAACGAAGTAAAGAAATGGCGACACCGTGTGGCTATTTGAAGTAATTAAAGTTTTACCCTGAGGAAATATTACTGGGTGATTACAAATGCAGCCAAAAGAAAGTACTGTTACATAGTTGCCACCATTGTTTAGGATTTTTAAATCTTTCCCAGGTTTTGGAATCAGCTTTATTACCCCGTGTTTCATTCTCTCTATCAACTCCTTTTGATGAATACAGTCCAATAAAGCATGATATAATAAGGTTTTAAGTTTTCCCAAAAATGTTTTGTTGAAACTGTTTTTTGTTGAAAAGTGTCGTTGAAAAAGTTCATTAATGGGGGGAGCATTTCATAGACAAACACAGTCTAAGCTGTGAGGTTGGATCTGTTAGTGACATGACGGAAACTCCATTATCCCACAGACGATGCTTCAACTCTTTCATTCTGAGGTTATATGATGTTAATCAAAAATAAATAAATACATTTGTGTGCTTGAAACACTGCCTATAGAACAAACAGAACAAAAGCTTCTGGATGGAAATAAAATGTTATAAGGAAATGTGGCTAAAAAAGCTGGAAAACAACCTTTTACTTAATGTTTTTTTTTTTTGCATAAAGGAGGAGATGGTGAGCATCTGTGTCACCATAACGTGCATATCTGCACATGTATAGTTGACTAACAGAGCCATGATGTAGTCTACAGTGTAGTGTCTGCGTTGTTCTGATGTGGAAACATAAATCAACCAGTGACATTTCCAGGAAGTACACTGCCCCTTCCCCAGTGTGAGCTGCTGTAGTTTCCAGCCTTAATCTGTATAGCTAATGAACAAATGGATGAATGAATCATGTAATACACAGCATGCAAGTTTAACCGAGTATATGTTTATGTGTTTAAATAATTTATGTCTTTAAACATTTCAATGTGAAAAATCTCTCACCTCTTTTCCAGCTTTGCTCAGTCCTCTGACTGTGTGTTCATCCACCAGACTGACTTTTAGATTCAGATATTTCACTTTCCTGCTAAACAAAAACACCAACAAGCTATTCATGCTGCTCTATGTACAGTAACTGCTGTTTAATAAATGAGAACCTCATAATATTTCCCCCAATTTGTCTTCCACTGTTTCCCTCTACATGTTCTTTTTAGACTGTTGAGATGAACAGTGAGCAGGTTGCAACGGGTCACCAACTACACAGCTAAACATTTTTATTCTTCTCTCTATCAGCTTCAAACATTTTTTGATTTTGTTTTAAACACATTAACACAAGAATATAAATTCAAGGCATATTCATATTGAATATTCAATTCAATGACATTGTCCTATTATGTTGGTTACAGATAAGGTACAAACCAGATTAAGGACAAATTCAGGGTAAAGAAAATCTAATTACTCCTTTACATAAGCACACACTACCGTAATAATTGCTGTGTTTGTTAGGAATATATTTGCACCTGTATAAATGATTAAAATCAGTTCTGCTCTGGTTCAAAAATACAAACCCTCTTTTTGGTAGTTGTAAGACAAAAACAAGAAAAAAAAAGAATTGCACTGAAGTATTTTATAAAAGTCTGATTTGAGGTAAATGGTCTCATTGAAGAGGAAATATTACCACCTGCTCAACATGTGGCTGCTGGTGATCGATCCTGCAGCTGTGCAGTGTGTGCTGCAGAAATCTTGAGCAATTTTTAGCAATTAAAAAATGAGAAAAAACAACAAGGACATTCTGCTTCCTAACAGAGAAGTGAACATGAAGTTCATCAATTTTAAGTCATCAGTCAAATACATGCACCAAAGTGTCAGTCTATGTGTGGTCTTTTTATGTCCTTCATTTAAAGCCACAGTCTGGAGCATTACGACAAGAGAGAATTTTAAAAATCCAACATACCAAGGCTCCTCCCATAACATAACATCCCTTCTCCCCCCCTCCCTCTAACCCCACCTCTACAATTGTGCACTCTGGTCTCTAAAGCGTTTAGTCGCCAGACTTTTCTTTATTTTTCTTTCTGAAGTTGACGTAGAACTTTTTAGCAGAGGTTTGTTGTGACTTCTCTGTGACCGGACTCTTCTGCGGACTCTACACTCAAGACAATCCTGACTCTTTTCATGTGTCATTCCACAATGATGGAGACCTACCAAGCTATCAGTGCAGAGGCACCCTGTCCATCTTCAAAAAACTCCTGAAGACCCAGCTCTTCAGAGAACATCTTCTAAACCTACTTTCCCTTTCTCCTCTGTATGGACTTCACTCTATTCTTGTGTTCTTTTCCCTCACCGTCACCTCAGAGACTGACTAGTGTTCGTATCTCTAAGTAGTTTGTTATTAGCCTCAATGGTAACTTCTTGGTTACATTACCATTTGTAAGTCGCTTTGGATAAAAGCGCTTCCTAAATACATAAACATATTAGAAATATAACAAATGTTGTGGAGCCCTACCCATATATCATAGTTTAGAACTGAACTATCATTTGAAACATTTATAAAACTTTGATACAGAAAAGAATGCTCCAGACCTCAACTTTATATGAGTAAATTAGTGAAATAACTGAAATATTATTAGTATAATTTGAAAACTCACAGGTATTCTAGTGAGAAAGAGAGAACATCTGTTGTCACTCACTTGTCTTGGAGCTGGACCCTGTGAGCCCAGTTTAAAGACTTGACATGGTTCTGAACAGATTCTATGGTGGTCCTGGAAAACACCCCGAAGGTTAAATCAAAACACACACATTAGTGCTTATGAAACTTTTAAAAAAGTGATTAAATGGACCATTAATAGATGTATCATTTCACTTGTAGTTGTTACTTATACTGGTATTTTATGTTTATGTATTTGGCAAATGCTTTTATCCAAAGTGACTTACAGATTAAATATTTAAAGTGCCCATGACATCGGTTTCCATGTTTTCTGACTTATCTATCATGTTGCAACGTTGAGTTCTCACCTTAAACCTGCCAGAAAGAGCAAAAAACGGCGTCCATCTGTCTCCTAGTACAGCCAGTGAGAAGCTCTTCCAGATTTCAGACCCAGGTTTCAAACAGTTTTTTTCACTCCAGCCCGCTATGAGGTCATAGTGATCCGGACTTGCTTATATGGTAAATTCTCCTCCCACATGCACGTTCACGACACCTGGAGCGAGGCAGTGCCGCCGCCATTGCCCATAGACCGTGTAGAGTTTAGTTTCAGTTTCGTTTCTCTTTCACGCGACGGCACTGCCCCCTGCTGCAGCAGAAGTGTCAGGCTGCCAAATAAGGAGAAACCCAGCAGAACCGGAATGCGGCGCATTCTTCTGATCTCTGAGTTGCTCGTTAGGAAATAATTACAGCGTATTTTGAGTTATAATGGTGCAACGCTAATCTAGAGGCATCAAAGATTACACCTGTTTAATATAAAGTGATTTAAATATGGAGTCACAGGCACTTTAATGATTTAAATTATATTTTTTAAATATATTTTTTCTAACATTTTTATCACAATAAAAAAAAACATTAAAACTTTAACATGTAGTCAAAAATGAGGCTAACTACAGCACACACAAACCTCACCCTGCATTACAGCCATGGGCGTCGCAACCATTATGTCAGGAGGGGACGTGTCCCCCCCACTTTTTAAAATCAGGCATTTGGACCCCCCCACATTTACCGAGTCCGTCTTGCGCTCTTTCAGTTGTTCTCAAAGAAATCCATTCCACTTGATTCATTAGAAATTACTCAGACCGCTGAAATCCACTCCATGTTTTCCTGGTTACACCCTGGACCCTGACACGCTGCTCTCCTTGGACCCGACCTCGCGCTGCAGCTGAAAGCAAACCGAACCGGGAAGGAATCGACCAGAAACCGGAGTGTTACTCGGGGCCAGTGTTTGGAGGCACAGGAATACGACCTGAATGACCAGAGGAGGAAAATCCCCCACAGATAATCACCTATGGCCTCTAATAAAAAGGTAAATGTGCCTCAATCAAGTTTCATCCTGGATCTACAGGTAGCAGAAAAAAGTACAGGAAGCACAATACTATATATATACCAAAATATCAGAGACAGAACAATAGAGACAGGAAAACAAGGGAAGAAAATAATATATAAATACAAGTAAAACATTATAATGAAAAATAAAATAACAATAATGAATGTAATTCACTGCTCTTTATAAAAGGACTGTACCAGTAAATTAATAAGTAAATAAAATAAGTACATACTTTATTTGAGGGTCAACATTTAACACCTAAACACAACCGTTGATTATTTTACAAAAAATACGAGTACTGAAGATCATCAGTAATATAGAGATCCTCTAACCTGTTATTTATCCTGATCAAATCTGTTGTTCTTAGTAAAAATTAAAGTTCTAGATAAACACAAAGCTACACTTGATTTCTTACTAAGATAAACTCACTCTAAATACCTCTAATTCAATTGTTACCAGTAAAATGTTTTATTTTAAATGGATNCAGGGTCCACCCTACCTTCCACGTCTCCCAGATCAAACCTGTTCGTTCCAGTCCTCTGGCCCCTCCGGCCGAGCCGCCGCCTCCTGCCCGGGTCATCGACGGACATCCCGCCTACACGGTCCGCCGCATCCTCGCCTCTCGGCCCCGCGGCCGTGGTGTCCAGTATCTGGTGGACTGGGAAGGCTATGGTCCCGAGGAACGGTCCTGGGTTCCTCGCTCTTTTGTCCTGGACCCCACTCTCATCACCGACTTTGAGCGGTCTGCTCCGTCGTCCTCCGCTCGTCCGCCAGGTGGCGTCCGTTGAGGGGGGGGTACTGTCATATCCTGGGTGCCTGCAGGCAGTCTGTGTTTTTTCCCTCAGGGCGTGGCAGGCAGATCCTCTCCAGCTGCAGCTCCCAGCTGCAGCTCATCAGCTTCATCAGAGGAGGACCTTCATAAGGAGCAGATCCACAGAGGGACGACGCCAGTCTTTTCCACCTCACTAGTGGTAAACTCAGGTCTCTTCTAGATTGGTATCCTTGAACATTATAATCATTTTCCTCTCATCTCTCCAGCCTACCTGCTCGGCGTCGTCCACCTCAAGATCCTCCAGAGTCCTCCTCTACCTCATGTCCACCTGGTCTGCCTGTCCCCCTGCCAGCCAGCTGCCTCCACTCCATTTATCCTCCATCAATCTCTCGTTACCGCTCCAGCCATTCTCACCCAGGACGGACAGGGCCTCCCCAAGATCCATTTTCTTCATCCTACCGGTAGGACCTCCATTCAGTACTCATCTCAACACGTTATCTTCATCCCCGTATACTCACTCTCCTCTCTCCTCTCAGTGAAGTCTCCTGTGCCCGGATCCCACGGGTCCTCCTGGATCCACCTCCACACCACCAATATTATAATAAAAACTTTATTTTTCTTACCTTCTGTTTCCTCCGACTGTTGTGTTGCTCCAGGATCCTCACAAAACCTCAGAGTATGACAGAAAAGACTGGCCAATTGGATCCTGCGACACAACTCCATAACGCTGTCGCCCAACAGGGCGCGGCTCTCGGCCGACATGAAACTCTGATTCAACAGCTGGCTCAACAGCTCCAGACCCAAACTCAAATAGTGACCCAACAGCTCCAGACCCAGGCTCAAAACTTCGATTCCCTCAAACAACTTCTTCAGGAAGCCGTAAGTCAAACCATCGTTGATCCCTCTGGTTCTTCTGTGTCTTCTTCCCCAGCCGGTCCCATACCGGACGAGCCACAACGAGCTCCTGCTGAAGCGGCGGCGGCTTCCTCATCGCCACAGTCTGATGTCGATCTCCCCTCTCCAGCTCCTTTCTCTGGGGATGTAAGCCGGGCTCGTGGATTCCTCCTTCAGTGTTCGCTAGTCTTCCGTCAATCACCTCGGAAGTTCAGCTCCGACGAAAGTAAGATCTCATTCATAATCGGTCTCCTCCGAGACAGCGCCCTCCAGTGGGTGGAGTCTGTCGTTACAACAGACAATATACAGACATTCCCTTTCAATCTGTTTCTGAGTCTATTCAAACAGACCTTCACTGGAGACACAGACCCTGATGCTGCTGCCAGGCGCCTCTGGACCCTAAACCAAGGTAACCGTCCTATGTCAACCTTTATTGTTGAGTTCCGGACTGTTGCAGCGGAGTCTGGCTGGGATTCGGTGGCGTTGAAGGGGGCCTTCTGGCACGCCATTAACAACCGAATAAAGGATGAGATCGCCTACCGGGACCCACCTAAGACCCTGGAGGAACTCATCAGCCTGGCTGGTCGTATCGACGCCAGGATGCGTGAAAGGGCCACCGAACGAGGTCGTGGTCCTGTCGTTTCACCCAAACCACCTCTCCTAGCTCTCATGCCTGCTCCCGAACCTTTACCTGCTGTTCGCTCCAAACATAACCAACCCGAACAGAACCACTCCGAACCCATGCAGTTGGGCCAGACCCGTCTCACCCCTGAGGAAAAGGCTCACAGACGAACCTCAGGTTGCTGTATGTATTGTGGTTCCCCCTCACATCACCTCTCTTCGTGTCCAATACACCCAAACGGGGCCGCCCGCCAATAGAACCGAGGTTATTGGTGGGTGGGTGCTCCAACACTGACAAACCTCGATTCACCCTCAACATAACTCTTCAGCATAACCAACATCAACTCCCTGTTCAAGCCCTAGTTGATTCTGGTGCCGAACAGAACCTCATAAATCCCACACTTGTTAACCAGCTACAAATCCCTGTTCGACCACTGGAACCTCCTCTGTCTGTGAGTGCACTAGATGGACACCCCCTAGTCACTATTACACACCGCACATTTCCCCTTTTCTTCACTGCCTCAGGTAACCATCAGGAGGAGCTCGAGTTCCTGGTCTTTCCCACCAACTCCTGTCCTGTGGTCCTAGGCTATCCCTGGTTGAAATTACACAATCCTCATGTAAACTGGACTGAGTCCCGTATCGAAGCCTGGAGTCCCTATTGTTCTTCCACCTGTCTTCGCTCTGCTGTTCCCCATACTGGGAGTCCTGAGCCCCACAGCAGCCCTCCTCCTGACCTAGAGCTCGTTCCGCCCGAGTACCATGGTCTAGCCCAAGTCTTCAGTAAGGAGCAGGCTGCTTCTCTCCCTCCACACAGGCCCTACGACTGTGCCATTGACCTGCTCCCTGGGGCTCCACTCCCCTCAGGTCGCCTCTACAACCTGTCCAGGCCTGAACGAACTGCCATGGAGACGTACATAAATGANGTAGAACTTCAGTCTTCTTAAGAACAACCAGGTTCTTGATATTTGTTTTCAAATAATTGATGTCACTTATTTAATTCCTCCTAAGCTGTTCAGCCTGAATAGTCCATTTAAAGTGACATCATGACTAGTAACAGTTGAATTAGAACCAGTTAAAATGAGTTTCTTCTGGTCAGAATTCATTTTCAGCTCCATCATGTTTATTCCAGACAGGAAGAATAGATTTGTAGAGGTTGTGCCACAAACCCAATACACATGAATGGGAAATGTGACTAAATGTGTCCAAGAATAACACTGAAGTAATCTGAAGTATTCACTGTGGATAGTATTATGGTATCTGTAATATGACATTTTACATGGAACAGCTGATTTTTAGCTATCTGAATACATATCCAGTCTTGTTAAAGTCACCACCTTATGTTTTTTAAGGATTTGGTTTCAATTCAGTTGTTGGGTAGAATCTCTACTAGTAACAACATACCTGTGGATATCAGTATTTTCTATTTGACTAGTAATACTATTTGGACTAGGATAAATTACTTTATTGTTATGTAAATAGGAATAGTAAAGAAGTGGGGGTTTTAATTAAATGTTAAAAAAATGTCCATTAAATTTAAGTTCAGTCCTGCTGGTATTCTCATTATCAATGAGAATAAAAGAAACACACATTCAACATGTGATTAGAAGTTAGAAATACTGTAGAATCAGTTCTTCAGTAGTGGGTACTTTTTGTAGTAGTTGTACCAGTTCTTTACTTCAGTAGTTCAGGAGCAACCAGACNGATCCTCCCGGATCCGCCTCCACACCACCAAAACCGTACAATAAAAACAGTATTTTACTTACCTCTTGTTTCCATCAGACTGTTGTGTTGCTCCAGGATCCTCACAAAACCTCAGATTATGACAGAAAAGACTGGCCAATTGGATCCTGCGACACAACTCCATAACGCTGTCGCCCAACAGGGCGCGGCTCTCGGCCAACATGAAACCCTGATTCAACAGCTGGCTCAACAGCTCCAGACCCAAACTCAAATAGTGACCCAACAGCTCCAGACCCAGGCTCAAAACTTCGATTCCCTCAAACAACTTCTTCAGGAAGCCGTAAGTCAAACCGTCGTTAATCCCTCTGGTTCTTCTGTGTCTTCTTCCCCAGCCGGTCCCATACCGGACGAGCCACAACGAGCTCCTGCTGAAGCGGCGGCGGCTTCCTCATCGCCACAGTCTGATGTCGATCTCCCCTCTCCAGCTCCTTTCTCTGGGGATGTAAGCCGGGCTCGTGGATTCCTCCTTCAGTGTTCGCTAGTCTTCCGTCAATCACCTCGGAAGTTCAGCTCCGACGAAAGTAAGATCTCATTCATAATCGGTCTCCTCCGAGACAGCGCCCTCCAGTGGGTGGAGTCTGTCGTTACAACAGACAATATACAGACATTCCCTTTCAATCTGTTTCTGAGTCTATTCAAACAGACCTTCACTGGAGACACAGACCCTGATGCTGCTGCCAGGCGCCTCTGGACCCTAAACCAAGGTAACCGTCCTATGTCAACCTTTATTGTTGAGTTCCGGACTGTTGCAGCGGAGTCTGGCTGGGATTCGGTGGCGTTGAAGGGGGCCTTCTGGCACGCCATTAACAACCGAATAAAGGATGAGATCGCCTACCGGGACCCACCTAAGACCCTGGAGGAACTCATCAGCCTGGCTGGTCGTATCGACGCCAGGATGCGTGAAAGGGCCACCGAACGAGGTCGTGGTCCTGTCGTTTCACCCAAACCACCTCTCCTAGCTCTCATGCCTGCTCCCGAACCTTTACCTGCTGTTCGCTCCAAACATAACCAACCCGAACAGAACCACTCCGAACCCATGCAGTTGGGCCAGACCCGTCTCACCCCTGAGGAAAAGGCTCACAGACGAACCTCAGGTTGCTGTATGTATTGTGGTTCCCCCTCACATCACCTCTCTTCGTGTCCAATACACCCAAACGGGGCCGCCCGCCAATAGAACCGAGGTTATTGGTGGGTGGGTGCTCCAACACTGACAAACCTCGATTCACCCTCAACATAACTCTTCAGCATAACCAACATCAACTCCCTGTTCAAGCCCTAGTTGATTCTGGTGCCGAACAGAACCTCATAAATCCCACACTTGTTAACCAGCTACAAATCCCTGTTCGACCACTGGAACCTCCTCTGTCTGTGAGTGCACTAGATGGACACCCCCTAGTTACTATTACACACCGCACATTTCCCCTTTTCTTCACTGCCTCAGGTAACCATCAGGAGGAGCTCGAGTTCCTGGTCTTTCCCACCAACTCCTGTCCTGTGGTCCTAGGCTATCCCTGGTTGAAATTACACAATCCTCATGTAAACTGGACTGAGTCCCGTATCGAAGCCTGGAGTCCCTATTGTTCTTCCACCTGTCTTCGCTCTGCTGTTCCCCATACTGGGAGTCCTGAGCCCCACAGCAGTCCTCCTCCTGACCTAGAGCTCGTTCCGCCCGAGTACCATGGTCTAGCCCAAGTCTTCAGTAAGGAGCAGGCTGCTTCTCTCCCTCCACACAGGCCCTACGACTGTGCCATTGACCTGCTCCCTGGGGCTCCACTCCCCTCAGGTCGCCTCTACAACCTGTCCAGGCCTGAACGAACTGCCATGGAGACGTACATAAATGAATCCCTCCAGACGGGCCTCATTCGTCCATCTTCATCCCCCGTTGGGGCTGGCTTCTTCTTCGTCTCCAAGAAAGATGGCGGTCTCAGACCCTGTATTGACTACCGGGGACTCAACCAAATCACGGTAAAGAACAAGTACTCTCTGCCTTTACTCACCTCTGCTTTTGAACCTGTCCTAGGATCCTCTATCTTCACCAAACTGGATCTCCGTAACGCCTACCATCTGGTGCGTGTACGCGAGGGAGACGAATGGAAGACTGCCTTCAAGACCCCCATAGGACACTTTGAGTACTTGGTTATGCCGTTCGGTCTCACGAACGCCCCGGCTGTCTTCCAGAACTTTATAAACGACGTCCTCAGGGACTATCTCAATGTCTTTGTGTTTGCCTATCTGGACGACATCCTAATATTCTCCTCTAACCCCCAGGAACACACTCGCCATGTCTCTCTGGTCCTGCAGCGTCTACTGGAGAACCGTCTGTTCGTGAAAGCCGAAAAGTGTGAATTTCACAAACACACCATCACTTTTCTCGGACATATCTTCAGTGGGGGGCAGGTACAGACCACACCAGATAAGGTAAAAGCTGTCAAGGAATGGCCGAGACCTGAGACCCGGAAGCAGCTCCAACGCTTCCTTGGTTTTGCAAACTTCTACCGTCGTTTCATACGCAACTACAGTCAAATTGCTTCTCCCCTGACAGCCCTCACCTCAACTAAACAGATCTTTTCTTGGAACCCGGATGCAGAGAAGGCCTTCAACCTCCTCAAAGACTGCTTCTCTTCAGTTCCTATACTCACGTATCCAGAACCCACCTCCCAGTTTGTTCTGGAGGTGGATGCATCCGACAGTGGAGCCGGAGCCGTCCTCTCACAACGCAACACCTCTGACGGTAAACTTCATCCCTGTGCTTTTTTCTCTAAGCGCTTTTCTCCTGCAGAACGGAACTACGACGTAGGAGACAGGGAGCTGTTAGCCATCAAACTGGCATTGGAGGAGTGGAGGCACTGGCTTGAAGGCACTGAACACCCGATCATTGTATGGACTGATCATAAGAACCTGCAATACCTGAAAGCTGCCAAACGTCTAAATTCAAGACAGTCCCGCTGGTCACTCTTCTTCTCAAGATTCAACTTCACCATCACCTACCGCCCAGGTACCAGAAACATCAAACCTGATGCTCTTTCCCGTCAGTTTTCCCCCGACAGCTCTCCCGAAGGTCCTGAACCCATCCTACCACCGACATGCACCATTGGAGCCCTCACCTGGGACCTGGAGAACCGTGTTAGAACGGCACTACTGCAGGACCCTGATCCTGGAGGTGGACCTCCTGGGCGCCTCTTTGTGCCTGTCCCCGTCCGTCCTGCAGTCCTCCAATGGGGACACTCCTCTCGCTTCTCGTGTCACCCGGGGACCAGCCGTACCATTGGACTACTACGCCGGTACTTCTGGTGGCCATCCCTTAATAAGGATGTCACGGACTACGTCCTAGCATGTGCTACGTGTGCAAAAAACAAGTCTTCTCATCGACCCCCTTCTGGTCTTCTTCAGCCACTTGCCATTCCCACACGTCCTTGGTCCCACATCGCTCTCGACTTTGTCACCGGCTTACCGGTCTCCAACAACAGGTCAGTCATCCTCACTATCATTGACCGTTTTTCCAAGGCATGCCATCTTGTTGCTCTATCCAGACTCCCATCTGCTGCGGTTACCGCCCGTCTCCTCGTTCAGCACGTATTTCGGCTCCATGGTATCCCCACGGAGATCCTGTCGGACAGGGGACCCCAGTTCACCTCCCAGGTCTGGAAGGGGTTCTGCTCCCTGTTGGGTGCCAAACCCCAACTGACGTCCGGCTACCACCCGCAGACTAACGGTCAGTGCGAACGCCTCAATCAGGAGGTTGAAAACNGGGGGGGGGCTGAGCAGTCGCTTCATTCACTCTGTTGAGTAGGAGAATGTTTTCAGGGTCACCAGATAAGATAACAGAATGTGTTTGGAGCAGGCAGTCCTGTTTGTTACAGCTGCCTTAAATGTCTGTCTCACTGGCTTCATCCCGTCCAAATTTGAAAACCTGGCCAGTCCCATCTGATCCGTGTAGTTCGACACATCGATCGTAATTCACTCCGCGCCAGAGTTCGTTCGCAGACAGTCCTACGAGACAACTCAGTCCTCGCGAGTGTTTCAGTGTTCAAAGCACGCATCAGCCCCCTTTAAAGCACAGGAATCCTGTCAATTGCACCTGTTAGCTCCGTTGTTTTCCGATAAACCAGGTCCATGCAGATTCCAATGAGCGTGCACCCGATCATCATTAATCCAAAATTGTAGACCTCCAGAGACAGACTTGCAGGACCCGCAATCTGATCCATTACGAACCCCACAGCTCTTGTCTCAGTCAGCCGCGGAGTCCCCTCCTCCGTTTTGAGAGTGTAAAAAATTTTATCCATTTTGTTGGGAAGCCAGCAAACCAAAGCCATATCAAGAAAAATAAAAATATTTAACCAGAAGGAATGAGGAAAATGCTCAGAAGACAAAACAGCTGCAGGAGGAACACACAAGGGAGAGAAGGAACAGTGCGACCGCTCTCAGAAGCCGGAAGAAGAAGGCACAGGCATGTCTTATATTCATATTGATATTAATCAGTCACTTTAATATTGATTATTTAAATTAATTTTTTATTTGAAATGCATTATTTTAAATCTTAAATACATCAAATGGATATAAGATGATTTAACATTGTTTCATTTTCAGGCATTACATATTAATATCAGTATATTAATGATGACAGTTATTAAGCTATAGGGGATCACACTCCTCAGCCTCCCTGGAAAGGTCTACTCCAGGGTACTGGAGAGGAGGGTCCGGTCGATAGTTGAACCTCAGATAGAAGAGGAGCAATGTGGTATTTGTCCTTGTCGTGGAACTGTGGACCAGCTCTTTATCTTTGCAAAGGTGATAGAGGGGTCATGGGAGTTTGCCCAACCAATCCACATGTGTTATGTGGATTTGGAGAAGGCTTATGACCATGTACCCAGGTGCACCCTGTGGGGGGTGCTCCAGGAGTACGGGGTGGATGGTCTTTTGTTAAGGGCCATTCAGTCCCTGTACCAGAGGAGTGTGAGTCTGGTCCGCATAGCCGGCAGTAAGTCGGACCTGTTCACAGTGAGGGTTGGACTCCTCCAGAGCTGCCCTTTGTCACCGGTCCTGTTCATAACCTTTATGGACAGGATTTCTAGGTGCAGCCGTGGTGTGGAGGGTGTTGAGTTTTGGTGGCAGGAGAATCTCATCTCTGCGTTTTGTGGATGATGGGTTTGAGGGGGCGGGTCTGTGGCCTCTCACAGTCCCTATAGAACACTCTATGGAGAAACCTTATACAGTATACACAAGTGCGCATACATACGCACACACAGGTGCTCACGCATTCTTACACAAGCATGTACTCAGGTGTTTTCAGACACATTAACTTGGGCTGTGGATTGCACTGAACACACCTTGAATTAGTCATAACGGTGTACATTCCAAGATATTGTAATTGTTGTATATTCATGTGTTATTTTATTGCTGTGGTGTCTTTGCCCTCTGTTTAGTTTGTTTTCTCTCACTTTTTACAGGTCTAGAAGCAGATCCTTTGTACTCTTTTCTTCCTCTGTTAACCCCCCTTATCTTTCTGTATCCTTCCCTTCATTTCCGTCTCCATGTCCATTGGGATTCAAACGAAACAAAAAAACAGTTCTAATAAAGATTTTGTCTTAGAATATAAGGTGAAGCATTATAGCAGCAGCTGTAACGCCCGACAGTAAATCTTTAAGGCTTGTTTTTGGCATTCAGACATCAATTCTGATTGCTAT
Organism: Callopanchax toddi; assembly: GCA_006937965.1. Classification (NCBI taxonomy): domain Eukaryota; kingdom Metazoa; phylum Chordata; class Actinopteri; order Cyprinodontiformes; family Nothobranchiidae; genus Callopanchax; species Callopanchax toddi. Next base: position 849,920 of record SSNR01000187.1, read on the forward strand.
ACTGCCAGACAGGACAAGAAAACAAAAGAAAAAGAAAAATAATCGGTCCAGCAAGTATAAATTTAAGTTACAAAGAAAATATTTTAAATATACTGCAATCATATCCAGGTGAGTAAAGTGGAGTCAAATAAATAAGATCCAATAAATCAAAACAAACCAATATTTTTAAATATCAGTGTTTCATTCTTTAACTTAAAGAGACAAAGATTCTTGCTGTAAGCACTAATTAACTTCAGGATGCCTCTCTGTGGAGGTGTTTGGGCATGTCCGGCAGGCNTGAATCACTTTGATAGAAATAAAAGAAAATGTCCTGCCATTTCAGTGGAAGATGCTGCAGTCAGTCAGTCAGTCAGTCACATCATAAACCCACCAGTCCTAACAGGACTGAACTTTACCTGGTTACCAGTAGAGAACTGGTAGAGCTCTGATTAGTTAAGGGTTGAACAGCTGGTTGTCTAATGAGTTCCTTCCAGAACTGGAGACAGACCATTATCATGTCTTTAAACTATGGAGTTTGTCACTATATTCACATCTTTAGTTCTGACATGAAACCACTGCTGGTCATGTTACTTCTGTCATATCCTGGGTGCCTGCAGGCAGTCTGTGTTTTTTCCCTCAGGGCGTGGCAGGCAGATCCTCTCCAGCTGCAGCTCCCAGCTGCAGCTCATCAGCTTCATCAGAGGAGGACCTTCATAAGGAGCAGATCCACAGAGGGACGACGCCAGTCTTTTCCACCTCACTAGTGCCTACCTGCTCGGCGTCGTCCACCTCAAGATCCTCCAGAGTCCTCCTCTACCTCATGTCCACCTGGTCTGCCTGTCCCCCTGCCAGCCAGCTGCCTCCACTCCATTTATCCTCCATCAATCTCTCGTTACCGCTCCAGCCATTCTCACCCAGGACGGACAGGGCCTCCCCAAGATCCATTTTCTTCATCCTACCGGTAGGACCTCCATTCAGTACTCATCTCAACACGTTATCTTCATCCCCGTATACTCACTCTCCTCTCTCCTCTCAGTGAAGTCTCCTGTGCCCGGATCCCACGGGTCCTCCTGGATCCACCTCCACACCACCAATATTATAATAAAAACTTTATTTTTCTTACCTTCTGTTTCCTCCGACTGTTGTGTTGCTCCAGGATCCTCACAAAACCTCAGAGTATGACAACTTCCATAAGTTTTTTTCAGTCTTTTCTCTAAGATTTGAATAGTCCAGCTGATGGTGTCATAGAGAACACAGCTGCTTAAAATGAAGACTTCCTGTTCAATCTGACTCTGAAATAGTTACTGAGTTCAGTTTTTACTACTATAGATAAAATAGGTGTTTAACAACTTGTTAAATGCACCAGAATGCAGGAAATGGCGTCTACGCCAAAGAATTTTTTCTTTGGGGAAGTGTCCCCCCCACATTTTTTATGCTTCTGACGCCCCTGATTACAGCTATGACATCACAAGGCGGTGCTGTTTAAACACAATTCCTACTGATGAGTAGCACTTCTTCAGTTCAGTTTGGCTTACCAGTCATGGCAAACTCTCTCTGGTATCTGCCAGCCGTACTTCTTAGCATCTTTGACAGCAGTACCAAGGAGAGCAGCTTGATGCATGAGCTTCTTAGGAATGCAGCCCACATTGACACACGTACCACCGAGACTCCACTTGGTACCTGTTTGGAGAAGCATTGTCCGGTGTGCTCAAATAATATGTTTTTAATCTATAAATGTGTTCGTGCAATGAAAACACAACACAGGGAAATTAGTTGTACCTTTAGGAGATGCCAGTCCAGGAGTAAGGTCAGTGTGTTGTTCGACAACGTCACCAGGACTGGTCCTCTTCCCTCAACAACAAACACACACAGCCCTGAGACTCACCAACATGATCTGTCACTCTGCATCAGTCTCTGCCTCTGATGATGACATCACTTCAAACAGCTGCCTTTGTTGTTAAAGGGAGTTTTCTGACATTTTAAAGAGTTTCTTTGTACCGCTAGCTGGTGTGGGCAGGTCTAGGATAATGGTCTCGATGATCGGTTTTAGCTGCCCCCTCAGTAGGGTGGGTAGATGACTGCACACTGGGACCTGAGGGGTGTAGCACTGGGGGCCCTGGTGGATGCATTTGCATCAACACTATCAACAGTGGTTAAGTATGTAAGGTTCAAACGGCCTTGCAGCTGTCAAAGGTCAACAAACACCACTGGTCACTCGGCTATCAAGCCATGTGCAGACAGAATCCCTTGCTTATGATATTGAGTTTGTTTGAAGCCAAAACATTTAGTTGCTTTCAACAGGTTCTTACAGCAGATGTGGAGTCGTCACAACACCTTGGTACAAACGCTCTTTCTGCTCCAGTGAAAGAGTTCTCAGACTGAAAAGACTTGTATGCTTAATAAAAATCATAGTCTTGCTTTACAGATTGATGACAAATCAATATCAATGATTGCTTAACTAAGGTTGAATTTAATTAGACTTGATTGCTTTGAACGTAATGGTTGAATCAAAATAATTGATCATGGTTTAAATTCAATAATTCTGTCTCTTATTCTTCAGAAGTTATTTGATGATTTTTAAACACCATTTTTATAACTCATGTAAGTAAGTAAGTAAGTAAAGTTTATTTATATAGCGCCTTTCACAGATATACATCACAAAGCGCTTGACAATATAAACCAAAAAAAAAAAAAAAAACAGAGAAAACATTGAAAATTAAAAACAAAACAGAGATTTGGGGGTACCAGATACAAAATTTGGGCAAGATTTGGGGTACCTTCAGGGGATCTACGTACATTGTAAATGATGAGATACATTGAAAATAAAAAACAAACCAAAGCAGAGATTTGGGGGTACCAGATACAATATTTGGGCAAGATTTGGGGTACCATCAAGGGAGCTACGTACATTGTAAATGATGAGATACATTGAAAATAAAAACAAAACAGAGATTTGGGGGTACCAGATACAATATTTGGGCAAGATTTGGGGTACCTTCAGGGGATCTACATTGTAAATTATGAGATATAGTGGGACATTGACTTGTGTAAGGAACTAAAGTCTTGGGCAGAAATATTGGGGCAACTTCAAGTACAATATTTGGACCAAAAATAAAGATGGGAGCCAGATACAATATTTGGGCAAGATTTGGGGTACCATCAGGGGACCTACATTGTAAATTTTGACTTAAAGTGGGACATTTACTCAGGCTTGGGCAAGATTTGGGGTACCATCAGGGGACCTACATTGTAAATTATGAGTTAAAGTGGGACATTTACTTGGGCTTGGGCAAAGAGAAATATTGGGGCAAACTTCAAGATTTGGGGTACCATCAGGGGATCTACATTGTAAATTATAAAGTGGGACATTGGCTTGTGTAAGGAACTAAAATCCTGGGCAGAAATATTGGGGCAAACTTCAATACAATATTTGGGCAAAAAATAAAGATGGGAGCATTGGAAAATGTAAACAAAATGGAGGGAGGGAGTAGCATTTTACACACAGTCACAACAACCGAT
>SSNR01000187.1:861015-877919 GCA_006937965.1 Callopanchax toddi
CCCCCCCCCCCCCCCCCCCCCCATTAAGGATCACTTGTATTTACCAAATGTGTGATCTTCTTCAGAGGGGAAACAATATTTAATGTTGATTGATTTTCAGCCATCAGGATGTATGCTACATAAAGATGGTTTATTTAGGCCGTATACATTGAAGTTAGGGACCATATTTGATCACCTGAGCAGGTTTGAATCCAAAACCTGTAACTTAAAAAAGTAAGAACATACAAAAAAGTAACAGCAAAGTAAAAAAAAAAAAACTTGTAAGAAAGAACTAAAAACGTTTTTTTAAAGTCAAAAAAAGGAAGGTAAAAAATAAGGAAATATTTTTAACCTAACTGGCAGATCAACTGCTTTATATTTGAATCATATCTTATTAATGTACAATGACTGCCTCAGTTCCCAGTATGCCCCACGTCCAGTCAAAACTCAATATTTCTTTAAACTGAGGCAGATATAAGTTCACAACCTTTTTCACAGAAATCCAATTCCAAAGATTAGTAGTATTGTTTCAGGGGAGCCATTTTCACTGGTGAACATAGTTTGACACAACTCCAGCACTGTGCCCTTGGACTAACACATTAAAGCAGTGGTTTGTGCAGTCTTCCTATAGGAAAAATAAAACAGTGTGACTTGGGTAATCATTTTTTATTTGCATTTAAGAGTTTAAATCATTGTCACTTAGACCAATAGGTGAACTAACCTGGAAAGCAGTTCTTTAAAAGTGATCATTAGTGGCTATGCACTGTGTGTGCATTTAATTGCAGAAGCATTTGTGTTTCATTGCAAATAAATTAGGACAACCAAAACGACACAAATTCAGTTCAATCATAATATATTCAGATTTAGAAGTTTTTAAAATTTGTCAGATTTTGCCCTATATTAGGAGACCAGCACATTGCATCAAATCTTCACTTCAACACAATCCCCTTTAGGCATTTTGGGCAATTTATTTGTCAAATATTGTTCAATTATTAGTTTTTACTTTTTAATGTAAACATCTGACAAGGTAGAGATGGATCGTTTGTCCATCCATCTGCAGAGGTTGCTATGGGAACTACATCTGGGCTGTTACTTCAAGAGATGTTGACAACTGGATGTTTAACTCAGCTGAAATGACCCCCAACAGCCAGATTTCCCCTCACAGCTGTGAACTGTTTTTATTTAGCTTTCTAAATCTCTCTGATCTACAAGACTACAGGCAATCGGAGTTTGATCCGTTAAAAGATTTATGATCAGAATAAAATATGATCACAGGCGGGACTGCACTTTCAGAAATATAAAATGTTCAGTTTTAAAACATTTAAATATGAGATGGCTTCTAATTTGTGTGAACATCAAAATCTGAAGCAGATTTGCAGGTTTTAGCTCTGACTTTAATAGAACTGAATAGTAGTGATACTATTTATATGCATCAGCTAAAAAACATCTCTTTGAATATGGCACTGGATTGTTAGTTGTTTTATTCCTGCAACATACCCATCCATAATTACTTTTTGAGAATATGAAGATGCAGATGATGCCCCCACCCCCAAATGAGTGATTTGGCATTATTTTTACTCTAGAACATCATTATTGGAACTATTTATACCCACACTTGGAAGGTTCCCTGATTCAAACTCCACTCTTCATTGATTCTACAGATTAGATGAAGAGTTGTTGATAAAAGTGGACACGCACTCAGAGACACGGCCGATGAAATTCCTGATTCAAAGCTTTTTGTGCTTGCTGCTAGCTTTGGAAAGTCTGATTATAAGGACTTGCAATGAGCTTAGATAGTTTTAGAGGTTATTTTTTTATTGTGCTGCTGAGCCTCGGTGCCCCTCATAACCTCCAAATGCCTCTGGTTGTGTTTTTACAACGTCAAAATTGCATTTTAAGCATTTCTTCAAGGCTGGTGGTCATTATCTGTAATAATGGTGCTTGCACTGATTGGTTCAATTTTCCACCATTATTTAAAGGTACACTTAATTAAAAAGTCCACTGAGTTCTACAGCTCAGTGTTATAACTGTAAACAGCTTTCTGTTGTGTTTGTGTGCTGCTGAAACTCTTAAATCTGTAGTTTTTTTACCTACCTGTGTTTTTACTGTTGACCCAATTTATTGTTTTTGTAAGGCCCAGTAGAGCCCATAAACCTTTGCTTTAATGGCATAAGCACTTACTTTTATAAAGATGCCAGAATGAACATGAGGAAACTTGTATTTTATTTGTTTTTTGTACCTCAGGACCTCGCTGAGGGACGTAGAGGAATCTATTAACTCCAGAAAATTGATTCTTGAGTTTTAAAAGTGCTGTAGTCAAAAATATGTGTAATGCTAATTTTTGAGGTAGTTTTTTGTGGTTATTTATATATATATATATATATATATATATATATATATATATACTCTAATTAAAATAAAGGAGTTTTCTAGTAAGTTTTTAAAAATAATTATTTTAAAATTGTTTCAGAGTTTCAGAAAAGGTTCTCAATTTGCTGATGTTTCAAAAAATGTAAGCAACAAATTTAATTTCAAATTAGTTGCTGAGTCGTCGTGAACTCATCTCAAAGTTTTCCCAGTTTTGTTTGAAAATGCTAGAAATGTGAGACAACTTTAGGAGCGGTTGGTGTGGACAATACACTGAGACATAATTAAGACACTTTGTGACTAGACTGCAACAACAACATTTTCACAGTAGTCACAATTTGCAATAAAGTCAACGCCCCACATGACCCAGGCAGCAATAAAACTTGTTGTAAATGTGTCGTATATAGGAGTAAAATAGCATGAGAATTTTGTTGAGTTTATAAAATTATAATTTTAGAGTCAACATACAGGCTCAGATTAACTGATTCCTTTATAAAATATTCAGATTGTCTATATACTGTACACTGTATAGGGCTGCATGGTGGCGCACTGTTGCTTCACAGCGAGAAGGTTGCAGAAGGTTCGAATCCCAGCTGTGGCCTTTCTTCATGGAGTTAGCATGTTCTCCCCATGCAAGCATGGGTTTCCTCTGGGTACTCCGGTTTCCAGATCACAACATACCTGTTAGGTAAAGTTGCTTTGGCTAAAAGCATCTAATAAAAAAACATAAATGTATATACACAGTGTATATAGACACAGTGACACATATAGTCACTGGACTAAAGCCCAATCCCTGTAAGATCTTGTTGGTTTACTTGTCTTTTTAGGATTCTGTAGTGTATTCTGTTTTGTTCCAGTGTTTTTAAATGCTGAAGTTTAAATGTTGTACGATGACGCTGATGAAAGCCACGAGCCAAAACGTGTAAAGTTAGTTTTAATAGCAAAACGGAAGCCAAACGGTTGTTTTTCTTATTTTATATGTTACAGAAAATTTACTTTATTCAAAGAAGATAACAAATCAAATCCACACTTGCCAGTGACCTGCAGTGAGTGAAGAGCCACAGGTGGGATTTGCAGCAGATCATCCATGCTTGGTTATTAGACCTACTTGAGTTCAGTCACCACAACACCGGTGTTAAAACTTGTCCAGCTGAACAAGGCAAGAGGCCGAGCTTTAAAATCTCCTTCATGGCCTGTAACCAAAAAGGTCTTGCAGACACAGAGCCTTATGTTGAATTTACAAGTTATCATTTTTGACAGAAATAGGGGTCAAAATCTTATGGGTGCACACTTTTGATCATATACTGTACTATAAATGCATGTTTCTATTTCAATTCTGATCTTTACTCTGTATTTATATAGAGAGTGTTCTGTTAGAACTCTATCATAAATTTTCAAATGAAAATGCATGCAGAGCCTGGTATGGTACAGATAAACTTCCTGTTTTCTTCACTATCAACTTATTTTCCATCAGTAAGTTTTACTTATTCACCATGTTGGAGCCTGCTTGGTTAGTTTTACTGTGTGAATGATATGTGACCCTGCATCTGTTTGTATTTTTAAAGCCACATTTTTAATCTGATGTTCTGATGCGGACGATGGGAACAAGCTGATGTATTTATTGTTTTTTCTTGACCATGCTGTTGCTTTTAGCGTGTGTGTTTTGATTGTCCCTTTTCTGAGTTAGACAACTGCTGTTTCTGTGAGATCCAAAGATATTAATAATGATTTCCCTTTTTTATATTTAAAATGCAGCATTAATCATCTGACTTTTCTATTAGTGTGTAGGATGATGTGTTCTGTTGAGCTGTGGAGTGATGTGTTCAGAGAAGGACAAATGATGCATCTAAAACATTTCTGTCAACACTGGGTATTCCATGGTGAACTTATCAAGTAGGTTTTATCCATGTTTTGTTTGAAGATCACTATAGATCAGCTGACTTAAAATGTAGAATGGTAAAAGTCACAGACCTTTTTTAAAATACATACCCATTTTGTAATTTTGCTCTTTGACAGTCTGAACTGGACAAATCTGACTTTTTTCAAATCTGACCCAGGTCACTTTCAAAAGTGATCCTCAGTCAGATACGTATCTGATGATTTTCAAAGTGACCTCAGTCTGAACGGTCATGGTGCATTTCATCTGACTTACACCACTGATGCATGACAGACTTTACAAATCTGTGCTGGAGGAGGCTGGAAACACAAAGATCACATGTAAACAATGAACACAACAAGCTTTCTTTCATCACTTGGTCACAAATTTTTGTCTGTTCTGATTGAACAACTTTAAATTTGTTACACATGAAGCCTGCTGCATGCAGTGTGCAGCGTCATGTCTTATTTTGCGCATGTGTGTCACTTCAGGGCCGTAGACTGTTCATGTGGTTGCACTCAGAGCAGTGGCGGCCGGTCAATAGGGGGCACTAGGGCACCGCCCCACCAGTCTCACAGGAGGAAGAAGAAGAAGAAGATTAGAATCACAAAATAGTTTTAAAAGAACCATGACAATTAAACGATCTATCCATTATACATACTATAAGTGCTGTGTATAATCTGCATTTAGGTGTAGCTTACCAGACCGAAAGGTTGTGTGATGCACTTCTCGTTTCTTTGAGGGTCTTCTGCGCATGCTTCGGGCGCACAAACCTTTACCATAGACCTACGCTATAACTGGAGCATGCTCACTGGAACCCCCTTCAATACAAAGTATAGGAGAGCCGTGGGTTGCAAAATTTAGTGACTGGAGCATGCTAGGAGTCGTTGTACGGGGGATTCAAAAACTGCTCTCTTGCTGAAATAATCCACAGTGCAGCTTTAAGTGAAGCCATGGCAAGATTATTAGCTTAGCATTTAAGTAAAGGCAGAGTTTTTTAAAATTCATTTTCTTTGTAGAAACTTTATGGCTACATTAATTTCACAATGTGGTTACACTGGCAGGTGTAATATTATAGCTGGACCCTTGAGCTCCAAACTTCTCAGAGAATTGAAGCTTAACTCTATAATTTTCCACGTTGCAGTTGTAAGATGTTGCTTTAGTCTACCTGACCTCAATAGGAATCGATACCTCATGTGCACTCTGTTTGGAACAGTTCTTATGTTTGGAAAAACAATTAATCTGCAAATGGTTTAGTTGGACTTTTTGATTGAAATATCAAAATCAATAAATGAATATTGTTAGGTGTGCAGGCCTACCTCATAAATTTGCCTTTTCTTCACAATTCTTGAGATAAGTCACCTGAGTAACTTCCTTGGATTGTTAACTGAGACGTTGCATGTTTTAGAAACTTTTTAAATTTCGTGGACTCTTGTTTTGAATATATTCTTCTGCTCCAAATTGTGGACCAGCTGGCTGGATTCCAGTGGTAAACAAGGGTTTCTGGCTGCCCTAATTGTATTGCTTGTCACATGTAATGTGTAAAAATTCAAAACAGATGTCCACATCATCTCTCCTACATTATTTGCCTCATTACACCCATCACCGCTGGCCCTGACCTGTTAGAGGCCGACATGCTTTTAATCTCACCGTGTCTCTGTGTGGTCGGACTTTCCTTCCATGTGCTGTCAACCATGAGGTGGAGGTGAACTTTGGGAAAATGGTCCAAATCTGAACCTAAACATGAAGTTTCACATTCTGAGGTTCACTGCCTGGCCCCTATCCCCCTTTATTGTTTGTCAGGATGCTCCTGATTTGGATATTCTATCTGCAGACTCAGCTGGAGTAACTTCTGCAGACCAGTGCTGATGTAGTCTGGCATGAATTCATAAACCGTAGCTCTGTGTTTCTGTGTCTTAGCAACAGATTGTTTCCCAAACAGCCAACATACTTTTGTCGATGCTTCCCTGACAGCACCTGTGCATTTCCAGACACAGAGTGCTTGCACATCGTTTTGTGTGCAGAATCAAACAGAGATAAACCACCTCTGTTCAGGGCTCCATTGTCTCTAAAGGTGGTGATGCTTCCATGATCTGATCATCTTTTTCAAATAGATTTTTTTAACCTTTGCCTTTTTGTATATAATATTAACATGTAAAGCCATGAAATAAACTAATAATTAGCATATAGTTGTTGCATCTTTTAGCTCAAGTGATGAGTACTGACAACACAGTAGTTTAAACACTGTGGTCTTGTTGCAGTGGCAGACACATTATTTGACAGTTAAATCTAAAACTGATGCATAGTTTCCACTTTTGCACTGAGTGTGTTTTTATTGTGGTGAACTAAGCAACACTGAGGCTTCCACTGGGGCATCGTTGCTTCACTCAGCTCAATCTGACATTCATTAGCTTTAATTAGTTTGTTTGCCACATAGAAATTGAGACTCATATATTATTTTCAGGGGAAATTATATGTGATTGAGCATCTCTAACCTGCTGTTGTTTATCTAGAATGATAATTCCTCTCTGAGTTTGTATTCTACCCAAGCAGTGGACCACTGCTGGTATACAAGCTATTGGTATTGGTCTAACTTTAGCTGCTTGTTTGCCTGATCTGTTACTTTGGTTTGTTCTGAAGTACTGGTGACACACACTTCTTTTCCTTTAAAAGCACACTTGTCTGAGGGAAAAACACATTGGTAGCATATGATATGCAAATACATCAAGCCTTTTAAAAATTATAATCATATAAGCTCTGTGGCACCCAATAACATTTTCCATATGGTTCCATTTACAAACATTTACACTCTTGGAAAAACAAAAATAGCAGTGCTGTTTCTTCGTGGAACTGGTCAGTTAAAGTAGATTTAATTAGTTTGTGTCTGCATGTGTTTTAAACTAATTTCTTAATGTTAAAAATTGGTATGTTAGTTTATTGATTCTAGAATGATAAAGTAATTTGGGTCTCATAGTAAGTTTTAATCACTATTAAATGGTGAAACACTGCCACCTGCCGGCATAAATTGATGCCAGAGATCTCCTTAAAATGTGAACTCTGGAGAATGTTCTTTAACTCAAACTCAATACACAATGGTGTTAAATAGTCATGTTTTCAACACTGACCAACATAATTGACTTATTTGTAAAATTGTATTCTTTTTTACAGAGTAGCTCTACTTTATTTTTCCTCTTGATAGAATACTAGTTATGAATCCTCTCAAAAGATGAGTTTTTTTATCAGGGTGAAAAGCTGACAGTTTAAAACCAGTATTGAGAACTTAACAACAAAATGTATCTGTCTTTCTCTAATCATTCTAATGTGAACAGAATGTTGTTGTAATTGTACTTTCCATTGGTGAATCCTCAATAGGCTTCAAAGTGCTCATCAGATAGTTGGACGCTTTCTGAATCAGATCATACTTTCGGTCCGTGATCTATACATGTTCCGTATGCCTCAGTGATCATCCGAACGGTGGATCGAAGTTAACCCACCATTTGATCCACTAGCCAGAAGTGGCCATTATATGAAAGGGTGGGCTGGTGTTGCAGGACATATGACGTAGGGATTACTTCCTGTGCAACCAGCTGGTTTGTAGGATTTAACGACAGCAACTTTCAACAACAAAAATTTGTTTTTCACTTAGTAAGTGGTATGAGTTATTCCATTATCATGACCAGCATGCCCAGTTCAAGCACTTTTAACTGTGAGTGTTTGTTCCATGCCTGTGTAGCTCTGGGTTTTTCTCTTCGGCTGTATTTTTCAGTAACAGCTGTTTAGTTTTGAGAACCTTGTGTACTCCGTACCTTTAAAATAGACGATCATGTGCTGTGGCCTCTAAAGTTTTCCCTCCAGGACTCCTCACATTGGTCTGCTGACACTGAAGTTTCATTGTACACTCAACAAAGCTCAGCCAGTTCTTTTATGTGCTCTGTCAGGCAGGGGAAAACCCTTTTTCCTCCAAGAGGTGTCAGCACACAGGAAATAAAAGTCTATGCTATAGTTGACTAGTACGAATTTCTTTATTTTCATGACTAATTCTTCTAAAGTTGATCATTTTAGGCTGGTAAATTATGGGGTGAAAGTTAATATTTTTGGGCAAATCTTGCAAATAACTATATGTAATCTCATAAATATAATAAGATCAGTTAGCACTTGGAGTATGAATGTTGACAACATCAAACTTTAGCTCAATATCTGGAAAACTGAGTTTTATAGACTTTAGCCTTTGCTAATATTAGCAGTGGTAGCAGATCTTTTCAAAATTTGGTCAGAGCTGATGATTTTAGTATAAACATTATAGGATAATCTGTATAGAACTTGATTTGATATTAAACCTGACCTGTCACTGGCAGGCCACAAACATGACCAAGACCTTCCTGAGAGTCATGCACTATTGCGTTTAAACAATCAATTCTGATGTCACGCTACCCGCCATGTTTTTTGCCTTGAGCAAATCAATCCCCATCCATCTAAACAAAGCATGAGCAACAAGCAATACTTACTGTGAAAACACTTTAGGCAGTGTGTCCTTTTCACAGGACTGTCAAAGAGACATCTGACAAGGTTAAATTCATTCTGCAGGCTGACAGAATAATAAAGATCATCAGTGACAATAGACATCAAATTTGATTTTAATAGTATTGATATTGTTTTAATGCATTTTTACTTAATTTTTTATCACCTAAATATTTTGCATGTGCCTTGGAAATGAAAAAAAATAATAATCAAAAGTACTTTATCAATCCCAGAGAAAAATTAGATGCTTTAGTAACTTGTTTCACTTTCTTCAAAGAATCATTATAGATGGTTCTGTCTGGACAGGAAGGATCTTCTGTTGCAGCGGATGTGAAGAAACCACTGACTGAAGACACTCTGTTGTTGAATTACTGCCTTATGTAGAGGATGCTCAGGGTTGTCCATCATGTTCTTCATTTTATGAAGCGTCCTCCTTTGTCCAATCAGCTCTAGAGGCTCCAGAGTCCCTAGAACAAACCCCGCCTTCTTTGCCATTGCCCCAACAGATGACTGCATATCTGATTCCACTCCCCCCAACAGACTTATAGAACATTTTGTTACTGTCAGGCACCCAAAATGCAGCTTTTTAGGAAATTTAAAAAACGTTTATTTTACCAATGAAAAACCTGAATTATCACAAATCTACAAGCTCTTTTTAACTTTTCTTTGAGAGGTCGTTCATAAATCCATCAATGTGAGAGATGACCAATAGAGCTGACTTATGCAAAAACAAATCAAAGTGATGAACTATGGAGATGCAAGGTTTAAGCCTGACAGTAACAACATCCAACATCTTTCTGAAAACACTGAAGGACTCCAGCTTCCTCCACAAGTCCAGTCTGCTCTGTCCCTTATTGTAAACAGATTCACTGTGTCTCCTCCAGTCCAGTCTGCTGTCCAGGTGAACACCCAGGAATTTATGTTCCTCCACCACCTCCACCTCCATCACCATTTCTTTTCATGTAATAGAAAAAGCGTTGGACATATTCCTACTTCTCTAAAATCCACAACCATCTCCTTTGTTTTGTTCACATTTAAGATGAGATGATTGTCTCCACATCATTCCACAAAGTGGTCCACCAGGTCTCTTGACCAGGTGTCTTGTCCAACAACAACTGCTGAGTCATCTGAATATTTCTGCAGATGACTGGACTCAGACTGCTACTGAAAGGCTGAGGTGTTCAAAGTAAAAAGGAGTGGTGAGAGTACAGTTCCCTGTGGTGCTCCTGTGTTGCTGATCACCTGTCAGACACACAACCCTTCAGTCTCACAAGGTGAAGTCTGTTTGTAAGGTAGTCATTAATCCAGTGATTGTGGAGGATCTTCTGGAGTTTGATAAATCAGGCTGGTATGTATTAAATGCACTGAAGAAATAAAAACCATGATCCTCATGATGCTGCCTGCTTTGGTTTATCTACTTCATGTTTCTAGAGGCTACGCTCACTTTGAGTGATGTCACTGGTGGGTGTGGTCGTCACTGTTGATAAATAACTGACAGAACATCATACACTCTTCAGACAGAGTGTGCAGTGCTCATATACAGTAAAGCTGGATATTTCTTCATCACTTAATCTCTCTGATTGTACTCTGAGCTGTCAGAGGTGTCTTTGTCATGATAAATGCTGTTCTTGTGTGAAGTGTTGCTGTGTGTGAGGGATAATAGAAGGGCATTCTGTTTATATCTGTGATTGGTTTGCATGTCAATACAACAAAAATTACGCTGGCAGCAGATGTAACTGTTTATATCAAGTTATGTTAGTTTTTGAATGTTCTGTATTTAGCTAATTTTACAGGATTCACCATCATGTTGTGATGGCATTTAGCACAGACCGTGATGAAATCTACAACTTTAGTTTTCATCTTAAAAGAGTCCACTATTTCAAATCATTTCATTTTCAGCTGCACAGGTAATCTGTTACTGCACTATAGTTATTGAACATTTTTTGTTTTCACTCCATTGTATGAAGCCAGTGTTACATAGGACAACTTTTTTCTGCAGCGTGCATTTCCACATGTTTTTCACACTGGTGGGAACAAGTCAGCTGTCCAGCAACCTGCTGCACTCCCATCAAATTTTGAGAAAATTCTGAAAACACTTTTTTGGTCAATTATATATTGTTATGCTCATGTAATAGCATAGCATAATACATGCAATTACAAAATTAATGTAAATGTAATCTGTTACAGTTACTAAGGAATATGATGCATTTTACAGAAAAATTTCAAATTACTTTTTGTGAAAGAGTTAGTCTATATGTTTTCATTATTTAGTTGTTTTGCATGTTTTTCTTTGGCACAACATTTTGTCCTTTTTCTGTCCCTCTGTAGGGGTCAAGGCTGCATCGCTACAATCCCCCAGTCTAATAATACAGTGGTGTGAAAAACTATTTGCCCCCTTCCTGATTTCTTATTCTTTTGCATGTTTGTCACACAAAATGTTTCTGATCATCAAACACATTTAACTATTAGTCAAAGATAACACAAGTAAACACAAAATGCAGTTTTTAAATGATGGTTTTTATTATTTAGGGAGAAAAAAAAAATCCAAACCTACATGGCCCTGTGTGAAAAAGTGATTGCCCCCCTTGTTAAAAAATAACTTAACTGTGGTTTATCACACCTGAGTTCAATTTCTGTAGCCCCCCCCCCAGGCCTGATTACTGCCACACCTGTTTCAATCAAGAAATCACTTAAATAGGCGCTACCTGACACAGAGAAGTAGACCAAAAGCACCTCAAAAGCTAGACATCATGCCAAGATCCAAAGAAATTCAGGAACAAATGAGAACAAAAGTAATTGAGATCTATCAGTCTGGTAAAGGTTATAAAGCCATTTCTAAAGCTTTGGGACTCCAGCGAACCACAGTGAGAGCCATTATCCACAAATGGCAAAAACATGGAACAGTGGTGAACCTTCCCAGGAGTGGCCGGCCGACCAAAATTACCCCAAGAGCGCAGAGACAACTCATCCCAGAGGCCACAAAAGACCCCAGGACAACATCTAAAGAACTGCAGGCCTCACTTGCCTCAATTAAGGTCAGTGTTCACGACTCCACCATAAGAAAGAGACTGGGCAAAAACGGCCTGCAGGGCAGATTTCCAAGGAGCAAACCACTTTTAAGCAAAAAGAACATTAAGGCTCGCCTCAATTTTGCTAAAAAAAAAACATCTCAATGATTGCCAAGACTTTTGGGAAAATACCTTGTGGACCGACGAGACAAAAGTTGAACTTTTTGGAAGGTGCGTGTCCTGTTACATCTGGCGTAAAAGTAACACAGCATTTCAGAAAAAGAACATCATACCAACAGTAAAATATGGTGGTGGTAGTGTGATAGTCTGGGGATGTTTTGCTGCTTCAGGACCTGGAAGGCTTGCTGTGATAGATGGAACTATGAATTCTACCGTCTACCAAAAAATCCTGAAGGAGAATGTCCTGAAGGCCATCTGTTCGTCAACTCAAGCTGAAGCCATCTTGGGTGCTGCAGCAGGACAATGACCCAAAACACACCAGCAAATCCACCTCTGAATGGCTGAAGAAAAACAAAATGAAGACTTTGGAGTGGCCTAGTCAAAGTCCTGACCTGAATCCTATTGAGATGTTGTGGCATGACCTTAAAAAGGCGCTTCATGCTAGAAAACCCTCAAATAAAGCTGAATTACAACAATTCTGCAAAGATGAGTGGGCCAAAATTCCTCCAGAGCGCTGTAACAGACTCGTTGTAAGTTATCGCAAACGCTTGATTGCAGTTATTGCTGCTAAGGGTGGCCCAACCAGTTATTAGGTTCAGGGGACAATCACTTTTTCACACAGGGCCATGTAGGTTTGGATCTTTTTTCTCCCTAAATAATAAAAACCATCATTTAAAAACTGCATTTTGTGTTTACTTGTGTTATCTTTGACTAATAGTTAAATGTGTTTGATGATCAGAAACATTTTGTGTGACAAACATGCAAAAGAATAAGAAATCAGGAAGGGGACAAATAGTTTTTCACACCACTGTAAGTGTAGACTCACTTCTGAAACTGGAGGGTTTTAAAAAGAATTAATTGGGTGATTTAAAACACACAGCAATGTATTTTGGGCGACTCTGCTCTCACCAAACTATAAGTTCCCAAGAGCACCTACACAGCTTGTCACCCTCCCTTAAAGCAACAGGCTCATCTTGTAACAGCAGAAACTTTTAGCACAATTATGATGAAAATAGTGCTTTAAAATGATTTGATGCTTATTTTGTTCTAAATTTTGTATTTTGATTTGAATTTGAACCCAGAAAAATCTCAGATTTAAAAGAAGCTGAACTTTGTCCTTGAGGGATTGTTATTGTTATTAGAATGATAAATTACTGTGATGTTTTTTCTTTTGTTTAAATGATTTTGAAAGGAGTTTCAGACGTCAGTATTGCTGTAAGTCTCTTACAGTTTTAAACATGTAAAAAAATGGTCAAAAGCAACAATTTATATAATGATTAAACTGTATACCTAATAAAGTAATTGAAATATTTACACAAGTATTACATTTTGGGCTTCACAATATATTTATATCATGATACTGTAATTATGTAAAGCCACTAACTCATTCGTGAACCTACCAGGTATAGTGAGACTTGTTTGCCATTCAACTGAGAAAATTTGAGTTTAAGGAACTCCTTCAGACTATTCTTATCATCCACAGTTTTGTCCTCTTCCAAGGTGATTTAACACATAGCCCATTAATCTTTGATAACTAAAATTGCACTAAATTCCTGTGCTTTTACTTGCTGCACCAGGCTTTATATGTGTATTCAAGAACAGAAGATAAGTGCACAGAGCTGAGAGCAGCAGCAACACCCCCCTATTTCTGTCCACCACTAAAATGACCTCATGGACAGACTTCAATCCAGAGTAAATACTATAAAATTAGTTTAGTTCAAGTTCAGACAAGGAGCAGTGGCTCAAAAATAGCCACCGTGATGTGTTTTAAAGTAACCCAGCATAAAAGGAGGACATACTGTTTTGTTTTTCTGTATATTGTTCCATATTTATTTTTATCAGTCAAGTCCTGCCTGCTGTCAACTGCATAAGAAATGTTTTCTGTCCTATCTCTTTGGGTTGTACCTCTTTGAGGTACTCTATGAACAGAGACAGTAAATCTCTGTCTGTCATGGCTGCAGCTGGAACAAAATACAGATACCAGGTTTAACCTCATGAATACGACTTGTATTCTGATGTGTGCGAGTGTGTGTGTGTGTGTGTGTGTGTGTGTGTGTGTGTGTGTGTGTGAGAGTGTGATTGGGGGGGGGGGGTCTTTATATCCAAAATATGCATGGTGTCCAGGAAAACAGTTAGTCCTTGTTTCCTGGCTGTATTTTCTGTGTTGTTCCTCCTGGCCTTATGCTCCACTCTACTTGGACACACTATAGGTCTTTGCTTAAACTGCACTTCATTCAAAGAAAATGAAAATTGTTCAAATATATAGCAACTGCAAGAATAAACATTCTACCAATTCTTTTTCAAAACTGCTTTGTAATCTTAACATTACATTCAATGTCACTGTTGTGCACGCGTTCATTCTTTTGAAATGTCATCTTGAAAAGGTTGTAGTATATAAATGATCAATATTTATATAACACCTCTTAAACCTCATCGAGGGTCTGCAAAGTGTTCGCACGCACGCACGCACGCGCGCGCACACACACACACACACACACTGATTAGATTTGTGCAGTTAACTGTGTTTGTATTTCAAAGTAGATCCAAATTATCACATAAACAATGTAATCAAAAAGATTTTTATTAAAAATATTTTGTCTCATGTTCACATTCTTTAGAAGCATGCTTTTAATTTGCCCTGCTCTCTGGATGATGAGCACAGAAGCTCCTTCTGAAGGTAAAACTCAGGCACGTCTTGAAAAGTTTTAAAAGGTCAGTACAAGTAAAAATGGTAGAACACGTGCAAAACCTTTGATGTGCATCAAAAATACTCCTCCATTGTTTTCAGTAATGACCCCCACTTGTGACGTGGTGTCTTGAAAGTATTTTTCATACAGTTCTATTTCCAAGCCTTAAAGATGCACTCTGGAGTTTTTTCAGACGGCACCATCTAGAGGTAATAAAATGTATTGCAGCTTAAAGCCAGGATCCCACAAGAGAAGTTAGCATCGCTCCGCGGTAGAGCCTTTGGCTTTGGCGAGTCTTTTAGTCTCTCCTGAAGCGGAGCGCCGTTGAATGCTGCCTGCAAAATCATGTGATAGTCACAATATCTTGCGGGAACTAAGAACAGAAAGTGGTCTGATTGGTCAGAACTGTTGTGTTTTGTGGGATTATCTTTTCATTCTTCAACAATGGGTCAGTGAGCTATTTATTGGAATAGTCTGTTTCTAAAAGCTCAATTACATAAATATTCCACAATGAAACGCTCCTCGTCCATGTACTGGTGGTTGTTTATGTTTGCCTTACTAGTTGCGGTTCAGTGTATTGTCGTAATTTCTGCATCATAAAGCACTCTATAATGTTGTGACACACGCGTCTCAGCCACGCCTTGTCTCAGGAATAGAACTATCGTGTATCTTTAGCGCTGTGGTGTGGACCAGCGCATCTGGGACGCAGATCGCAGAGCTGGTGTGGGACCCAGGCTTAAGCCCTCCCCCTACTTCCGTGTTTATAGCTGAATTAACAACGCCTTAATTCATTCCGTGCACCTTTAGCTGGCCAACAGAGCTAAAACACATCATTTTACAATGATCATTCTCATGTTAGGCTGTTTTTTTATAGATATTTATTTATTTTAAAGACTTACTAATCCATAAGAAATGTCGCCAACCCTGCACCAGTCTTGGTACTTCTGCAAACACTTGCGCACACTCTGTATGTAAGTGCTGGTCATGCTGACCAGCGCTCAGTTCTAATTGTGTGGTGCTCTACGGGATGGTGGGCAGGCTTAACATAAAAAAAAAGATGTAACGCCTTACCTTATATCATAGAACAGAATCAGACTATCATTAATATGGATTTCTAAAAAAGCATGCATAATTCCTGAAAGAGGAAAACTCCAGACTGCAGTTTTAATACTTCCAAAAAAGTAGATTTTTATGTACATTGTCTTCCTGCTTGAACATCTGGGCTTCCGTAGCAGCTCTTCTCTGCTTTTATAGCAGAGCTGTTTCTCTGTTTTCTTGATGTCACTGGTTCATAAAGTAGAAAATTATGTTAATTCATTGTTATCTGCATGCATTTTAAACTCAACTTTGAATGTTACATATGAAATATGTTTCATCCTAAATATTCCTTTAATTCCTCAATTTAAACTTTCACAAGTCTTAACCACTAAACGGCACAAATTAGCAACCTGCTGTTCTAAGTTGTAGTCAACTCGGTGAGTTTAATAGTTGTGATTTTAGTATTGACCAAAATCAGCGTCATTGATCATCATGTTGGGGCGATCTAAACCGTCTATCCTCCAAGTTGAAACAACCTCCCTGACACAGGGTTCAAGCTGCTCTAACTGTCATATCCTGCTGCAGAATGACCAACTCTGATTTGACACTGAAATGTCTGAAATGTCAATAGTTCTGTGTTTTCTATTAAACTTCTTTCAATGACATGAGGTGAATCTGTGGCCTCAGCCTGAAGCAACAAGTTCTTCTGAACTTTTCTGTGATCTAAAATATAAAGGTGGGTAATGTATTAACAAAACCAAATAAATCAAATGCTTTCATGCACAGTTACACAGTGCACCTCAAGGGCTGCTATTGTCAAGGTGGCACACAGAGTCCATTATGTGCCATTATGCTAATTGTGGAAAGTAATTTCATTATCATCAATAATGAATGCCAATCTTTTGTCCTGTCTGCAGCTCATTAAAGAATAGAGATGATAAAAATACTGCTCCACCGTTACTTACACCAGTAATTCCCTTTCACATTTACAGATGACTCACCAGTAAAACCAGAGTGCAACACACTGCATTTGGTGTGATATTTATAGAACTGATCCTGCAGCTTGTTCACACACGCTGAAGGTTTATGTATAGATTTGACAAGGATTTTGCTTAAATTAATCAATAAAAACTAGTTTTTTTTCACTGTAGCTGCAAAAAATAATGTGTGTCTGCCTAGCACCAAACCTCTAAGCTTATTGGGTGTGTGTGTGTGTGTGTGTGTGTGTGTGTGTGTGGGGGGGGGGGGGGG
>SSNR01000187.1:877929-937639 GCA_006937965.1 Callopanchax toddi
GGGGGGGGGGGGGGGGGGGGGGGTTGCTTAAATGTTTGTGTATTAATATCCTCATAGCTATGGATACTATCATTTAGCTTATAATTAGGACTTGCTAAAAAAAGATTGACACAATACCAAATGTAAAACAATGAATTACACCACATTAGAATGGTTGTTGTCACATTGTGTGTGTCTCTGTGTGTACATGTGTTCATTTGTCTGTGGTGTTAGTGAAATATGATGGATTTGAATGAAATTATAAGAATTTTATTTGAACATCTTTTTGAGGTCAGCCCAATTCAAGATGGCTACTACAGCTGATCAGTCTTATCAACACAAACAGTAAATTTCACAGATCCGACCATTTGGTGCCTTAGAGTCACACATGAGAGATGGGGGTAGGGGTGAAGAAATGAACACGTGGTAATTTCAAAATAAAATGCTTGTGTTGTACCATGCGTATAATTCAGTTTCTTCAGAGAAACAGGCTGTTGTCTAACCATTTATGATCACTAGAGAGGAATGTCTCTGCACAACAGTTCCTTTTATATTTAGAAAGGGCTTGTTACATTGAGCTAAAACAGGTCCTGAAATTACACATGGTCCAGATCAGGTGAAAAGAGCTGCTTTCAGCTGTGAGGTTATCATTATTCTTTGGCTGGTTGTCAAAGAACAGCCTCAGTCCTCAGATCCCTCTCCAGCTATACTTCCCACAGTGTTATGACTGCGGAGCAGAGCAGTAAAGTAATCCAGGGTGTGATAAGGCTCGCAGTCTCCCCACCCGACCTTATTTGGATGGAGTTTGAACCTCTGCTGCTAAGTAAGCTAGCTGGATACAATTGTTCATGAGTTACAGGTCAGAGTTTAGCTGTAACTGTCACCCTCTCTGATTCATGTCCTACCTTTTAAACTAAATCAAAGTCAGTACATTTCCATGCTTGTTTTACCACAGAGTCTGATACCAAAACACGTATTTTCAGTAGAGTTTTGGTTTACAGAGCAGATTGAAAATGATACAAAAGGTGATAGTTTGTGGTTTTCTTTATAAACCAAAAATATTTTTTGGACATCATGTGTGTGATTTACACTGGCCTGCAGTCAGTGACTATGGTCACCTCACAAGATTTTTATTTGCTTCATATTGTGCAAACTGTAGGAGTCACTCTCTCAGTTTGAGGGTCTCTATCACACGCATGCACACACGCACGCACACACACACACACGCACATCTATATGTTTTTATTGATATGTATGTGTGTGTGCTTGTGTGTGTGTGAGAGAGAGAAACCCCAAAACTGAGAGAGTGGCTCTAACGTTTATCAATATTTGTGTGTGTGTGTGTGTGTGTGTGTGTGTGTGTGTGTGTGTGTGTGTGTGTGTGTGTGTGTGTAATACCATTATTTTTCAACAGTACATGATCCTAATTTGAAACTCAAATATGAAAGGCAGTGGACATTATGCATATCTATAGGGAATTAGGCTTTTTATTCTTAAGTATTTATCTGACTGTTAAATCCATTTGTGCTGTTATTAATCATCCTGTGGCCTACATTTTTTAAAGTTTACTTATTTAGCTGAAGACACTAGTTAAGTTGTACTAATGAGCAGTTTTTAAAGCCCTTTCAAAACCTGCAGGAAGTAAATTATAATTTATAAAATGTTTTTTATTTGTAGCATGCAGGCTTACACTGTAGGATGTAGAATATTTAGTTGTAGAAACAGCAGCTCTTTTATTTATGGTTCATGAACAATAAAGAGAAGAGAAAAAGGTTTTTGAGGAACAAAGACTCCAAGAGAAAAAGAAAACAGGCAGAATTTACACAAATTATTCGACTGAAACGGTCTCTGGTTCTTTCTCTGGCTCGTCTCTCTAATGTTACTTTCATAATTCATTGTTATATGTCTGTTTTGTGTGTTTTTGTAAATAATCAAATGCTTTTTTCCCTTATTTATTGTTCTTTGACAATCAGGCATTTTCTCACTTTTGAGAAGGCTTATGTCTCCTCTCTGCTTTACACCCATTAACAATAAAAACAGCTCAAACTTATCTCACATCTGTTATAAAATAATTTTTTAAATATAAAGACTTTAACGATGGTCTATTGATGTTTCATAAATATAATAACTTTGAATCCTAAAATCTACTGATTTAGATGAACATTACCTGCATTTCTGAGTTGGATATATATATATGTATGTATATACAGTACATACATAAACAGATAAATGTTTAGAGGATTTGTTTAGAGGACACTTTATAGGACTGGAAGCATCAGTGTAGATATCTGTGTTGTGAGGGGATGTTGACACCTCTAAACAACAGTCTAAAAGGTTTTGGCTGGCAGTTGGCATATTTTGAATGGTGCTGTTGTGTAAACTGTCACTGAACAGGCCAGTTGTTGTAGCTGAGAGCAGGTCCAACAGCCTCTGAGGGCTTCCGGTCTGTTTTGGCTCTGTGCTGTGGAAATCACAGCGTGGGGGTGTTTGATCGCTCGGAACACGTCCGCTGGCCCTCCGACGGGCTATCAGACACCCAAACACAACAGATGGGCAGACGCAGAACATCACAAGGGCGGTGTGGATAAAACTGTGAAGCAAGTGTGGGCAGAGCAGCTGAGCATGAGGCATGTGGCACGTATGCACGTCCCTGAGTTCAAGCTGCAGCAGGACACCTACCAGGATCTCAAGCATTGGGTCTAACTTTTTTCTTTCTTATCATTTTATGTTTCTCTTTTAGTTCACTTTTTTCTTCTAAATAGAGTTCAAATATAGAAAAGGTAGCACTCACAACATGAAACATAACATTATTAGATTTCCAACTGCATTTTTTTAAATACCGGTAATACCTATCATGATGAAACGTTTAAAGGTGTGGTTTACTGAAAAAACTTTTTGCGTTTTTTCTGATTAATATTGGTCATAAAATTGGCCTGGGTGTTCCAGCTGAGGAGGTGGTGGACCTGGCTGGGGAGAGGATGGCCTGGGATGCCCAACTTGGGATGCTGCCCCCGCGACCCGGACCTGGATAAGTGGTGCGAGGCGAGGCGAATAGCTTGGTCGAATAGCATGGTCAGCCTGCTTTTCATGCAGGCTGACCATGAAAACAGTCTTCTACGTGTATTACCAGCTTTTGCTTCTTATAGAAAATAGAGGATGAAACGCTAGGATTTGAAAAACCTCACAGATCTACGTCACTCTGCAAATTTGCATTCATGGTCTTGCCCATCTTGCCTCACGCCGTCCCACAGGCCGTCCCACAGGCCGTCCCACAGGCCGTCCCACAGGCCGTCCCACAGGCCGTCCCAGATTAATGCACAGGCTAGATATGGCTTGAGCCTAGGGGCCTCGTGTGGTCTGGGAGCCCCATTGGCCAGTAAAAAATATATAATTTTATTTAACATGGCATGCAAGAATTTTCTTAAAATGAATCGGCCCACACAATCATAAGCGACACAGATTTTTCATGATCTTGACTCACATTATGTGACACGTAATGTTCATATATAGAAACAGAACAAAATCACAACAACTGACCTGTAGCATAGAGGTTTAAGACACTGCCTCTCATGTGGGAGACCCGGGTTTAAGTCCCAGGCTGGGCATGCAGCAGTTTTTAAATTTTCCTAAAAGAGATCAGTAAAGGATAAGGTTGGGTAAGTTCGTAACATATTTTTGCTGCAATATTAACAGTTATTTTGAGGTCTTTGTGGTTAGCGACACATGCTAACAACCCCCATGGTCCTACGGTTTGCTTTCACCCCAGTTCGAGTGTCACAGTAGTACAACAGGTTCGTTTCACATCGATCATTGTAAACCTCAACTTATAAGTTGATGAGGTATACACTCAGTTGATGAGGACGAACAACGCTAATGTTCTGCTTGTTTAGGAGAAAATGTAAGTTCACATGTAGGAATTACCATTCTGAAACATTCATTGACAAACGCTGAGGAAGCGCTTCCTCTAAAATGTATTTTTGTCCTCTGATTCGTGATCAAAAACGTAAGGCAGAATCTCTGATCCAACATTTTGATGTGATCTGAATAAGGGGACGAAGTAGTGAGGTTTTTGTTATCCAGTCAGAAGCGAGGGGTGTAAATATCATTAATAATAATGAGGAAACCTGCTGTTTCCAGCACACATCTGCATCAGCAAACTTCTGCATTAAAAAACCTTCTGCATCAGAGAATAGAAGCATCATAGCTTTTTTCTTTATAAAAATGACTCATAAGGGATTGAGTTACACTAGAATGGAGAACACTGCAAATGTATTAAATGAATGAGTAAACCACACCTTTAAGGTAAACTGTCCACTGTGTCAGAGGCTGTGAAGAGGACAACAACCTGACTATGTGGCACTCGTTTGCAAAAGGTTTTTCTATCAACCTACGTGAACTAAAATGAATTTTAAATCCAAAACTTTCTTTTTATCTTTACTTTTCCCCTATTATTTCTTTTCAAACTGTCAAACAGTGTTGCCAGCTTAGTCACTTTGTCACTATATTTAGAGTTTCAGACCCCTCTAACAACTCTAAAAGATAAAATATCTTGTGACCTTCTCTCGTATTATTTTAAAACTTTGACTCAAAGTATATTGTTCTTATTCTTCTGAACAAGCAGCAGGTGCTGCTGTTGACTCCTCCCTCATCCCACAGCACTCACAGGCAGCCCAGTCCTAGTGTAACAGTCCTCTGAGCTGGAACCGTCCAAATGAAAGTGAGCAATGAGTAGAACTACAGCATCCATTACAAAGACATACATGGACAGTCATGTAAAGGTAGTGATGTACTGCCGCACGGTTCACTTTCACATCCTGTAAAGATAAAACAGTTCAGATTTTATAAGGTGGGGTTCTATAAAAAATATTATGAACAGTTATTATTTTATTTGCTGTAGTAACTCTTTGAGCAACTTCATTTTGAAAAATACAAAAATTAGAGAATAGCTCTGGCTGGACTGACAAGATACTCTGAGTGAGGCCAACATCAGAGGAGCCGTCTTATACTGTAAGTCCAATCTAAAAAGCAAAGGCCTCTTCAGTAACCTTTACCATGCTGTCAGTTTGACATTGAACAGGTATTTACATAAAATCTGTGAGTGTAAATGGCAGCAGCTAGCTATAACAGTCCTAGTGTAGAATGGAACACAGGTTATAATATTTCTGTATTACACACATGTAATGTACAGTTGACAGTGGTGTGAAGAACTATGAAATAGAGTTGGCATCAAATGCTATGAAATGTTTTGGATTAGAGTTTTGTAGCCCAGTCTAAAAATAAAATAGAATTTTTTGCTTTTCATTTAGCATTTAAAAAATGTTGTTTATAATGAATACATGTTAAATGAGGTAACTAGTACAGTTAATTGAGATGTAATATGGTGTAAAAGCAGTTCATAATGTTAAAAAACAGAGATAAAGGCGGACTGAGAAGTCCTTGATATGGAGCTTGATGGGGTCAGATGTCGAAATTAAACTGACGTCAGAAGAATCCATTCCCTTAGTTTATTAAACCACATGCGCGGATTGGGATATTAGGCTGGGCAAAGTTGGACAGATAATCATAGATTCACATTTCCAGTGTCAAAATGTCCAAACCAACGTGTTGTTAAAAACCCAAACCATGTCCCTCTAACATCCTACTGTCACGTTCTGTCCCCTATGTGTTCAGTTTTGTCCTGTTTCTTCCTTGTGTCTCCCTGCACTAATCTACCACAGGTGTGTCTAATTGTTACCCTGATCACCTTCCCCATGTATTTATGCACCCTTGTCTTTTCCTGATCAGATCCTCAGTTTGTCCTACCCTGTGTGCCATGCACCATGTGTTGTCCTGTTCCTGATCCCCTTGGCAAAATTCCAGCTACATGGAGGCACCACCATTTAATATTTATTTATTAATGGGAAAAATTATATCTAATTTTTCTAACCTTTATCTAACCTTTGGGATATATATTATGGTCTGGCATTTAAAAGGGACTGAGTTAAGACTATCGCTACATGAATTGGGCGTTACAGTTCTGTTAAAAGACAACAATCCATTTTGGCCTTGGCCCTGCTTGGATTACAGCCGTTAGAGTTTCAATTTGTTCAAAACTCGTTTCTATTTTACCAAACTGAGGTTTGGTAAAATACCAAGTAAGATATTAATTGTTTATAACCACATTGCGTCACTTCAGAAGACCTGAACTGTACTTTTTAGCAGTTTTCAGTGTTGTCTTTTCAAATGGTGTGAAATAAATATACAGAGGGAGTGCAAGTCTAGCTTAGTATTTATCCTCTAAAGGGCCAGAAATGGTATGCTTGGTATGTTATGTTAGAGGCTAGGTACTGCTCCCTCTAAGCTCCCTGATAAACACACATGCATATTTTTTCTCTCCTACACACTGCTTATTTTCTTTAAACATGAATAATTTGTTCACACAGTCTCTACTCCAGAGTAAACCACAATTCAACCACATTGTTTAAGCTGCAGCCATTTAAGCACCCTTTTATTATACACGACACACAGGTTTTGTTGAGCTGGATTCAAATGGATATTCAGGCTCAAATGACCTACATGTGTTATTGTTTGTTATTTGGATTTTTACAGAAAAAACAGAGTAGTGAGGGTGTTTTCATGGAAATTGTAGTCTTTGTTTTAAATCTGAGTCTGATGAAAGTGACAGAATTTGCTTCACGCAAGCATAAACTAAAAGTACTGTTGGCGTTCGAATAGGACAGAAACAGCTCACAACCCTCTGCGTCCTCCCTGGCCTTGCTGTGTCAGTGGGTTCATTCTATTTGCTGGTGTTTAACCACACAGAAGGGGTGATGAGCAGCGAGGGAGGAGTTCATCTCTTAAATGTTGAGGAAAAAAATGCAAGCTAGTGGGAAGAGGCATCATTTTAAAATGGCAATGATCTGTCAGAGCGATCAAGCTTTACTGTGTGATTAATCATTGGCTAGATAAAAGTGCTACAGTAGAAACAATCATCTGTTGGTTAATGTGCAGACTGGAATTAAGCATATTCTGCAGATTTTATTAAAACTACATTGCTGTCTAGCATTAACACCACATCTGGTCCGAGTGGGCATTTATACTGCTTTTACAGCTGGTTTTGAGGTGTATTTTTATAATTGTTTGGACTGGCAGTATTCGTGGACGGGTAGTCAGAAGGCATGTCTGGTGATGTACGCAAAGGAGTTTGCCACAGCGTTCTACTGAAACTCACTTTCTTATTCATGGCAATTCTTAAAATTTAACCTAAAGTAAAAAAGATAACCTCACAGACAAGGACCAAATTTTGCAAATGACACAAGTATGAATTACAAACGAGGGAAAGAAGTTTTCTCTGATGTATCCAGTGTCTGATTGTCTGGGGCAAGAGGATTGTTTGAAGAAGAAAAGGAGTATTTCCATCAGTCCTGTGTCCTGCCAAGAGCAGGGTTAGGATTAGGGTTAGAGGGGTTGCTTCTCAGCCAAAGGAGCGGACTCATTAGACCCGTTTACACTATCAGAACTTCAGGGTAATTTTACCGGCCCTTCGAGGCTTGTGCACGTCTGTACCTAACTGGGCTGTCAAAAGGGCCATTTTCTGGATCACTTCAGGGACCAACCGAGTACCTGAACTGCAGCATGTACTCAGAAAGGCACCCTCTGCTAAAATGGTTGCGATATGATGTCGTCTCTATAAAGTAGGGCCGATACTTTATGGAGACACAACAGCTGACAGGACCAGGCCAGCAGATTGTCACTTTCCGCCACATGGAAATTTCCCAAAAGTTCAATAGTGGCAATGCGGCTATAACCTCAGAACTGCCATGAATAAAGAATGATACCTAAACATTCTGCCAGAGCAACTTCCTACCACCCAAGAACAGTTAGGTGATGAGGTTATTTCCAGCATGATGGGACACCCTGTCATATGAACTAAGTGGCTCAGAGAAAGGAAGAAAAAAAAGAATTGTGGATCCATGACCAGGAAACTCCCCAGACATTAATCTTGTTAACAACTTGTGGTCAATCCTCAAGAGAGTGGTAGGCAGCCAAAAACCCATGAATTCTGATAAACTTCAAGCATTGATGAGGAAGAACGAGCTGCCATCAGTCCGGATCGGGACCAGAAGTTGATTAACAGCATGTCCGGGTGAACTGCAGAGGACTTGAAAAAGAAGGTCCAACAATGAAATATTGACTCTTTACATAAACTTAATGTAGTTATCAATAAAAAACTCAGAAATATATAAAATATTTGAAAATATACTTTAATATACCATAGATACATCTGACAAAAATATCTAAAATCCCTGAAAAAGTAAGTGGAAACCAAACTTAACATTCTCTAGATGTATGTTGTTTAGTCTAGAATAAACCTGTGCAGCAGATGCGTTTTTTTTCTGAGCTGGTAGAAATTCTTGAGAAATACCACTGGTGATGTTGTCAAATTATACTATTTTAACAAGTAAGCATTGAAGATATGTTAAAGATAAATTAAAACAGTAACTTTGTTTAATGAAATATGTAATAAATTACTATGTGTAGATTTTCTCCCATAAACAAGTTCCAGACCCACATTTTGAACCATAACAAAATGCATTAGAAGCTACTACCTCTGCAAAGATTAAAGGATTTAAAATGCCTTCAACTGAACCCTCACCTTTGCAGACGCAACGCTAACTAGAACATCAGTCTGATCACATGTTTACCTGCCATCTGGTGCAGACTAAGTTAGGTGCATGGAAATCATTCTGCTAAGTGATATTATAACCTGTGTACTTGTTTACTTTAGACATAAATTAAATCCAAGGAGAGTTCAGCTGACCTTTTGCTTACAGTAAATAGACTGATCTTTTACAGACAGAAGAACAGATGACTAATGCTTAGTCATTGTGAGGAAAAACTGCTTTTAGGTTGAATTGAATGTATGAATGTATGTCCATTCAGCTAAATTATATGAGCATGATTCATTATCTAAATTCAGTTTTATTGCCCCTTACACCAACACTGTCAAAGATTTTTTTCCCCACATTAACCAAATGTAAAATGTTTAAATGTAAACTCTCACTTTGAGTGAAAAGCAGGGGCGGATTTAGACTTGAAGAAGATCCGGGGCTTAGCCCAGAAGTGTGATGGATTTTTGGCATGTGCAAAAAATTGTTGCTTTCTTAAAATGATACACAACTTCAATTTTCAAATTCTTACCGCCTTAAAGCAGACAAAAAGCACTGGAGTACGCTTAATATGATTTAATGAAGCAAAAACCATGAATCAACAATATGAACAACTATCAACAATATCACTAGTCAGCTGCTGATTGAAGTCACCTCAGATCACAAGTTCAAGGAATAACCTCACATCCAAACTGGCTGAAGGGGGACTGGGGAGACAGTCCTGCTGATGGACATTGTCTTTTGTCCCTAAATCAATACTTGACTGATAAGAGGGGTCCGCGCCACGGGCCGTATACGGCCCTTGAGCCCGGAGGTTCCCCACCACTGTTATAGAATCATATCATTGATGGAGGGGCCCTCTCTGGGCCCTGGGGCCCACGGGACCTTGCTGTTTAAAACTTTATTGCACTTTTGTAGTCAGCAAGTCTGTGCTGTAAAAAATAGATAAAGCAAAACAATGATAGATGTATCAACCAACATTTAATATACCTAATCTAACAAAAATCTTAATTGAGGCACTTATAGTTTTTGTCTCCTGATTTTGAATGAACCAAAAAGGAATTTCTCCAAATCGTAATGTCTCCCTTTTGTCTAGGTTGGCTAGTAAAACCACTCGGCTGTCAAACTGGATTTGTTTCCTGTAAGAGTTTTTAAAGAGGAGAACTGATGTAATGCAGTCTTCTCTGCTGTATGAAATGCAGACTCTATATTTGGAAGAATCCCCCGGTAGTTTGTGTTGCTTTACTCTTTTGAAGTAGGAGATGAAAAATTAACTATGCTTTTTCTTCTTTTTGTCGGTGGGCTTGTCTTTCTTCTTCAAAGGCATGACTCACAGAATGACCTTTTAGTTACCACGAGTTCACCATCTCCTGTAAGGCATCAGAGCGGCGTGCAAGCATGTAGGTGACAGTGCTGTAAACTAGAATGCAAAAAAAAAAAAGTGTTTGTATATGTATATATATATTACAGACGAACTCTGTTAAATGTCTTTATTTGCTGTCAGGTGGCTCTGAGAGGTCAGACAACATGTAGTCCTGATTTACAGTGTTTGAATGAGTTTGTCTTCAGTTGCTTTGAGAGAACAGTCAGAATCTAAACACTTTGACCTGCTTTTATGATTGTCACATCGTTTTCTCTGAATATTGAGTCGAACTCACTCCTGTGACATATAAATGCTCACAAACAAGGACGCTTGTTTTGATGGATGCTCAGGTTGATTTTTGTTAAGGTTGATCAAGAGCCAGCTGTACAATATCCATTTTTTATTAACAAATTTCATGCAAAAATTAACAGTGGTAGTTCACTTTTGTGTTGCATTTCAACCTCTGATTGCTTGTTGGCTACAGTCATTAGTCCTCAGCAGTCCTCCGATTCCACGGAACATCAAGATCTTGTGATAGTACCGGTGAGTGGCAAATGTTGCTAACGTCACATAGTTATCTGATGAATGAAGCTCAGAGGATACAACCGGCCCCAGCAGCTTTCAAAGCTGATGTGTGGACACATTTTGGTTTCAAAACAAGGAAATGTAGTAAAGACTGTGACAGGAGTTATGCAGTCTGTAAAATCTGCAACAGCAAAGTCAAATACTCGGGCAGCACGATCAGTTTGTGAGCACATATGGCTAGATGCCATGACGACGTAGTGTAAAAAACTAATTTTAGTATGAAACATGAAACTGATCCTGCTCAACAGGACAACTAAAGAGGCTAACTTTTCTTTTCAGCTGCAACAGTTTTCCAACAATTAAATTCATTGTGATATATTGCTTGTATTATCGCAACATATTGCAATGTGTCCCATCGTTACCCCTGTATTGTGATGCGTATTATATTGCCAGATTCATGTGGATATGGTCCTTTTTATCGATGAATAACTGATAAAATGCCACTTCAAAATGAGTGAAATCTCCTTTTAAAGGTGTCATAGTTTGTTTTGAATCCATGCTCATTTTATATACAGGTTGGTGGTGAACCCCTCCTACTGTAAAGCTGTTCTTTATTTCTGTCTCACACCACCTCAATAAACTATATTTCAGAGGTCACTATGCTTTGTTTTAATGCAAACATGGAAGAATGTATATAAAGGGATGAGTTAATGCCGATTATGTGCAAAAATGTCTTTTTTTCCCCTTTTTTTTCAACCTTTATTTTACCAGGTAAAATGTTGGAGAGCATGTTATCATTTACAAACATGACCTGCAAAAACAACAACAAAACAGATAAACACTTAAGTATATATCAAACATAATAGGCAACGGGCAATAGAAAATTGGGTCTGAAAAATAAATGCACATATACACATGCATGCAGGAGAATCATTACATCATACAGGAGATTGAATGTGTGTGTGAATTTATGTAAATAAGTGTATTCTATGTGATCAACAAGAGCAGAAGTCAGTTATAACCTGATGGAGTTTAGATCTAAAGGTTGTAATAGATGTCAAAGTTTCAGTAGAGTGTTCCAGTCAGATGCTGCTGCAAAGTGGAAGGATTTGCGGCCAAAGACAGTAGAGGTGTTTGGGATGATGAGCTTAATATATTCACTAGACCTAGTTTGATCATTATTATGGGCGAGGTGAAGAAGAGAGGATGGATAGAGAGGTGTCTTGCCCAGAATTGTCTTGTAAACAAAAAGAAGCCAGTGGTGGAGTCTGTGGGTGTGAAGGGAGGGCCAGCCCACCAGTTTATAGAGATCACAGTGGTGAGTGTGGAAGGGAGCATTAGTGACAAAATGGATGGCTGAGTGATGAAGAATGTCCAGTTTTTTTAGGACAGAGCATGAAGCCATTTTGTAGATGATGTCACTGTAGTCCAGAATTGGTAGTATTGTCATTTTGACAAGGATATGTTTGGCAGTGTGAGTAAAGGAAGCTTTGTTACGAAAAAGAAAAGCTAGTCTTGCTTTGACTTTTGTTTGCACTTTGTTGATCTGAGTGGTGAAAGATAATGATGAATCCATCCAGATGCCCAGATATTTGTAGGTTGTGACATAATCCAAGGTGGAGCCATCAGCACAGGAGGGAATTGGAGGTTTGGTTTTTCCTATCAAAGATGATGCATTTAGTCTACTTTTAATTAAGGCAGAGATGGAGGTTGTGAATGGATTGTTCAACAGAGGTGAGGCTGAGCTGAAGACTTGATGCTGCTGAGTTGAGAGAAGGACCAACTGAGTACAGGATGCTGTCATCAGCATACAGATGGGTCTGAGAGCTTCCAGCAGATTTGGCAACATCATTAATGTAGATTGAAAATAAAATGGGGTCCAAGATGGAGCCCTGAGGCACACCTCTAGAAATAGTACATGGTTCTGACAATATGTTTTCTGTTCTCAACGCTAGAGTTAGCAGAGGTCCAGGATAAAGTTGGTGGAAGGCCAGGTTGAAGCTAGCAGATGTCCAGGTTGTAGCTGGTAATAGGCCAGGCTAGCTAACAGAGACCTAGGCTGAAGCTGGTGGAAGACCAGCTGCAGAAGTCCAGTCTAAGACTTATGGAAGAGCAGGTCATAGCTAGCAGAGGTATTTGCAGCAGCAAACCAGGGGACATCAGGCACTCTTTGTTCTCGGGGGATGTGTTTAGGCAGGAATCAGGCCTTAGGAGTTGCAGTGAGAATCCAAAGACATCTATTAACAAAACATTGATTTGAAATCCAAAAATGCTTTGAAGGTGTTGTTTTATGAAAGTATCACAAAAATTCTTTAAAGACACACATAAAAAATAAGAAAACTCTAAGAGTCGGGGACAAGCAAGCCAGGAGTGGACTGGTTTGATTGTATGGTTTACTTCATCATGATCAATTATAAAATAATTGCAACATGGACATTTTTACAAATTTAATGTGCTGAATTACAGCAGGTTCCCCAATAGAAACAACTGTAAATCTCTGATGACAGCAATGTGCTATCTGAGTGTAATCATATATTGTAGACACCTTTAGCTACACTCTCTGTGCTAAGTTCATGTGATTAAGTTCCCTTCTAGTTAAAAGGGCACTCACATACCAGCTGACAGCTTGTGAGGTAAAAATCCAGAAACAAATAGCTGCAGGCGCTCACGTGAGACACTTTCACCCTCTTGTACATTGTCCTGCAGAGTCAGGCTGGCAGTGGGCTAATCAGCATGCAGCACATGATCTGTATTTATCCTTAAATCACACAATGAGGCTCAGTGTAATAACTTAAGGTGGGGGCTGCACTTTTGATCAACGTTTTAACCTAATTAGAAGAAAAGTTAACAAATGGAAACATGTAAAGTTACGTTTACCAACAAATTTTTGTGTTTCTGAAGCAGCATCTCAAAAAAAGTGTTTCAAATGATTTAGTTGTGTTTGTTCGTAGTCGAGGTAGTCGTTTCCCACTTTGTTCATTTTTCCTCACAGGGCATTTCCCTCTTAAAATGCAAGATTCCCTGCAACTGAGGTTAGCTTCCCACTGTTGCACTGAATGATATCAGTATTCTGGCACTCAGCTGGTGAGCAACTGATCCATTGTTTTGAACTTTAATAACAGCATCACTGTTCAATGCTGCTTTTAAAGACCTTTTATCCCTGATATACACAGAAAATATCTGAGATAAACAAGAAAGCTGCAACAACTGGGTCTTTATTATCTTCTGATAAGCTGCATGTCTGTGGAAAATGATCTCCTGCCATGTGTCAGAGACTGACTCAGTAGAGCTCAGGAAAGATGGGCTTAGACAGGACACTTCATGTCAAAATGTCAGTAGGGCTTCATGGATCTGCACCCTCAATCTGCATGTAGCTTATGAGTGGTTGTTGCCAGCTTGTTTGAATTCTTCTATTAGCACCTTTTAGTTAATACCTGCCTGATCTGGTGGTGCACTTTCCTGCACCTTTGGATCCAACTTCAACCTCACACTTAAAATGTATTTTTAAAAAAAGGTCTGATGTGTCTGTTTCTGTTTTTGGTGGCATCTGGCTTGTCCTTATACAATTAATAATTTACAGTTTATAATAATTATCAGCTTTATTTTAGCAAACAAACGTTCTTTCTCTTTATACGTGTGTTTAGAAAGCACTGCACACAGAAGAGAAAGTTTCACCACAGCGCTTGAGCTGATTCATTACCAGATTGAAGATAGGAACATTCAATTCCAAAATCAATTCCTTCAGCATCTAGTCAGCCATGTTTGTACATTAGTTTATGTAACTGTGGCCAGCTGTAGTTTAGTAGAATCAGAGTATCCCTTTACTTCTTTGACATATTGTTTAAAGGACACCTGACAATGACATGTATCAGGATACTCCTTTATCAAAATACAACTAGAAAAAGTAATAAATGCATTTCTCAAATATATAATAACATTCAGCAATAAGGAAATATTAGAACTCAACAGTCTGGATTGATATACTGTAGGAAAGACAGTCACTGGCCACTTTATTAGGTACACACTGCTATTAGACAGGTACCGGTAAAATAGTGTTCTAATGCATCAGGATGATTTTTTTGAGCAAGATTTGTTTTGAATACTCAAAATGATCTACTAGTTTGTCACCGTTCAGCAGCAGTGTCTCTCCTGATTCAGCTCAGAGTCAGTGAACTATTCCTAGTTTCTAAAGACTTCATTAGATCATAGATTTACCAAAAAAGGAAAAAGACCAACAAACACATCATGATCCGTAGCATAGAAATAAATCTGAGGTCTAGAAGAAATTAAAATATATGAGAATTTATTTATATAACATGTTTAAAGCATAAACACATCCTACTGGTTGTTATTGTCAGAGCTTATACCTGCATTTAATGATGTAAACATTTTTTAAAAATCAAACTGTATCTAAACTGGGATTGAAGGGGATTAAAATTAAAAACCCAAACTCTCTGAATGCAGTTTACTACTCCAGTTGAATTTTTTTTTAAGTCTAAAAAAATAGTTGTTTGAGGAATGATTCCCACATAATGAAGACTTTATCTGCACTGGGAAATACTAATATTAGATCAGTTTTTAGCAGAAGTATACAAGCCAAAAAACAGCCATGTTTGATTTATTTTCATTCATTGTTATTTTTATATCATAAGTTCATTAACTCAGTATCTCAAACTAACAAAGCATGCTTTCTTGTATTAGCACATTAACCGTTTCATAATCACGAGAAATTAAATTGGATTACAGTTTGTACTAAGTTCCAAACATCAGAAGCACCGTTCCACCACACACAGATGGCATCTTGACCACTGGCTGTACATGTCAGAATGGAAAAGGAAAAGCCTGAGGTCCTGAGCAGTCATATCTGTCACCGGTCTTCTATCTGACTGTGAGTTTAGAAAAGTGCAGAAAACAAGACTAAATGTTCATGTTTTGTTTGCTTGGTTAATTTTCTGCTCACCAGTCATGTCAGCAATCTTAAAAGTTGAACTCTGAAATGCATCGAAAGGAATCATTTTAAGTCCAAACACTCTCAGCTTTTGCACAGAAGTGAAAAACTATCAGAAAATCTATTAATGAATTAAGGCAGGATACATTGTGTCCAGTCTATGTAAATGAAATGCAGTAGGGCTGTCTGTAGCCCCGCCCCCTTAACCCCCTTAGTTATTCACTCTGTAGTTTCTTTGCTTGCTTGTATTTTCTATTTTCAATATTCTGTGATTTGTCTGACTTGTTTGATTGTAAAGCGCTTTGTGATTTTTATCTTGAATTACTTACTATAGTGCTCCTGCTAAGAAGAATCACAGTCAGGATTGCATTTCTTAATCAGTACGAGACATTTTGTGAGTTCCAGACAGGCATGTTCTTATTTTCACTTTATATAAAAAATAACACCGATCTTCCCACAACCTTGTGTTTTATTTGTTAACTTGCAGATTTAAAGCATTATCTGCTAAGATGTTTTTATTCTGAAAATAAAATGGCAACAACTGGATGTTTCTATGTTTGCAAGTTTGTCAAACTGTTTGACACTCATCACTAGAAGACATGATAAAAACATGATATCTTTCCTGATCTACCTTCATTCAAATTATTAGGTGAACAGTCAAGCAGAAGATTCTTTCCCTCATTTTATTTTTTAATATACAAATACTTCCAGACAGCACAGCTTATTGAGAGTCACACTTTTTCCCACAGCAGGACTTTATATGAACATGACTTGAACATGTGCTGCAAACCTCCTAATAAAAGTCACATCACAGGACTAATTCTGTTCTCTCTACATGCTAAACGGATGATTACACAAACAAAGACGTAGCGGTGGGACTCTCATTAAGCAAATAGCTTTTATTCTTTTAATTTTTGCCTGGAGTGTTGCAGCTCATTTTCTCTCCTCAGCTGGGAGTTCATAAATCAGACTGTTTTTTTTTCACCTTGCTTGAAGAAACATTGGTTACTTGTAAACATGATGCTGAAATTAAGGAGACTTTATCTGAGTCACATTTTTTAAATTTTACTGCTTTTGACTAATATTAGTTCTAATAGATTTGGAACGTGTGAAAATGAGTCAGGATTAATATTGTAAACAAAACAATTTGTGTGACTCACTTGGGAAAATCACTGAAAACTGTCTTGTGTGGGGACATAGACTCACAATAAGGGGAGACCTTGTTATTTTTGCTTATTTTTAACTGCAGTTATAACATTTTTATGTTCTTACAGTGGGATTATCATCATTTGAAGCATTTTTTTGTATTTTTTTAGCCTCTGTGTTGAAGAAAAGCCCATATGGTTTCCAAATAAGGCCTGCCTGAGTGCTGGCAGTATTAATAGAATAAGTCTGCTGCTGGGGGAATATTTGTATTGACCTGTTGAGAGATTTTATCTGATGCATGCCGTTTCTATGACAGTGTGTAGGCGTGCTCCAGTGAGAGCCGTGTGAAGCACCAAGCACAGCTGTAGCTGGATGGCTAACTGGAGGCAGCAGAAGCTCACAGCTTAAACGAGTAACCTGAACAGTTTAAAGTAGGACTTTATTCACTTTAAAAGTCTATATGAAACTTTAGCTTTCCTGCAAAAAAGTAAAGTTTTTGCACCGTGGTTTTGTAGCGTTATAAACTCTATTTTTATATAGGTTATGACTTGGCTACTACTGTAAATTCACTAATAAGTTTTGTCAGTTTTACATGGAGAAATATCTCTGATACTTTCACTTTTTAGTGCTTACAGCTGTTCTAGGTTCTATCTGACGTTACAGTGAGTAGATCATGTATTTTCATATTGACGAATAGAAATCTGAAACCAGAATTAGACTTCAGTATTTTATTGAGAAAGACGACACAGACAATTATCACAGATAAGAAAGAGGTAGTTAGCAGGTGGTCAGCATTAAGTCATTCACGATGGTAGGTGTTCTGAATTGACCTTTAAATAAGTTTTAGTAATCTGAGTCTCATGATGGTTAAGGGACTAGGGATGTACTTAATTTAGATTAAGGATTCAATTGGAGCTTAAGAGTACTGATGGATCAGTGACTAGTTTGAGTGAGCTAAAGTTGTTAGCTTTTATCAAAGTAGCCTTTCAGCTTTACCAGGTTATGGTGACTCACTGTACCGGGTGGTCTCGATGGATCCGGCCGATGTGAACTCGCCTCGTCGAGGTGGGGGCCACCCAGCCGGGGAGAGACGTCCGCTCGGGGAGGTGGTTCGCCGGCAGGACAAACCGGGCGGTCCTTGAGTACCAGTGGTAGCGAGGTTCAGTCCATAACCCATGGTGACACGAGTGTGAGGCTCATATTGAGTTGAAGGGAAAACAGCGTGTTTCCTCTTCAGGAGCCGGAGGTGAGATCGGCCGCCAGGGTGAGAGGCCGTCCCCAGGAGAGGTCAGCTGTGTAGAGGTTTGACAGCTGAGGTGTTGTCTGACTCGAGGCTGAATCAGAACTCAGTAGCTTCCGGGGTCGGAAGTGCTATATGGAAGTCTTAGGGAAATGTGGGCAAATGAAAATGCATTATTAATGTCACGTGACTCAGATCACTAACTCTCATTGGTTAGGAAGTAATATATGATTTCCCCTTTTAGCAAAGTATGTATGTGAAATAATACTGCTGCAGGATCAACATTCATTAATACTGGAAGAAAATGCATTAATCACATTAAGACATTTTAAAACAGTTTGATTAAGAGTAATGACGTTTAGAAGGAGACTTCTGTCAGTCTTTGAGTTATTATTAACTAAAGAGTGAATCCAGTGGAGTCTTCCGGAAAAACGACCTTGATCTGGGAATGTTAATCCAGGTTAACATAATAAAAGAGTCATTTTATTCCAAGTTATTGGGAAGAAGATGGTTAATATTTTTGATGATCACAGAGGTCAAAGTTCAGAGGTAGTAACGTATTTGGCGGCGTTACACTTACACGATGTTACCCAAAGTATATACGTATTTATCTTTCTTAGTCATGCCTCACTTCAAAGTTCGTCTCCCACAAGTCACTCCTCTCATTTTGCATGAAGATCTGCTGAGGGATCTTGACTTGTTACTGCCATGCTGTGTTTGTTCCGGCGACAGACAGAGAGGCCCGTGGTGTAGATGTGATTCAGCTGGCTGATTCAGCCCATTAAACGGCTCTAAGAAAAGAATGGCCCTTCGGCTTCTGCTTGCTGCTGGCTGCCAGTCCCAGGACTTACTGCACGCCTTTCACTGAACAGAAACAATGTATTCTAGCACTTGGACACATGACAGCTTGTAAGCTGGAAACTTGGATACGGTCGATAAAGCATGGAGATACTTATTTGCAGCACAAAGAATGAAATAAAATAAATAAAGCGGCTGCACATACAAGCATGCAACAGTGCAGGATCTCCCACAGTGGCCTCTCTATTGTGCTGGGTTATGTAATCTGTACAGTAAATTACATGCACTCCAGAAACCAGGTTAACCAGGAAAGTGAGGGGCATGTTTCTGTAGTAAGAATGTGTGCACATGCGTCAGGTCAGTCGAAGGCTTTGTGCAAAATAAAAACATGGAGATTAAATACAATTTGTCACATTTTGAAATTAAAAAAATAAGCAGGCACTTGTACCATGAGTGATGTGGGTTGATGAGTTGACAGTGTTCTAGCTGTGTAAGACTCACTGTATGTTACAAAACGGAATGTCTGGTGTTTTTGATGAGCTGGAGCTGAAACCCAGACTTCCTTGTTTCAGTTGAGCTTCCTATTAATATTAGCTACTCTAGAAACAGGCTCATTATGAAGACAGAAGTTTAATATTTTCATACTCAACATATTTAGTCATTTTAGTCATTTTATTCAATTTAGTCTGCTGGGAACGCCTGGCAGAAGAACCTGTCAAGATGGTCTTCAACTCCCACCTCCGGCAGAGCTTCGACCGCGTCCCTAGAGCAGTGGGGGACATTGAGTCTGAATGGGCCTTGTTCCGCTCTGCGCTTGTTGAGGCGGCTGTTGCTAGCTGTGGTCGCAAGGTAGCCGGTGCCAATCATGGTGGTAACCCCCGTACCCGCTGGTGGACACCAGAGGTTAGGGAGCCGTCAGGCTGAAGAAGGAGGCCTACAAGGCATGGCTAGTCTGTGGGTCTCCAGAGGCAGCTGATAGGTATCGGAGGGCCAAGCGGGGTGCAGCAGTGGCAGTTTCCAAGGCAAAATCTCAAGTGTGGGAGGAGTTTGGTGAGAACATGGAGAAAGACTATCGATCGGCTCCAAAAAGGTTCTGGCAAATCATCCGGCGCCTCAGGGGTGGAAGGTGGCAACTTGCTCACACTGTCTACAGTGGGGACGGGGAGCTGCTGACGTCAACTGGGGCTATAGTCGGGCAGTGGAAGGAATACTTTGTGGAGCTCCTCAATCCCACCGACACGCATTCCTATGAGGAACCGGAGCTGGGAGGCCTGGGGACGGACTGTCCAATCTCTGGGGCAGAAGTCTCTGAGGTAGTCCGGGGTGGATGAGATCCGACCTGGGTATCTGAAAGCTATGGATGTTGTAGGACTGTCATGGTTGACACGTCTCTGCAACATTGCGTGGTCATCGGGGGCAGTTCCTGTGGAGTGGCAGACCGGGGTGGTGGTTCCCATTTTTAAGAAGGGGGACCAGAGGGTGTGTTCCAACTATAGGGGGATCACACTCCTCAGCCTCCCTGGAAAGGTCTACTCCAGGGTACTGGAGAGGAGGGTCCGGTCAATAGTTGAACCTCGGATTGAAGAATCCTGGTCGTGGGACTGTGGACCAGCTCTTTACCCTGCTAGGGTGATGGAGGGGTCATGGGAGTTTGCCCAACCAATCCACATGTGTTTTGTGGATTTGGAGAAGGCTTATGACCATGTCCCCAGGGACACTCTGTGGGGGACACTCCAGGAGTATGGGGTGGATGGTCTTTTGTTAAGGGCCATTTAGTCCCTGTACCAGAGGAGTGTGAGTCTGGTCCGCATAGCCAGCAGTAAGTCGGACCTGTTCCCAGTGAGGGTTGGACTCCGCCAGGGCTGCCCTTTGTCACCGGTCCTGTTCATAACCTTTATGGACAGGATTTCTAGGAGCAGCCATGGTGTGGAGGGTGTCGAGTTTGGTGACAGGAGAATCTCGTCTCTGCTTTTTGCGGATGATGTGGTCCTCCTAGCTTCATCGAGCTCTGACCTTCAGCTCTTGCTGGGGAGGTTCGCAGCTGAGTGTGAAGCGGCTGGGATGAGGATCAGCACCTCCAAGTCTGAGGCCATGGTTCTCCGTCGGAAAAGGGTGGCTTGCCAACTCCAGGTCAGAAGAGAGGTCCTGCCTCAAGTGGAGGAGTTCAAGTATCTCGGGGTCTTGTTCACGAGTCAGGGAAGGAGGGAGCGGGAGATCGACAGGCGGATTGGGGCAGCGTCTGCAGTGATGCGGACGCTGAACCGGTCTGTTGTGGTGAAGAAGGAGCTGAGCCAGAAAGCAAGGCTCTCAATTTACCGGTCGATCTACCTCCCAATCCTCACCTATGGTCATGAGCTTTGGGTAATGACCGAAAGAACGAGATCGCGGATACAAGCGGCCGAAATGAGTTTTCTCCACAGGGTGGCCGGGCTCAGCCTTAGGGATAGGGTGAGGAGCTCGGACATTCAGGAGAGACTTGGAGTAGAACCGCTGCTCCTTCATGTAGAGAGGAGCCAGTTGAGGTGGTTCGGGCATCTTGTTAGGATGCCCCCTTGACGCCTCCCCAGGGAGGTGTTTCAGGCATTTCCTGGCGGCAGGAGGCCCCCGGGTCGACCCAGGACACGCTGGAGAAAATATATCTCTGGTTTGGCCCTGGAGCGCCTTGGGATCCTGCTGGAGGAGCTGGTGGAAGTGGCTGGGGAGAGGACCGTCTGGGACTCCCTAATTGGGATGCTGCCCCCGCGACCCGGACCCGGATAAGCGGAAGAAGACGAGACGAGACGAGACATATTTAGTCACAATATATGATGATCACTGAATGAATCACTTGGTTTTTAAATATTTTCTTTCCCTCTTAATTTTGCTACCTATACCTTTAAGAATATTCAGCTGTCCCTTTTGTAAATTCACAACTTTATTTCAGAAATTGTTTCATTTCTTTTCACAGATTTATGAATTAACCCTCAGTAAGCATCTAAGTTTTTTCCTGGTAAATTCAAAACTTTAATCCTGGAAGTTTCACTTTTTGTCTTATTAGAATGTCAGAATATACACGTACATGTGGATGTTAATATCTCTCTGCCTATAAAGTCTGACTGATCAGTAGATTTGATTGGATGCAGGATTTGTGGTGGTCATGGTTGACTTCATTTATTCATTTGTAAAATGATCATTTGTGTTTCTGTATAAAATTCCTAAATGCCTACTATCTTACCCATGGCTTCCACTGTCATTTTCAAACGTTTTCATCATTGGCCGGTCAGTTTCATCACATGTTTTATCACATGGAATTTTCTAGTTATTCACCAATATCACCAGCAGCCTCTAAATAAAGCCCTTCTGGTATCAGGGATCAAATCTGGCAGGACTTCATTAAATACTTCTGACAAAATAACCCAGTAAAGTGAAATTGATGTAAAGGTTTATAAAGAGTTATTACATCATATGGAATAAACCACTTTTGGAGACATTTAGGAGAATGGAACTGTTTTAAGACAACAACAGTCTGAGTTGGGTCTGTTTGGACAGACAACACAAAAAACTGAGCTATGATCCAGTTTGGTTTTGGCTGTGTTCAGATTAGCTCATCAATTCTGTCTGATGGAAAGGTTCCCCCCCCCCCCCAAATTAAATCATCTCAAGACACCATAGAGGTTCAGGTGGTAATTATAACGTTTACATAGAAACTTACGCTGCTCAAGGAAAGTTCCCACAGACACAGTCAGTCACTGTGTAAATCATTAGTACAGAACAGGAATACAGATGTCAGTATATTCTCAGTCATTCAGGACATTGCAAATATTAAGAGTTTTTTTAAGCATTGGAAAAAAAAAATCCAGTTGCCTTTAAAAAACACTCTTAGAATGTAACTTGTTCAGATTTGCTAAAACTGCTGTTTTACTTTCATTCATTCACATTCACACATAATTATTTCCCCCCATTCGGCTACTCTTCCATAACAGCTAAACATCTGAAGTGTTCAACCTGATTAAAAAATAATAATACAGCATTGTTGCATTTTTTTGTATTTCTGATTTGGTTCTATTTTTTGTTTTGTTTGTCTCTGTGTTTGTATCACCACACACTGAGTCTATTAATGAGGCAGATTCTGCCTTGTATAAAAATATTCTGACAAATGTCGTGTCAAATTTAAGGAGAGGGTTGAGACGCCCTGTTCCTGCAGAGGGAGGCACACCAGTGGATCTGATAGAAACAATGCTTTACTCTCAGTCAGAAGGAAACCAGCTGCTGCCCTGGTGGAAAACACTTTGTACCTCTCTCTCTCTCACTGCCTTTGTCCAGTCATTTGTATCTTTGTTCTGCAAATTTCAAGCCTGGACATTCAGTTTTTTTCAGACCGCTGAACAACTTGCTGTACCACAAAAGTTCACGAACCAAACTAGAACTGAATGTCTTGAATTTGTAACCTCTGTGAAGTTTTACATGTTTTTGTGGCTTCCTGTAACTTTTG
This sequence comes from Callopanchax toddi, assembly GCA_006937965.1. Lineage (NCBI taxonomy): Eukaryota > Metazoa > Chordata > Actinopteri > Cyprinodontiformes > Nothobranchiidae > Callopanchax > Callopanchax toddi. Next base: position 901,048 of record SSNR01000187.1, read on the forward strand.
ATAAGAAGCACATCGATGCACCAAAAGGCCACAATATCAAAACCATGATGGGAAAACAAATAGATGCTTTAGAACTTTTTTAAAAAGTGCTGAATCTTTTCTGAGGGTGAGAAGCTGACGAATTAGATACAAACACATGGACACTTTGTCCATCAACTTTGTGACCAATCATGTTCGAAGCTGTGCAGATGCAAGAACACAAACTCATAAAAAGTCAATCTCTCATTTATTCTGGCTAACAATGGGAATCGCAGATAAAAGAAATTGAGAAGCTGCTCATTTGTCCTGCAGGATTCAGACACCTCTGTCTCACAAAGACACCCTTTCCTTTCCTCCTTCTCCCGCAGATAGTGTCCAACATCCTGATTTTCTCCTGCACCAACATCGTTGGAGTGTGCACCCATTACCCTGCTGAGGGATCCCAAAGGCAGGCCTTCCAGGAGACCAGGGAATGCATCCAGGCACGCCTTCACTCCCAGAGGGAGAACCAGCAGCAGGTAGGCTTTGAAGGTGAAGAGAACTGTGGCATGTTGAACATTTAACAGTTTTGTGGATTTTAATATTCTGCAAACAAAACAAAATGAAAATAATTTACACACGACTTATGGATATTGCTGTTTTTTGTGCTGGTCCTAATTCAGTTTTTGATTCTGCTTTTAAAGTGTTTGATGCAAAAATGCTTCTACAGAAACTAAAGTGTAAGAATACCTAAAGACAGCGTTTGTTGTTTGTCTGAATATTTTTTCTTTGCATTTGAAAGCTGTTCATTAAATTTGGATTAGTGTGGTTTCAGGTATTACAACACATGAAGCATTAGAAGCTTACAAGTCCATTCACAATTTAAAGTTCTACCATCAGTTGACAGCATCTATTCAGAAAATGAGTTGGGATTTAGCTCTAAAGAAACTTGTCCCAATCAGTACTTAACCTGTGCACTCATTTCAAAACAGGATCATCTGGAAAAAGATTGATCTGAAGCCATAGATCTAACTTTGTTTAGAGAAATGACTTCCATCATTGTTTGGCTGAAGTAGAATAATATAGAGAATGAGAATTTCATTTCTTAGAGACATTTTCTCTAAAGAGTCTTTCATTTCTTGTGCAGGGTGCAAATAACCCCCACAAACAAAATCAAACCTGGGGACAAATATTATACCTGCACATTAACAGATAATGAGTTTTCACACAGAGAAACAGTTTATCTCCACAACAGTCAAACTGTGTCATCTTGATGATTTTTGAAACCCATGTAATTTCTCTAAACTTGGTTATTAAGATTCATTTTTGTTCATTTTTAGTGTATAGATGGCCATGTCTTTTCTTCTAGCAGTTACCCTCTCTTCGTCTTTACTCCTTTACTTGTACATCCAACTCATTGCACTTCTCTTTCCTGCAGGAGCGTCTCCTGCTCTCAGTACTTCCTCGTCATGTTGCCATGGAAATGAAAGCTGACATAAATGCCAAGCAGGAGGACATGATGTTTCATAAGATCTACATCCAGAAGCATGACAACGTCAGGTAACAGCAGAGGATGTGGGCTGATGAAGGGAAACAGATTGAAGCTGGTTTTAATAAGGCTAATCTGAAAGTCACACTTCTAAAAAACATTTTCTTTTTTATCTGTGTGTTAATTCAAGGAAGTACAGCGCACGCACAAGCAAAATTTCAAAAAACTAAGCTGAAATGGAGAGCCTGAAAAGCTTTTTCAATCCACCCTCACTTTACTCAGGATCAGTCGGGAGCTGCTGATCATCATCTGTGTGACCACCTCTAAAAGCAGGAGTTTGTCAGTTTGTTGCTCTGGAGCATACAGGTGTGTGTTAACATAATACCAAGTAAGAAAAATGGCAGTAATGACTTTAGGGAAGCAACTGTTGTTGCCCATCAATCTGGGAAAGGTTAAAGGTGTGTTCCAGGCAATCCAAGTTCATCATTCTTCAGTGAGAAAAACATGTAACAATTGAAAACATTTAATACAGCTGCCAATCAGTGGACGTCCCAAAGTTTCACCCCTGGCAATCTGTAAAAAAACCCATAGAGCTCTTTCTCAGACTCTACAGGCCTCAGTTAGCAGCTGAAAGGTTAAAGTTCATGACAGGGACAATTGAAAAGCTCATTTGAAAAGGTTGCGGGGGGAAAACCCTTCTGAAAAACATGACAGCACAACTTAAGTTTACAACGTTGCATTTGAATGAACCAGAAGACTTCTAGAACAATGTTAGATCAGAAAAAAGACCAGATCATTTTTATGATGTCCTGAATCAACCTCAGACATTAATTAGCATCATATATGTTAAATTAATACAAATAGAAGCATTTTTATTTAACTTAGTGTGAATTCAATCTATGTTTAGACTAAAAACATATATAACATTATTATAACGGAAAATGCAGTTGAATCCAGGGTAATCCTGAATGTGTATAGCCCACCCACAGAGGAGAAGAGGGACAAGTGCACATGTTGTCATGACAACTCATTCAGTGGTATTTCCCAAGAATATTTCTTGCCCATCTCCTCCCACACTGTCAAGTAGTGCAAACTGAGGGAAATATTTCAAGTTTGTTTTTATGTTAATTTATATCATTTTTAAAATACAGAAAGTAAAGGTCTTGTTTTTTAAATTGGCGGAGTCAGAGTTTTTTAGAGCTTTATTAGCTTTTTAAAAAATGTAACAGCTTTTTTTTTTTCTTTTTTTTTTTTTTTAGAAAATCTTCTGTTTTTATCGTTAAAGGAGTGAATTTTGTGTTACATTTGCATAAAATTTGTGTAGAAAAGCTCAGTTAGATTTGTCTTACATGTCTAAAAAAGTAAAAACAAAATGATCTAACTGATAAAGTTAATTACCAAATCTCCCTCTCCCCACTTCACTAAGAGTGTTTTGGTATTTGTTCTCCTCTAATTGCACACGACTGGTAAACCTTAGAAATGTCCCATCATGCAGCAGCATTTGTAGTGGTTGATTGAGGCCACTGGTTTTCTTTCTTATTTCACTCAGAGTTTAGTTGAAATGTGGTTAGTAGGAAAATCAGGTCTGTTAATTAGTAAATAACGAAAGACAGTTTTTTTGTTATTGTTCCTTTTAGTGATGTGACGTTCATGAACGAGTCAAATCTTTTGAATGGCTCTTCACCGTGAACGAGGAGAACCGAGTCCTTGTAAAGAGTCATTTCTTTTTTTTTTTGTTTTTTGTATTTACTGTGAGGTTTGAAGCCTGGAGGCAATATTCAACAACACAAAGTTGCTGGTTGAAACAGAACAGCACTTATTTAAAACATTAGTGAGCACAGCACGAACCCATCAGCTTTATTGGGGAAGCTAATAGGCGATGCACACGTAGGTCTTGACAAAGAGTGTCCCCAAACATAGTTTCACATTACTTTTTTTTTTCAAAATACTGCAAATACTGTATGTGTGACGGGGAGTTATTGTTTGTGACCTACATTGTTTGAAACCTGGAGCCTTTCCCTCTGATTACTCCAGCCTTTTCAGTTTGAGAAAGCTTCTCAGATGAGAGCAAACCATCTTTTAAAAACAAAGGAAGTCCATTTGCCTTAAAAAAAAAAACCTTTAGGATTTGTCACACTCTGGACGACTATGTTTCTACACTAGCATATTTTCTTAAGTTGGTTGATTTAAAGCAAATTCTACTTTTTATAACTCAAAGTCAATAATCATTAATCAATACATTCTTGAAAGGGTTCTACTTTCATTAAACTTGTTTGCATGACGGGGAGCTGAACTTTTGAAGATTTCCGACAACTTTTATGTGTCTGAACTTAATCAGTTTCCTTAAAAATTAACAAGCCAGTATTGCATAAGAGTATTGATTTGAGTTTGATTCAGTGGTCTTTCTCTAGGTCTAATATTTGACATCTTCTCACTCGGTGCTTTTGATTTGTTTTCCTCTGATGTTGTTGTTGTGGAGTGTTCAAGCCCTTCATTCTTGCAGTGTTTCAAATTTGTCACTATATTTATTGAGTTTTCAGACTTGGTTCAGCTGTAATAATGGTGAAAGCTAATCCTGAAACTCATTTTATAATTTTAGAGATTATAAAACATGAGACTGTGAGGTTTAGCACCACCTAGTGGTGATAGAAAACACTGTGGATCACACAGTTGATTTTAAACACTGACATATAAAACTTTCTGTGTGAGGTCCTGCCTCCCTAAAGTTATGCCTGTGGACATGTAGCCAGAGCTGCTTGAATATAAATAGTGTTCTTTTAGTATTGTTGTTTGTAGCAATCAGTCAGGTGGAGAAAAACCAAAGTCGCCCTTTATCACTTTGATGTCTCCCTTTGAAACCACGTGGATTCATGCAGCGAGTCACGTCCTGCTGCTCTCAAACACAACAGTCCTTTCAGCAAAACGAATATAATTTTTATTGAGTTTTTTGTTGTTGTTGATTAAATGTAGATGCTTTTTATGTGAGTTAAAAAAAGTAAATGTCCAAGAAACGCTTATTGAAACCACTGTGGTTCAAACCACACTAGATGTTAATGACAGAAATATTTATGTTATAAAATAAATATGTTTATTTTTTTAAAGCAAATTGGCCCAAAATGACAGTCACAAAGGATATGTAAGAATCAAGCTAAAGTATTTTGTTACCTGTGAATAACACATGTATGTGTTAAACTAGCTCAAAGCAGGGCTTTAAAAGTATACTTCTGTGTGTTTCTGTGTTAAAATGAATTATTTCTGCAATACTCATTTGAAATAGCTTCATGAATGGTCTTTGTTTGTAGAAATAGTTTTTATGTCCTACAGGACTGATCATGCTGGAACACCAAAGTATATTGTTGTTGTCTCAAAACAGCTCCAGTCTCCAATAATTCATGTTGGTTCATTTAAATGTTATTTCTTTAAAATGCTGCTGCCAGTTTTGTATTTTATACTTTGAAAGGACTTCTGATTCATTCAGGGATCAAGTCCAGATTTAAAATATATAAAGAGTGATGTGAATTTAGTGACTGTGTAAACTAAAGGTTAATAGCTTAATAGATTTTTGCTTAAACTTCTGTGACTTTTCGGAGATTGGAGCAGCTTTATACTTCAGTTTGGATGAGTCCACAGAGACCAGCCATGTTTTAGCTGGTCAGCATCAAATGGATTCCCATTCAAATAGGATTATTGTTTTCTTAAAACAGCTCCAATCTCTAAACTTTTACAGCAGTTTGTGCTATTTCATAAACATTTTAATGTCTTTCATTTCATTATGTTGACAGAAATAATAAGAGATTCCTGTGTGACTGGTGTCCTGCTGCGTTTTGCTGTCTCTGGTCATATAACAAACATTTCATGTAAATCACAGTGCAATGCAAAATGAATATAGTGTAAAGGTTTAAACAATACTTCATAAACTTCATAGATACTTCAGACTGTGGAGCTGTACTCATGTAGCAAAGTGGTTGCATCAAGTGAATAGTTTCCACAACAGAATGAAATGAATATTACAAGTAGATTTCAGTACCAGAATTAGTTAAAAATACCTAGATTTGATCTTAAATCAGGGTTAAAATTCAGTTTTACTGTTGAATTTATAGTTTTTTTAACCTGTACCTTCCCACTTGGTAATCTTGGTACCTTAAGCACTCAATTTATTATGTTTTTTAATGGTACTAAGATGTCAATTATTCCTTTTTCTAACTTGTCAACAAAGTAAAAGCAAATGTTAGAATATGTTGGTCATATCAATGTTGTGACTTTATTTGAGTTATATTTAGTTGGAAATGGATCTTTCAGTTTTGAAAGTTGCAGACCCCCACAATGCACTCTGGTCAGATTAGCTCATCAGTCCTTTACTTCTGAAGCTTTTCTTCTTTAAGACAAAGTTTAAGACTTTGATATTTTGTTAACTTATTAGTTTTATGTTTTTTATTGTGTAGTACTGTATTTTATATAAGGACCTTCAGTTCTGCTTTTATTGTACTTTTCTTATTATATACATGTATGTTGCTGTTCATGTGTATGAGTATGAGTGAATAATGCTGTAAAGCACGTTGTGTTGCTGAAATGTGCTAAATATTGCTTGACTTTTGAAAAAAACATCTACAACAAGTAAATAGTTACTTTTACACAGAAACACTGTTTCAACTGAAACAACCTGAAACCTGCATAAAGGCAGGAGAAAATGGATGTATAGTGCTGGTGTAGGAGTTTTCTGTGACTCGCTGTGTGCTCTGGTTGTGTTTGTGGTCATGAGAATGTGGTGAGTGACGAGCTGCGGTAACCAGGTGTGACTGGACTTGTTGGGAAGCAGTCAGCAGCTTTTTGGTAATTGCGGCTCTGCTGAGAGGCAGAGAAACAACAGGAAGAGGAATGACAGCTCCCACTGCTGCAACTAAGGAACAAGAGGGTAAACAGAGGGAGGCAGAGACGTGGGGGCTGTTTGGGGGTTGAAGTCTGCTGCTGATGTAGAAATGTAATACACATGTACCTGTCCACAGTTTTTAATTCAGAACTCCAAAGCTCTGCAGAACAGAGGTGGCAAATCAGCTAACGAAGCATGGAAGGCATGTAATTACTTTCGTTTGATCCAGCACAAAGGTACAAATCATGCTTGATGGTTGAGGTTATATTTGTACTTTTCAAAAAGAGCAAATCACAAAATAACACACTAAGTGGATGGTTAAAATATATATACATGTACAGGTTGCAGCAAACCTTCAGCTCTGCTGCAGTTAATATAATATGTGTATAGTTTCCTGTGCAAGTGATTTAAGCTACCACGTGCGCACACACACACACACACACACACACACACACACACACACACACACTGGAACAACTGGTTCCCATGGGCATTAGTGGCTCTGAAGGTAAACCAGGTTGTCCACTAATCCCAACCCGTTTGGTTCATGCCCTGCTTCCTCAGGTCCATGTATCAGTGTGTCTTTGGACAAATTACTGAAGCACACAAATGCCCTAGATCGGCTCACTCGTGTGTGCACGTGTATACCACAATGTACTTATTTTAAAAAGGACTTCCCACAAAAAAGAAGCTTGATATTTGATGTGTGGAAAGGATTTGAGGTCAATATTTTTCACTTGATGCAGGCTACTGAAAAAAATCAAAAACTGGTTTTAATTATTCAGGATCAGGGTCTAAAAATCAGAAGAAATCAAATGGTGATTTTTATTTGTAAATTGTGCTTTTTTTTACTGTGTTTATTTTTTACAATAAAGTCCTCAGAAATGAGGCCAAAATTGATGCTGACTAAGAGATTACCGGTATACGGTGGGTGGGGGGTGGGGGGTGGGGGGGGTGGGGGGTAAATTCTGATGGGTTGCTCTTTGGATGTAGAGGATATTATTTGCAAACAGAGCGCTGTGAGTGTTGCCGCTCCTGCTGGTATGTAGGCCAGCAACACTCCAAACCATATTACATAAATTAGTGGGAATGACCTTGGCAATGGTACCAGTTCAGAGAATGAATTATTTAATGCTGTGTTTTCTTATTTAATTAAATCTAATTTTCAAAAACAGATTCTATAGCTCACTACATGCATATTTAGAGATGTGTTGGTTTGGGTCACAGAAAGACAGGAAGAATATGTGAACGGCAACGTTGAATGTGAAAATGTGAAAATTGTTGCTATGGCGATAAACGGTTGCCATGGCAATGAAAGCTGTTGCTATGGAGACGGTTGCCATGGTGACAAAAACGGATGCTATGGCGACGGTTGCTATGGCGACGGTTGCTGTGGCGACGAAAGCGGTCGCCATGGCGAAGGTTGATATGGCAACAAAAACTTGCCATAGTGACAAAAACGTTACCATGGCAATGGTTGCCACGGTGACAGAAACGGTTGATATGGGGGCTGTTGCCAGGGCAACGGTTGCCATGGTGACTGTTGCCATGGTAACAAAAACGGTTGCTATAGCGACGGTCACAAAATGGTTGCTATGGCGACGGTTGCCACGGTGATGAAAACTGTTGCTATGGTGAAGGTTGCCAGGGCAACGGTTGCCATGGTGACAGTTGCCATGGTAACAAACACGGTTGCCATGGCGCCGGTTGCCTTGGCGCCGGTTGCCATGGCGCCGGTTGCCTTGGCGCCGGTTGCCTTGGCGCCGGTTGCCATGGCAACAAAAACTTTACAGTGGCAACCGTTTCCATGGTGATGGACACTGTTGCTATGGCGACAGTTGCTATGGCGACAGTTGCTATGGCAACCGCTGCCAAGGTGAAACTTGTTGCTATGGCGACTGTTGCCTTGGCAACAATTTTGTAACCGTCGCCATAGCAACCGTTTTTGTTACCATGGTAACTGTCACCATGGCAACTGTTGCCCTGGCAACAGTCACCATAGCAACAGTTTCCGTCACCATGGAGACCGTTGCCCTGGCAACAGCCACCATAGCAACAGTTTCCGTCACCGTGGCAACCGTTGCCATGGTAACGTTGTTGTCGCCACAGCAACCGTTTTTTCCGCCACCGTCGCCATAGCAACCGCAGCCATAGCAAAAGTCGCCATAGCATCCGTTTTTGTCGCCATGGCAACAGTCACCATAGCAACAATTTTCGCCATGGCAACGGTTGCCATAGCAACCTTCACCATGGCGACAAACGGTTGCCATGGCAATGAGAGCTGTTGCTATGGTGACGGTTGCCATGGCGATGGTTGCTATTGCGATGGTTGCTATGGTGACGAAAGCGGTCGCCATGGCGAAGGTTGCTATGGCAACCGTTGCCATGGCGAAAATTGTTGCAATGGTGACTGTTGCCATGGTGACAAACGGTTGCCATGGCAATGAAAGCTGTGGCTATGGCGACGGTTGCCATGGCGACGGTTGCTGTGGCGACGAAAGCAGTCGCCATGTCGAAGGTTGCTATGGCAACAAAAACTGTTGCCATAGTGACAAAACGTTACCATGGCAACAGTTGCCACGGTGACGGAAACTGTTGCTATGGTGACTGTTGCTAGGGCAACGGTTGCCATGGTGATAGTTGCCATGGCAACAAAACGGTTGCCATGGCGACAAAAACGTTACCATGGCAACCATGGAAACAGTTGCCACTGTGATGGGCACTGTTTCTATGGCGACAGTTGCCATGGTGACAAAAACTTTTGCTATGGCGACAGTTGCTATGGCGACGGTTGCTATGTTTCCATAGTGACAAAAACAGTTGCTATGGTGACTGCTGCTATGGTGACAAAAGCTGTTGCCATGGCGACAAAAGCTGTTCTCATGGCGATAAAAATGGTTGCCATGGCGATGAAAATGGTTGCCATGGTGGCGGTTGCCATGGTGGCGGTTGCCATGGTGGCGGTTGCCATGGTGACGGTTGCTATGGCGACTGTTGCTATGGCGACAAAAGCTGTTCCCATGGCAACAAAAGCTGTTCCCATGGCGATAAAAATGGTTGCCATGGCGATGCCAACGGTTGCCATGGTGGCAAAAACCTTCGCTATGGCGACCATTGCTATGGCGAAAAAACTGTTGCCATGACGACTGTTGACTATGGCAACTATGTTGCTATGACGACAGTTGATATGGCAATGAAAACGATTGCCATGGCGATGAAAACAGTTGCTATGGCGCTGGTAGCCATGGTGACGGTTGCCATGGTGACAAAAACGGTTGCCATGGCGACGAAGGCGGTTGCTATGCCGATGATTGCCATGGCATGTTAATGCTAACATCAGCATTGGCATATAACCATGCTAACATGCTATACTATAGCAAGCATGTTAGCACACTAATGCTATTTGACCTCAACATTAAGATATCAGCTCCATTCATTTTAATATAGGTTTTGGTTTGGGTGTTATCCTGTTTAATGATTCTGATCCTGGTTCTCATATGGTTCTGGTTCTCATCTGGTTCTGGGACCTGTCAGTTTACTGTGTGATTCTAGTCCTGGTCCTGTTTCTGTGTCTTGTTCCAGTTCTTGCTCTGGTACCTGTGTGTACATGCAGCTAAAACAGCAAAGTAACCTGTATGTCACCATTTTTTTCCACTGCAGCAAATATCAGCCAATCAGAATCAAATGTAAGCTGACACACTGCACCAAATTTCAGACCCTCCAGGAAGTTATGATATTGCAATCGCAACTATTAACGGAAATTCAGCCATTTGCCAATGGTTGCAATTTTCACCAATCATCGCAACTTTTCCGCAAATTTGACCAATCATCTTTGTTTTTGTCAGATTTCGTTATCTTCTTTGACCAATCAGAGCCACTCTGATAAGTTTTGACCAATCCCGTTGCCTCCAGCTGTGTTTGCTTCCGGTTTTTGAGCTCAGCCGCTAAACTCCAGTCGGTTTCCATCAGATATTACGGCTAAAATACGAGCAAATCAATTTCCTAAAGTATTACACCAGACTGGTGGAAAGCTGTTCTGAACCAAACACAATGTTGTGGTGGATTATACATGAAAATCGTTGCTTGACAAGAACTTTTTGACCGCAAAACATGCAGGAGATTAGCTGAAAAGAGAGGAGCAGAGACGGGGTCTGGGGTCTGATACAAAGTGATAAAAGAGACGAGGTGAGTTCTGTTTAATGTCCGTATTTGGACAATGTGAGAAACTATATTTAAAAAGAACTGATCTGTGTCCTAAACTGTGTGCTGAGTCGGCGGATTTGCTGTTCTATGAAAAATATTTTAAAGGTGTGGTTTTCTGGGTTATTTTATAGTTTTGCATTGTTCTCTAGTGTAATTCAATGCTATCTGTGTAATTTTTATAAAGAAAGAAGCTTTGATGCGTATAATATAAGCTTTAGAAGTTTCCCATCTGACACCAGAATTTGAAACAGCAGGATTCTCATTAGTATTCATGATATGCACATCACTCACTTCTGATTGGATGACCGAAATGTCAATACTCCGCCCCCCGAAATGTCCCGAGATACTTTGGAAAGTGAAAGAGTGAAAAAGTTAAAACCCAGGTAACAAACAGTAGCTACTAGTCTTTACTAAAGATTAGCTTTGAGGGAACCTGTTTCCTGCTAAAACTCATTTCCTCAGCATTCCTCCTGTTTTTCTCCTCTTGCTGTGTGTGTCAGCCGTGCTCCCCTCGCTAGCAGCTGGGCGGACCGAAAGGCGTTACCATCTCAGCTAATACACATTGTGACGCCAAACCGGGCACAAATGCAGATGGCAATTTTAAGTTTCATTTCTTAGAGATTCTGTTTTTTTTTAATAACCAAGGAACAGAGAGTTTTCATGTTTGGCCTACATGACAGGCTCAGTGGGACCTATTAGAAACTATGAAAACCTGAAAAAAATGGATTCTGACAAAACCACCCCTTTAAATAAATCGGACCGTCAACGTTAACATGAATTCCTTTGAACGTTGTTTATTCTTTAAACATGCTATTAACCACGTGACGTTTGTATTCAGTGTACACGAGGAACCTTTGAGGTGAATGTCTGAAAGTGAAAGTAAAAGCCGCTCACGCTGTAACCTTTGAGTGACGCTGAGACAGGCTGTCAGCTGTTTTGTCTTGGAGATTACGGCATCTTGTCATCTTTATTTTATGATTAAACAGCACATACAGTGTGTGTGTGTAAAGAGGTTAACTGTGTGTGCATATAAACTAAATAAAACCTTAAACAAAATAAAAAAATTATTGAAAAAAAAATCGCAACTTTGACCGCAGCGTTTAGAAAAATGTGCCACGAAATCTGTCATTTTAGATCGCAACAATCACAAAAAATCCCCGCAACTTCCTGGAGGGACTGAAATTTTATACATTCAGAATCCTTGCTGCACTTCGCTTGCTGACAAATCTCACACCTGTTCTTAATGACACCTAAATGCCAGATTAAAATAGAAAATCACTCTTCTCAAACAACCTGTTCCCATTCGAAAAGTATAAGACCGATTTGAATTTTTTTAACACCGTTAGAAGCAGGAGGCTTTAGTGGTCACTAGTCCCAAATTTCATGCGTGTCCTATGTTATTTGTCCGAATGACGATTTGATTTCACAAGACATCAAAGTGTTGAAAGACAGAGATCCAGATGAAATAACATGGAAAAGAGACATTTTTTCAAGGCTACTCTGCGCCTTCACAAGCAGCTTGTGAGCAAACCGTAGGTCACAGAGACATGAGAATCACTTCGTCGGAAAGCAGACAAAAATCTTCAATCGTAGAGGTCAAATTTATGACTGTAGTCCAAACGGTGTAGGAAATATTCGATGTTGTTCATGATGAAAACGTTTAAACCCAGAGTGAAGCAGTCTGAGAAAAGTCTTTCTGTCACAAACAATGTCGTGTATCTCCCAAACCGTTTGGAGTACAGCCATGATTTTTATCTCATTTTGCAGCTTTTTTTGCCAGCTTCATTTAATCCTACAATCATTTTTCTCTAGGTCCTACGGTTTTCTCAGAAATGGCCCTCAAAGGTCCAGAACCTCCCCTTCAAATCCTGTCATTTTGCATGTAAATGGGGAGGATTTTTTTCTGTCAAGACTCTGATTTCTTCATCAAACTTCTCTCGCCAGTTTAGGAAATTAGTAAAAGCTATCAACACAATTCTTCCATATGTTAGAGTCCAAAGTCTTGTGACCCGTTTAAACTTTGAATGGAGTCTCTAGGTGATTGTGTGTCCAAACAGTAGTCTTGGGAAGAGGGGTGGGTTTTGGCTTTTTTCACCGATCCCAATGGGATTTTCAATACGTTTTTTGGCGTGGTTTTTTGCGAATTACGTCACCATGGTAACTCCAAATTCTTATAAAAGTAAAAGCACACATCTCCCGACCGAGCTGGTCGTTTTGATGTATCATGTGTCTGGCTGCAACCCTCTGTGCGGGCCACATTAATGTTGACGGAAATGGAATAAACCTAACTAACTACTATGACATCGCTTTAGAGGTGCATAATAATAGGTGCGCATTGCTTCACATAGCACGCCCTAATAACAAAGTCTGATTTAAATTCATTTGAGATGTTGTAGCATGACCTTAAATAGACCACTATTGCTGGGAAACACTCCAAAGTGACTGAATTATAACAATTCTGCAAAGAAGAGTTGTTAACGTTTTTTACAACACTGTAAATATACATGCATTTGATTGTTGGTGAGCCTAGGAGGCGTCACACTCAGGTGAGCAGCTGTTAAAGGTGCCCCAACAAATGCTAGCATTGAGAAAAAACACACAATTCAGGTCATGCCTCTGAGTTTGACTTAAGTTCATCATGTTTTATTCTGGGAGGACATTTTAACAAAAAAAAAAAAACAAAAAAAAAGGCCTTCATAAGAAAAAGCTGAGTTGTGCTCAAGATGTGACTTATTGTGGTGTGGGGTTATCGTGTTCCAGGGAAGAGCCTTTTGGGACTAGCCTTTGTTGTGGGTTTAATCTGTGAGTTCACTTGAGGCCATGCTGAGTGTCTGTGCTCAGCTAAGACTGTCAGCCAAGTGTCTTTGTCGTCAACACTGAGAGAAATGATTCATCCTGCTGAGATCATCAGCCCCACTGTTGGATCAGTGCGAGGCTTGTAATGAAAGAAAACCAATCACACTAGATCACTAATTCACTAGACACACTAAATGTATTAAACACACGCGCGCACACACACGCGCGCACGCACACACACACATACTAATGGTACTTAGCTGCTACAGCTAGCCTCAGAATTCTATTAATGGGAATTTGATGGGGGTGTAAGTTTTTGTAGAATAGCATCTGGATGACCCTTTATGAATCTTTAGACATCAGAGTTGTTTAAGAGGTCATGCATTTACAAATGCATGACCTCTCATTACCAATAAAAATCCTCTATGAATACCTCCAACAAACCTTTTGAAATTAAAGGTGACATTTTGTAAAAATCACACCTTTTATTTGAGTGAGTTTCTACCAAACATTTCATTTTCTGAAGTCGTAGATCATTTACTTTAGTTAGAACTGAGTGTCTTTGGTCACAATACAAACCAGAATGCTGCCAAGGAGCAATAACATATTGCTGTTTGCAGCTTTTATTTGTATTTACTCTTTATTTATGTTACAGTCAGATCAAATGTTCTTTTTCAGTTATTAAACACAGAATATAGTCACACTGTACCATAGCCAATTGAACATGTTTGAACAAACCTATTAAAGCTGACTGAAGTTCATATCAAGCCTGATCAATAATGTTTGATGTCTAATCTCCATCCATCATTAACACTTGCTTATCTGCATCAGAGCTTTAGGTGCTGCACACACAGGGCAGTCGTTCACACATGGAGGCAGGCACATGTTCACACTCACATTCACTGCTAGGAGCAACATAGAGCTGTATGTGATTATTGGACTGTGTGGATGGAACTCAGACTCAGAAGTCCTGAAGATGTTTCAGCAACATGCTGTTATCCAGAGAATCTACTTCTTCAATACTCTAAACATTTGTAAACAATAACATTACAAATATGATTCTTTAGAACTTGAAGAGCAAATCTGTCAAAATATTCAACTGCAATGTAGTTTAAAGTTAATTGCTGGCCTATGAAGTGAATGTAGCTGCTCCAGTGAGAGGTACAGAGTCTAGAATCTTGGCACTGACAGAAGAAAAATGAAAACATTCAGAATAGATAAAACTGAGTTTGATTTCTCTTGTTTTATTGCTTTGTTTTGTTTTTTTGCAGCATCCTGTTTGCAGACATCGAGGGTTTCACCAGTCTGGCATCACAGTGCACAGCTCAGGAGTTGGTGATGACCCTCAATGAACTTTTTGCTCGCTTTGACAAGTTGGCTGCGGTAAGCATGCAATCACTTATATACATACATAATATTAAAACCTTGTGCTTTCAGCATCACATTTTCAACATGTTGTAAGATTAAACCTCCAGTAAATTACACATCTTTTCATTTCAGAATAAATCATAATTTAATCATTGAAAATTTAAGTAAGTAAGTAAGTAAAGTTTATTTCTATAGCACCTTTCACAGAAAAAATCACAAAGTGCTTCACAGAAAACAGAATCAAACATGATAAAACAAATAAAATTAATAAAACAAACAAAGTATCATTACAAATCAAAATCATTAAACAACAACAAGAGAACATAAAAGAGTTATTTAAAAGCAGTTTTGAATAATTGGGTCTTCAACTGCTTTTTAAAGGAGTCCAGACTGTCTATACAGCGTAAAACTAAAGGAAGGTCATTCCAAAGTCGAGGTGCAACAGACTGGAAGGAGCGATCACCTCGACTTTTAAATCTGGTCCTTGGAACTGTTAGGAGATTCTGGTCTGTGGACCTGAGAGCTCGGGTTGGAGTGTATGGCTTTATCAGTTCAGTAACATAAAGAGGAGCTTGACCATGTAGGGCCCTGAAAGTTAGAGTCAGGATTTTAAAATGAACTCTACATTTAACAGGTAACCAGTGCAGAGACCTCAGAATAGGAGTGATGTGATCTTTCCTGTTTGCTCCAGTAAGGAGCCTCGCTGCAGAGTTCTGGACCAGCTGAAGGCCATAAAGGGCTTTTTGGTTCAAACATGTGAAAAGTGTGTTACAGTCATCTAGACGGGAGGAGATAAAAGCATGAAGAACCATTTCCAGTTCAGGTTTTGACACCAACTCTCTCAGTTTGGAAATATTTCTCAGATGATAAAAACAGTTTCTGACCAGCTGTTTTGAGTGACCTTCAAGAGACATTGATTGGTCGAAAATAACACCCAGATTCCTCAGGTTTGACTTTACAGCAGAACTTAAATGTCCAATCTGTTGACTGATCAGAGGGACCATCCTATCAGGGGCAACAATCAGACATTCAGTCTTTTCAGGGTTTAACTGAAGGAAGTTCTTTTCTAACCAGTTAGTAATAGCTGACAGACACTCCAGTAGTTCAGACAGTTTGTAGAACTCTGAGTCCTTGAAGGAGCAGTACAGCTGAATGTCATCTGCATAAAGGTGGTAGGAGACATTGTGACATCTACTAATGATCTGTCCAAGAGGATGGAGATATAGTAAAAACAGGAGTGGACCCAGAACAGAGCCTTGGGGTACCCCACAGAACAGATCTGTAGTATCTGACATGATGTTGTTTATATGGACACTGAAACTTCTGTTTGAGAGGTACGATCTGAACCAGTCTAAAACTGTTCCAGAGATCCCCACCAAATCAATTGCTACAAAGGTAACGCTACTGAAACATGACTCAGCAAAGCTGTTATAACATCCACTGCAGGTGGACTTCTTTGTGACATAATTTTGAGGTCAGACAGCCTGAATTCATTTTTCTGTTTTGAAAAAAAAAAAACTGCTGGACTGATCACAGATGGAGAGAAGGCTGTGAGAACAAAATGGTCACAGTCCAAAGGATAAAATCAATAATTAATATAAAAATAATACAGATTAACTTAATGCATAAAAAACCCACATGAAACAAGAAAACAAAAATGACTACATTTCTGTCAGTTTTAAATATATTAAGCTAGGATTACATACTAAGATTTCACTTCTGCAAGATCAAACCAGATATTAGAGAGCTGGCTACAGTCTGTACAGATACACAGAGCTCCAGCATCAAAATACAAGACAATAGAGTAGGCAAAAATATTTATGTATACAGTACACACACTTTTGTGTTTTAAATGGATGTCAGAGTTAGAATTAGCAGCAGTTTAAGGTGACAGTGCTGGACAGTCTGTTCCATTGACACCATTCTAGATTGTCCATGTAGCAGCATTTATCATTTATCACTATCACAAGATAATGATAAATGAGGTGCACTGGTGCTAAATGTTTGTAGTATAGATGTGTGTGTGAAGGCGGTGCGGGCAGAGAACCTGTTACGGTCCGGACCAGCCCAAAATCACCACCGGCCCAGTGGGCATTGCCCGGCATGCCAAATGGCCAGTCCATGCCTGCCTGTGCGGCATTGTGTGACTGTTCAGAATACACTTTCCTCTAGAAAAGGCATTTTCACACATAGCTGTGGAGACCCCAAATGTCAAAGCAAGTTTTAATGCAGAACGGACCACAGGCTGTTGTCAGAACACCGGTTAGGTAGAGAGAAGCTGCCAACTCAGTTTTTCAGCACCATGGACAGCACACCTGCATCCGAAACACCGACGAGTAATGAGGAACTTCAACTCTTCATCTCTGTTTTTGTTAAATCCCGTAATGGTTTCACCTTTTCACAGGCCATAAATGTACAACAACATACAGGATGCTAGCTGCTAAAGTTTCAACTTTAACGAGCATTTAAAACGTAGTTGTCTTGTAACAACCAACCATTGGCTGTTCAGTTTGAAATGTGTGCATTTGTTAATTAAAATGTTTCTATTTTTCATTTTGTATGGCAAAAACATTTATTTATTTATTTTAAATGGCAAAAACATTTAATAAAAATGTTAGAAATAGTTGAAAATATTTATAATGTTAAAAGTATTTAAAAAATCTTGAGGTTGAGGTTGAGGCCTAGGGGGGTGATGCACCCTCGTGGTGCCGGGCTTGAGTTCCACCACAGTCATGTCATCAGCAAACTTGATCAGGTGGATCAAGCTGTGCATGGTGGTAAAATCATGGGTTAGCAGCATGAATAGTAATGGACTGAGGACACTGCTTTGAGGAACTCCTGTGCCCAATCAGATTGTCCTGGAGATGATGTCACTGATACGGATGAATTGAGGCCTTTCTGAATATGTCAGTTCGAGGATCTATAGAAAATATCACGAGGAATACAGTTTGGTAGGCAGAAAACATTATTTAATGACAACAAGATATTTCCCAAAGAGATATCATTTAAATATGTTTTGAGTTTAAATAATTCATACACAAGCTTTAAGTGACATTCCAAAAGAAAACAAACAGCCAACATTAAAAGAAAAACATTAAAAGACCCTTAGAAATCCTGGAGAATATAAAGGAATGAGGGGTGACTAGAGTGTCTGATATTTAGATTTAACATTGTGTGGTTTATCTTTAAACACAAAAATCTTGGAAATAAATTATTGCTTTTCCTGCAGCTTTATTCACAAGCTAAAATCAGAAAAGATGGAATGATATAAAAAGTAATATTTAGTTAAAAAAAACATTAACAGAGCATATCAAGAAATCATTTTTAGGTTAAGTTTTTGGTTTAAGTTTACAAATAAAAATAAAATACTGGACATTTTTCATCACTTGATTTCAGTCTGTAACATCCTGTAATTAATAGACAGTTTTAAAATCATAAATGCAGTTTCCTGAAAAAGCTAAATCATGAATATTGATTTTGTTTTTCTACACAGAATCATTGTTTGTTTAGAAAATACTTTCATTTGTTTATGAAAGGTTCAGTGATGATGTTCTAATCAATATTAATGATCCAAACGAGCATAATGGTGTTATAAACCTGAGATGTTGTGACTGGCACTTTCATCTCCATGCCAAATGTACCTTCTGTCTGTGTGTATACTTGCACGCACACACACACACCACACACACACACACACACACACACACCACACACACACACACACACACACACACACCACACACACACGCACGCACGCACACAGCTCTGGGCTCCTCCTCACACAGTGGATCTTTTTGTTGTATGATCCATGTGCTGGAGAGAAACTCAGGTGGCCATCATGAGACACAGTATTCCCTTGGTCCCGGAGGATCACACACACACACACGCGCACGCACACACACACACACACACACACACACACACGCATGTGCGTGCACACACACGCACAAATAAAACTAAGAGTAATGTTTAGATTCTATGCTGAAGCTTAGTTTTTACACAGTTTTGTTAAAAAGTATTTACTCATTCCAGATTTCTTCAGTTCTTGCCTTTTTGTCACTTCAGTGTTTCAGTGCAGCAATATAATGAAATAAAGATAACCCAAGTAAATACAAAATGTAGTTTTCAAATGATGATCTAATTTTTAAAAAAGTAAAGAGCTTTTCAAACCAACCTCTTGTTGTGTGAAAATGTAATTGCACCTCATTTTAAATCTTGAATTAACTGTTATTAAGCACATTACTAGTAAATCTGAGTTCAGTTCCACCAGCCACATCCAGGTATATGTAGAATTAGGAAATCACTTCAATAGAACCGGTCTGACAACATGAAGTAGGCTAAAAGGTCTCAAAAAGCAACACATTATGTCCTGATCCAGTGATTTTCATAGTCAAACCCAGAACAACATCTGAAGAACTGCAGGCTTCACTTGGTTAAACTTAAGTCAAAAATCTATGCTGACCAAAAAGGTCACAAATAATTCTCTCACAAAACTTCCCAAAAACATTCTGACGATTCCCAAGACGTCTGCAAAAACATTCTGTGGACTGATGAGACAAAAGTAGGACTTTGGAAGGTGTGCATCCTGTTACATCTGGACTAAACTAACTGCATTTTATAAAAACATCATCATCCCAACAGTCAGACATGGTGGTGGTAGTCTGATGGTCTGGGGCTGTTTTGCTGCTTTAGGACTTGGATGTCTTGCTGTAATTGATGGAACCATGAATTCCGCCGTCTACCAGAAAATCCTGAAGGAGATCCATTAAAAAAAAAAACTTTTTAAAGGCATATCTGGAAACAGGTCCTGGCTCTGAACTGGGATTTTGAAAATACTATCAAAGAAATAAATCAATACTTACAAATATTTGAATAAATAGGCAAAAATCATCAAATAAATTCCTTCCAGTTGTATTGATTGGATTTTGCATCATTTGCAGATTTCTCAGTTGGCTTTTGTGCCACAAAATTAACAAGGAACAATAAAAAATTCTTCCTTACATTCCAAGTTCCTGGGATAGTTTTGTGCTCTCATCTTATGTTCATGTGTCTCTGTTTCATGTGGCAGGAGAACCACTGTCTGCGGATCAAGATCCTGGGAGACTGCTACTACTGTGTGTCTGGGCTTCCAGAGGCGAGGGCTGATCACGCTCACTGCTGCGTGGAGATGGGCCTGGACATGATAGAAGCCATCTCGTAAGTTCACTAAAAGAACAGCTAAAAATCTTCTTTTCTGTTTTGCTTTTAGGTGTTATAAAAAGTTGAATACCCATTGCTTGGATTAACTGAATCCAAAAACAGTAACACGTCTGAATAGTGAGACAAAAAAGTGTAATCTAAATCCACCATAACAAGGCCAAAACACTAGGATCAAACTGGCAACAAGGCTGGAATGAAAAGCAACCAGACTAACAAACTGGCAACAGAAAGAGAAACAGAGCAGGGTTAAAGACACACACAGCTGGGAGCAATCAGGGTAAACAGGAAGTGGAACAGAAAGGGGAGAAAATACAAAATAAAACAGGAAGTGCAAGAGGAGCCCAATCTCATGGAGATGGGTTAGATGAGAGTTTCACAAAGAAGAATGAACTCTCAAATTAATTTCAGTTAGATTTTTGTGCTAAAGCACATTAAAGCATTGCCTTTTAGTTTAGATCACCACAACAGACCTAAATAACGCAATCATTATGGCAGTAGAGGCTCACGTCATGAAGGCACCAACAGAGCCACAGCATTTGAACAAAGCTGAGATCCCAAACCAGACATCCTCCTCTCCACAGCCATGTCTTAAGTTCCTGTCCATGAGCTCTGATTGATTGGTTTTGTGCCAAGTCTGACCCAACAAAACTGAGTATTATAAGTGTGTCAGAACACGCTTAAATGATATATTGCTCATTTTGAGGATGTTACTAAATCAGTCAGAGTGTGTTTTTGTTTTCATAACTGCGGAAAAGACTGTCAAGGATGTCCTGTTTAAGCACATTTTCATCCAAATTACAATGAAAGTTTTTGTCTCATTAGTTAAGTTTAGTGCTTGTGAATGAAGCCGTTCTGAGAGAGTACTAGTGAAGGTAGGCTGTTTCTCTTTGGGTTGTTTTTACAGGCTGGTACGAGAGGTGACTGGGGTGAATGTGAACATGCGAGTTGGGATCCACAGCGGCAGGGTGCACTGTGGCGTGCTGGGACTCAGGAAGTGGCAATTTGACGTCTGGTCCAATGATGTCACATTAGCAAATCAGATGGAAGCTGGAGGCAAAGCTGGGTGGGTTTACCTCATTTATGTTTAACAACAAATCATTTTAAAAAGAACCAATGTGGGACTATATACCCTACCAGAATAAAGAAAATGTGTAAATGCTTTCATTTCAGGCGTATCCATATCACCAAGGCTACTCTGAATTACTTAAATGGGGACTATGATGTGGAAGCAGGAGCAGGAGGAGAGAGAAATGCCTACTTGAAGAGGAACAACATAGAAACCTATCTGATCGTAGGCTGCAGTCAGAAAAGGGTACTGTTCTCATTACTCTCAAAGTGCACATTTTAAAAGAACCTGAAACAAATCATTTTTACTTTATATGAAGCTGCCTCAATTGGCAAAAAGGACTATAGCTGTAAAGTCCTTCTTATACTGAGTACAGCTAATTTATTTGCTCACATTGCAAATGAAGCAGCAGCAACATTACTACCATGCTCATCTGGGGGAGAAATACCCAGCTTTTGAGCTGATTCTGTATATTTTTCAGCCCCTAAAACAATTCCCTGCTGCTGCTGGGAATAAATTTGAGACTGACGCATAACCACGAGCAGCTGGAGACACAAAATCACAAGGAAAGAAGCACATTTTCTGCCGTAATCACACTGAATTGGCACAGATGACACTTATGTGACAATTACATTTTTTCTTTTATTTTGCCAAATTTGATCAAGTAAAGAAGAATATGTGAATACATACATATTAATAGTTTGAACATCCATTAAAATCAAACTAAACTAAATGAGTAAATAACTTGAGCAGGTAAAACAAAGAACAAATATGTTGAACAAACACACATCTACAAAGTTACACAAGTGATCAAATTTCAAGTATATTGCATTTGTTTTATCATCTTTTTATAACAAGAAAATATCTAAAATAGACTGAAGTACTTTTTGTCAAAGGAGCAGAAACAAACAACGAATTTCAACAATTCTGTTACCTGCTGTGCTAATTCATTCACAAAGTGTCTTGTTGATTTGGAAATGTAATTCAAATCTTCTAAACATGTTCAAATCCCTGCGACATGAGTGAGAAGGCCCTGAGACTCAAGGAATTTGAGAATCTTCATGAATGTTTAGAGAAAATTAGAAAATCCCTTGTGAAAGCCTTCCACAATCCCCAGTTAGACTCTAGCTTCAGCTGTGGTCACCATCATACATCCATGTTGGTCAGATCATTAAAATCATTATCTATAACTCAGCGACTTGATAAGAGTTTGAACTCTAATATATTATGTGCATATTTTGTTTCAAGAAACATTTTGTAACACATCTCTCTGCAGATTCATTTAACAAGTGTTCTCTTTGTATACAACTTCCAAACATCAAAGTACACACCAACCAGAGTCATTCTTCTCTAGTAGAGGAGCCTTAAAGAAGCAAACGTCAATATTACAGCAGCTGGATCCTTAATGCAAAGATTTACCCTCACATAGGTGCAGAGGTGCTGCATGAATGTTTAAAATCTTTATTAGCAGGCCAACTAAATACAATGAAAGCTGCATTTGAGCAAAATCTGAGCTCTTTAACTTTGTTGCATGTTTCTACAAAGCCACATTTCATCCAGGGTCATGGTGTGTATTTCTTGAAAAACATCCATTTCTAAAAATCTAACTTCCTATAATAGGTGTATTCTGTGTTATAATTATAGTTTCATTCTTAAAGAGACATTTTGTTTCTTTTTGAGTTGTTTCTGTCCCCCCAGCAGTATCACAAGCCTTGACTATCATGTGGAGTGAAGCTCTCCTCTCATTTTGCTGCCTGTGGTGTGAGACCGAGGGAACATTTTGAAAACTGGCTGAAAACTGTTTTTTTTTTTATTTCAGATCCTATAAACGCATCCTGGCCATTTAAAAAGCACCAGTAAATCTAGGAGCAACACTTATATTGACAGCACTCTGCTATCTTGACTGCATCACTGTTTACTAAATAATTTAGACTAAATTATTATAGAAATGAACAAAATGTGTTTTCAAGAGGAAAAAAAAAGTCAGAATAAAGCTGTGAGTTATGATTAAAAACATCTTACTCTGTGTTTTTCATTTAGTAATTTCTGCATCTGTGTCTTTCCCAGAAAGAAGAAAAGGCAATGATTGCCAAAATGAGCCGACAGAGAACCAATTCTGTCACTCACAACAGCGGCCACTGGACCGACCGTCCCTTCTACAACCAGATCTCCAAGGAGATGAAGAGGATGGTGAGGAAAATGTAAAAAGAGGCTGTTGATAGACGAAAGGCCCATTGTTGTGTAGCAGCATTAACTTAAGAGCGTTACTGAAGCACCACAGCCAGGTGACTGTCCTGCCAGTGCTCGCTGACTAACACAACATTTCCATCCACTGCTGCTCGCTGAATATTTCCCTCTTTTTCAGATCATCCTCTGTAAACACTAGAGAGGGTTGTGAGGGAACAGTTTCTGAAATAGTCAGCATTATTCCTGCCTTGTGATTGGTTAATTAACAAGCAATTGAACCTAAACATTAGCTGTAGCCAGTGGGGAATCTTAACCAGCTTGTATTTTTGTTTTTTCCTTTTTCCAGCTTGATTTGCTATTGGGATAAAAAATATTAGGAATGAGGAATTTTGCTCATTCATCCAATAGACGATTAGTCTGAGAAAGACCATATGTTTTGCTCCTGTTTGAGGGATTAAGTCTGGGATGGATGCTGACAGACAGTTGATATTAAATGGATTCATCCCTGTAATTAGCAGAAGGCACATGTTTACAGCACTAACAGTTGTGGTGTAGGGATGAGGATACATTGATCAGAGCTGCAGGACTTCCACATAAATTATTTTCCTTTATTGTTAGTTTGCGCTATGACATGCAAGGTTCTATGGGTGTGATCAGATGTGACTGAAAAGAGAAAGAAGGGAACAGTGCCACCTACTGGATGTTTAGCATTAAAACCAGGCGCCAAGCAGACTTTTAATGTATCCTTTTGATGTTGACAGTTAATGTAATGTTGCATATTAACAGGCTAATCTCCTCTTGTCCTTTATGGTGACATTCAGTCACATCACAGTGACTGCTTTAATGAATGTTCTTAATACCAGATGAGTTTTGCACATTGACTCACACCTGAGTTATTTTAAAAGTCTGCACAGGTTACTACCTCATGTTTTCATTCTGTTTCCCTCCCTGTTTTCATGCTGTTCATAAGAAACCAGCAGCTTCAGAAGACAAAACATGTCATTAAAACAAAACTACTAAAAGTTATTAGTCAAAGATGCACAGAAAGAATCCTTAAGTTCAGTGCATATTTTAGTAGGGACCCAAATGAGTTCTACCAAATGATTGAACTGAACAGTAAATTTATTCCAATTCCTTAAAGATGCTTTGTTACAGCAGAAGTTCATATTATAAGAAAAGATTAATAAAAAGGAAATACCTGCGAAGGGTTTCTCTAATTAGAAAACAGAGTGGTGGAAGTTTGTTTGCCTTTCTCTTTTATTTCAAGTGATTTTTTCCCTCCAGTAAATAAGTGCTTGAAAGTACTGCAGAAAACACACATATGTATATACATATATGTTTACTTGTTTTGTTCTGCTAATTTAATTATTTTATTACTTTGAGGTGTCAAAAACACAACTAATCCATTCATGAATTGGTTTGGTGATAATTTCTTTCATATAGCAACACGTGCATTCTGTTTCCACCCCGCTCACTTCCTAACACCCACAGGAAAGCTTCCTTTTCACACCAGCAGCCTTTCATTTCCTTTGCTTCAGACTAATCATTATGCCATCAGGTCCCCAAATCACTGTTATTTCTGAAATAATAATACCAGCATTGCAGTTTATTGTTGTTATTATGTTGAATGTGCTGCACGTGATCAAGCTCTTTAACACAGTTTGCAAAAATAACAAAACATTTTTGGAGAATTACAACAATTTGTAGCAATTTGTAGAAGTGTTGACATTGTGCAAAATTTCTGAAGATACGCCTTGCTTCCACTTTTTACATGAATATATATATAATGCAGTTTGATGTTGCTGAGAATCTTTATGGTTAAATATCAAGCCAAATACATTTTATAAAAGGTATAAATGATAGAAATACCAAAAAGTAGTGATTTTTCATATTACATACACAAACACTTATGTGCTTCTTATCAGGCCATAGAAGTAACTGTTTGTCTCATCAACTTATGTGGAAAAAAATGTGTCTTTGTCTTAATACAGTTACAGTTTTTAAGGTATGCTCTCAGTCAGAAAAATAACCATTTACCATTGGTGAGCTCATTAAAGAGAAACGTCATAAAAATGTATAAAAAAAGAGCCTAGTTCAGTTTTAAACTGGACATATTGAACAGGTTAAGGTTAGCATTTTTTATTAATCAGCGTTTTCTCTTTCTTTTCCTTTGTTTCCCCCCAAAGGGCTTTGAAGACCCCAAAGACAAGTGAGTTAAAACTTTATCACTGTATAATAAAATGACTGTCTTAGCTCATCTCCATAAACTCATACAACTCCCTTTGCTCAGATTTAACACTTTCACACAACTTTTATTTTGAAAGGATGACTTTTGACTAAACCAGATCCAGGCTTTGATCAGTGGGACAACATCCCCTCACCTGGTTTGTAGTGACGTCCTGTGTTTCGTTAGCAGTTTTCCTTGTGTGAAAAGAAACCAAGCCACAAGAAAAAGCTACAAATTAACAACATTATGAACTGACTCAGACCAGAGGAACCAAACTACAGGTGTGAAAACACCATTAGTAGCTTTTCTGGCTGACGCAACCATAAAACTCAACTCAAAGTCAGCTGACGTCCTTGGGTTGCTATTAGTCATCAGTGTTTCTATAAAAAACAGATAAAGATGTTTCTCAGGAGGGTTGTGACTCACCTCTATGGCAGTGTGTGTCATTTTGACATAGCTGTTTTACAGCTGAAGTCGTTTTCGTCACAAAGTGCTGAAGTCTTATTGTTATTCAGGGTCCAGCGCTCTCCAGCTGTGATGCTCACTGCTGGAGCAGCAACATCTGTTTCATCCTGAGTGTAGAACCGGCAGCAGGAGGGGATGTTTACCTCAAAGGCTCCCACTGATCAAAGCATGGATCTCATTTATTCACAAACTGTTCTGTATGAGCGAGTTTGTTCAGACTTCACTGCAGAGTTCAGTTTGACAGCATAGATCTTAAAAGCGACAGCTCACATCATCTGATCTGTGTTTGTTAAAAGTAAACTGTATTTTACTTTTAAATATAATAAGGAAAATTACATTTGATTTAGAAAATAAATGCAAGGTAGGTGCTCAACAGTGCAAACTCTAAAATATATTTAAGTATAAACAAAATTAATGATCTGTCACTGAGCAAGATGCAGTCGATAAAGGAGATTACACGTGTTCATGCAAAAGCATGGATCCATCAAGTCTAACTTCACAGGGACTTTTAAATACCAACAATTGAGACAAAGTTTGAGTTTGCAAAAACTGAAAATCTTTCTTAAAATTTAGACCTGCCTTAACAATATCCAACATACAAACTGCCTTTTTCATTTTGGGTTTTTTGTTAATTTGATCAGTTTTGGTCTATTAAGCACTCTGCTTCTCCTATATTTAAAAAGCACTGTATTTGTAAAATGAAGCTGAATTGAGAAATAATTTCTCATCTTGTTTTATTCAGGCATTTTATTTTTAGGAACACACAGGAAAACCTAAACCCAGAGGACGAGGTGGACGAGTTCCTGGGCCGGGCCATCGACGCGCGCAGCATCGACCGGCTACGCTCCGAACACGTCAAGAAGTTCCTGCTCACCTTCAGGGAGCCTGACCTGGAGAAAAAGGTCAGAGCACACCCATACAGGCTGCCAGTACAGCAGAAAAGAAGTGGCCATGACAAGCAATCTGGCCTGTGCAAAAACCTTTCTCTTTTCTGTCCCTAGAGGAAATCAACCAAAGCAAAGGATAACACAGAAAGGGAGGAAGTAGAGTTTAAACGTGGAAGTGATTTCTGCTAAAGCCAAAGGAAGCTAACTGCTTTAGACAGTGATGGACAGGCTGGGAAGGAAGGTTTAGTTGCTAATTTTGGGAAAGCAAAGAACAAACTTGCTTTTATGTTTCCTTTACTGATCTTTTGTGTCTTGGTAAAAGTGTCAGGAAGGGAAGACTAGTAGCAGATCAAAAAGACTTTTTAAGCCTTCAGTTAGTTTTTTTTGGAGATCAATCCTCATACACAGCCTCCTGCTGTTGATCCAAGGTTTGGTTTTAGATGCAGGAACGTCCCTAAAATGATCAATGACTTCCTGCTGCAGCCTAAAGCAGGAACATACAGAGCTGCTGCCAGTGCCTTTTAATTAAAGAGAATTATTAGAAATATTTATACTTTTTAGTCAAGTCAGTATAAAGGCCATTTATTTTTGATTTTTTTTTGTAACTGTGTCCCAGAGGAACAGGATGTAGCTACAAACATTCAGATGCCAGAGCTCTAACTCGTGCTCTGTTCTTGCAGTACTCCAAACAGGTGGACACGCGGTTCGGAGCGTACGTGGCCTGTGCTTCCCTCGTCTTTCTCTTCATCTGCTTCATCCAAATTGTCATCGTGCCGTGGTGAGTCAGCACTTTGAGATGATGCAGAGAGCACTCTTTGAAAACCTCTAAAAGTAAAAAGTTTGGTTTATCATTCCAGCCTTTTTACACAGTAATTCACTGAGGATAAATTGGGGACTTTAGCTTACCTAAAATAAATGGCCAGATTACTAGACCAATTGATTTTCTGCACCTTGTTTTGCCCTGCTAGATGTAGCTTCAACACGGGCAGTATTCTCAGCTTCCTGTCAGAGCAGTGCTGCAGTGACAGAATCAGGACACAGAAAGTGGATATCCAGAAGGAAGAACAAAAAAAGAAGTGACCACTACTGCATGCAAAGATTTCATCCACTTTATTTAAAGAGTAAGCAACAATATGTGCAACTATGTGCAAAACTCCAGAGCTGCTGCAGAGAACTTTTGTCATGCAGTAACTCAAGTGACCTATCGAGGCCTGCGGTCCTTCCATTCACCATTTAGCATCAGCTCAGCAGGTGAAGTGGAATCCACAAAGCTCCAGGTTACAGCCTAAAATTAAGACAAATAAAACATTCACAATAAAAGGTTTCCTGAAAGGTCTCTTACAGCATTTTCACAAACATGAGCCCTGGTTTTATACAACTTCAGCTTTAGTTAACCACATGTGTCATCAGATCTGTTGAGTTCACTGACATCTAACAGTCCAGTTATACATCACACATAGGCAGTGTGTAAGGACAGGTAACAAGAAAACAACCAAACTGCTGAGGCAGTGATTCAGCAGAAATGATAATTACCAAGCTAAACTAACGTTAACACAGAAATATATGAATCTGTGCAGAAATTTGGATGCTGACAAGACTGAAAATATAAATGCACATACACACATGAGACAGGAGCTTTATAATCCCCAGCCTGATAGATCTGGAGGTGTCAAAAAGGCCAAGGAAGGACAAAGATAAGGAGCCATAGTGGTCATCCTGACTATTGTTCATTTATAGATGTAAACCCAGTGAAAGCTTTATAGGAGTTTATTAAAAATCCACCCAGTGGTTGGATATTTTGTTGACAGACGGGGTTGATTCCAGCAATTAATCCTGAATTGAATTGGTTCCAGGATTTCTCACATTTTCTACAATCCGTCTCATAGAGTCGTATAAAGGTGTCATAGGCTGGATCTACATTTAAGCTTATCAGAGCTCTTAAAATGAAAATTCCCTTAAGGTATTCTAAGGAATTCTACGACAAAAGAAACGACGAGCTAATCACAACTAATAAAATGATCATTATGTGACAGATTGGTGTGCTGGGTTCCCTAAAACTAAATCACCATCTGAGTTTGCCTTTTAAAAAACAAAAAGTCATGTTTAACTTTTCATGAGCGTTAAGGAAACTCTTTCTACAAAGCTGAAATAAGCAACAAGTTCACAGGTTGAAACCTCCTTTGTTTTCTCTGTTTTAAAGCCATAAAGTATTTAATCATCCATCCCAGAGTTGGAGATTTTCTATTGGCCGATCCTCTTTTAGTGCAGTTTTTCTCTTGGACTCATTAAACTGATGTTTCTATATAAAAGATTCTACTGAGATGTAAAACGCAACATAGCAAAACAGGAAAGAAGGAACATACAAATTTAAATGTGCAAATCAAATCAAAGCATTAGCAATCAGCAGAGCTCTGACTGTTTTCGTCTCAAAGCCATCCTTCTCTTTTCTTCTCTTCTTTATCATTCTTTACCCTTTCTTCCTTACATCAGTATTGATCTTCTTTATTAACCTTTCTTCTCAACCTGCCCTCCTCCCCACTCCACATTTTATCTTTTTATTCCTGTCTTCACCTCTACGTCCTCCACAGAATTCTTCTTGCATCGTCTCCTCTCCACCTTCTTCATTTAATCAGTCTTCATTAATCAGTTTAACCTTCTTCACTCTTTCTCTCTGCTGCTTTTCTCCCCTCGCTGCTGCCAAATGAGTTTATTGCAGATGAAGTCTCTGCAGCATTGAATCAAAGAGTAAAACAACAAAATATAAATAAATAATCACATCCCGTTTCTGTGTTGCGTCTAGCTCCAGATTGATGATCGGCTTCTTCATCACCTGCTTCATCGTCCTCATGGCTGTCATGTTCATCTCGGCGGTGTATTGCTGTTTTGGGGTGAGTAATGTCTGCTTGTACTCTATGATCTGGGAATGTGAAAACACAAGAGGTGTTTTAAAGATTGTGATATTCATCTGAAATGTTGTGATGAATGATACAGATGTTGTTACCTCTGCTCCAGATCAGGGGCCAGTTTTAGTTCTCAGTTATGAGGAGGACAAATGCTTCATCAGCATCATCTCATCTTCTCTGATTGTTCCAGGAACTTTAGCAGAGCTTTAAAATAAGCTGCAGGATCATTATCATAGACTGTCAACACTATAATGATTCATCATCATTAATGTGACTAAATGAGATGTAATGACTAAGAATCAAAACACTTTCAGCCGTTTTAATTACAAATAAAAGGTTGAAGATCATTAAAGATGTTTAGTATCTTTTGTAACATCATTTATGTGAAGCAGGTTTTCCTGCAGTTTGCTTTTTAACCCTTGATCTACCTCTTTATTGTTTTTTGTGTGTGGTTTTTTGTGTGTTTGTAGGAATAAGTTGATATTTTTATCACTCTGCTGCCTGTGTGTGTTCATAGGCCTGTCTGTCAGCAGAATATATCAGGAATTACTGGATGAATTTCAATAAAACTCCCAGAAAGTAATCACTGGATGTACAGAACATCTACAGCCTGTTGAACTCAACTCGATTCCAGATGGCTGCCTCAGCTATTTGACGTTAACAAACAGAAAAATGTCTGTAACTCTATATAGAGCTCAAATTGTATTAATTAGTATATGATAATCATTCAAAACATACTTTAAGTAGTTACATATTGCAAATTTATCATTTTTTTCAAAATTTGAAGAAAAAAACTGCTCAAATTTCTTAATATAAGATGGTTAAACTCTAGCATGAAAGGTGGCAATTAGCATTCCTTCAAGAATTGTTGGGTCTGTAATTGATGAAGAAAAACTTTTCCACAGACCACTGGGGGTAGGGATAATCACATGCAAACAAAACATTATAAAGTGCATGTCATAAACATTTATTATTACACATGTGATGCAATATTATAATGTTACATTGTAATATAAATGATAATAGTAACGCTTCAAAAAAATACTGTGCAGACAAATTTAGACCATAAAAAGCATGTATGTATGTATATGACTTTGTCTTTGTCCACTTTTTACTGAAGCTGATGAGTTTTTAACAGAGGGACAATGAATAAATCAAGGAACAATAATTAAATGTTCAAATGTATAATCCTTCACTCTTTCCGTCCTCTCAGATCTTTCCAGTCCCGCTGCAGACTCTCTCCAAGAGGATAGTCCAGTCCAGACTCAACAGCACCTTGGTTGGTGTTTTCACCATCCTCATCGTTTTTCTCTCTGCTTTCATTAATATTGTAAGTTCTCAATCTCAGAATCTCCAAAAGAGGGAAAAAATGTTAGCACTAATAATTAGGACAAAGTTCAGAAAAACAGGACACCTAATGACCTCTAATCAGCTGAGTCCACTCACTAATGACTGGCTTGGTTCAGTTCACCTGCAGCAGTCAGGACCTGAGAAGCTGCATCACATCAGAGCTCAACATCAGCCTGAACAGTGTGAATGCCTGCCATGCTGTTTTACTCAACTTCAGCCTGGACTCACAGCAAAACCCCTGTGGAGAGGGCGCACTCATCTGCAGCTTCTCTGAGGTGCTTCTGGTTTATGTTTCTTTAAATAGATTCATATTTATTATTATTATTATTAACTCCTATTTGGAAACTTTTGCATGGCATTGTAATGGTCAAAACGTTGGGATGATCAGATGATTTCTAGCTCATCCAGATGTGACTCGTTTTGTGTCTAAATGAAGCGTATTTGTCTCTTCCTTCAGTACTTTACGTCCTGTGTGCTGCTCAGCCTGCTGGCCTGCTCCGTCTTCCTGCAGGTCAGCAGCATCGGGAAACTCTTCCTCATGCTCTTCATCGAGCTGCTCTACCTTCTCATCATGGAGGTGCCCAAAGTGAGCCTCTTTGACAACCAGGACCTGCTGGTCATGGCCAACGCCATAAACACTGAGTGAGTCTTCCTGCTGCACGTTGTTCCACCTGTAAATCTTTAGCTGGTGTTCAGACGTCCTAACCACTGATCACCTCTTCTCTGTCCCCCCCACTCCCCACAGTGAGCGAACAAATGGGACAAGGTGAGTCTGAATCTATCACAGCTGTCATCTGTTAAACTAGCAGCATCATTACCACACAAATGAAACTATAATGAGCTGCTGGCAACAGATGCTAACGCTAATGAGCTGAGATTTAGGGGGCAGCTTGTTTGTGTCGCAGTCCTGCTTGAAGGATATCATTCATGTTACGTAACACATGCATATATATATATATAGTTATATAATTCATACTCAACATGTAACATCAGAAAATACATTGTGTGTGTGTGTGTGTGTGTGTGTGTGTGTGTGTGTGTGTGTGTGTGTGTGTGTGTGTGTGTGTGTGTGTGTGTGTGTGTGTGTGTGTGTGTGTGTGTGTGTGTGTGTGTGTGTGTGTGTGTGTGTGTGTGTATACTGGCTTCCAGCTGTGGCCTAGACGCTAAGGTTCCTCTGAAGATCATGACCCCAGTGGTCATCACAGTCTTCGTCCTCGCCCTGTACCTCCACGCTCAGCAGGTGGAGTCCACAGCCAGGCTCGACTTCCTCTGGAAGCTGCAGGTCAGCATGAGTGAGTGTGTGGGTGAAGCTTAGAGAATCCTACATGATGTTTATCACCCACCAACGAAAGGTGGGCCATGTTTTTGTCTTCAGTGGATGTTCATCTACTGGTTAATATTTGGAGTCAACTGGATTCAAAATGGCTACCACAGCTGATCTACATTAGTAAACATAAAACAACTACAACACTGTAACTTTAACGGATTTTTGAGCTACAATTATTTATAAGATTTGACCAAAATTGCTTTAACGCCACTGTGTCTCTGTATAGGCTGATCTTAGTTAAATCTATGAAATCCATGAAAGGTGGTGAGCTATGTGCCTTCATTTAAAGGATCATAGGTCTTTAATTGATCCATTTATTTTCTTAAAAAGAGAGCTGTTTAAAGAGATACATAAATGATCCTAACCCTGGACAGATAGAGCTCAGTGCTTGGAATCCTTTTCAATCATGTTGTGTCGAAAGAAGTGTACTTTCTTTCTTTTTTTGTATCATTTTGTTTAAATGTGTGCACAGCCATGTGCGAAATAAAATGAAAATGATGATGATGATGATGATGAGATGTACAGTATATGTTACTTTGGCTCCAAAACTATTGACATTTTGTTAAACAAGGCCAATCCAAAGACATCCCACCTCCAAATTCACAGGGTCTGCTAATGTCCTGCTACCAGACTCACTCAGATGTTTAGAGCTCATGCCCAAACTTGATGTTAGGCTAGTGGTCATAATGTTATGGCAGTTCAATTTATCATCTAATATTTGACAGCAAAATTAATAACCATCAATGACATGCTTTCTGAAGAGATCTCTGCTCTAAATGTGTCATTTATTAATGTGACAGACATGTCCTTGTGATGCAGTAAACCATTTTTCTACCACATGTGGATTTGTCCCCACCTGCTTTAACCCTCACCCTGAACTCTTCACCAAGGCCACAGAGGAGAAGGAGGAGATGGAGGAACTGCAGGCGTACAACCGGCGACTGCTCCACAACATCCTGCCCAAAGACGTAGCCGCTCACTTCCTGCAGCAAGAACGGCGCAACGATGAGCTCTACTACCAGTCCTGTGAGTGCGTCGCAGTCATGTTCGCTTCCATCAGCAACTTCTCTGAGTTCTACGTTGAGCTGGAGGCCAACAACGAGGGAGT
Source organism: Callopanchax toddi (assembly GCA_006937965.1). Taxonomy (NCBI): domain Eukaryota; kingdom Metazoa; phylum Chordata; class Actinopteri; order Cyprinodontiformes; family Nothobranchiidae; genus Callopanchax; species Callopanchax toddi. The sequence goes on from SSNR01000187.1 coordinate 934,448, forward strand.
GGAGTGTCTGCGGCTGCTCAATGAAATCATTGCAGACTTTGATGAGGTGAGCTGTGTCTGTGTGTTAGGATGTGAGTAAGACAGTTTTGCTCTCGACATGCAACCTGACTCCTAAAATCCTGCAGTGTTATTAGACAAATTGGATCTCATGTCAAATAAAACCAGGAACTAAAACAGCTGATTGATTAACATCCCCCTCTTTCTGTCATTAGATCATCAGTGAAGATCAGTTCCGTCAGCTGGAGAAGATCAAGACCATCGGCTCCACCTATATGGCAGCTTCTGGCCTCAACGACTCTACGTACGACAAAGCTGGACGCTCCCACATCCGCGCTCTGGCCGATTACGCCATGAGGATGATGGACCAGATGAAATACATCAATGAACACTCTTTTAACAACTTCAAGATGAAAATAGGTGGGAACAAGAAGGTGTTACTACTCTGCAAATCCAACCAGGCAGATAAATAACCTGATGACATCATATTTTAGGAAAGCCTGCTTGGTGTCAACATTCCCTTTTTTAAAAAATCATGGCATGTTTTGGGGATTTTTCCAAGTATCATTTTAAAATGTCTGAACAGCTTTCAGTAATATTTAGGTACCTTGAATAATTTTTTGTTATTTTGGTCATAGGTCTTAACATTGGGCCAGTGGTTGCCGGGGTGATCGGGGCCAGGAAGCCTCAGTATGACATCTGGGGCAACACAGTAAATGTAGCGAGTCGCATGGACAGCACAGGTGTCCCCGAGAGGATTCAGGTAAGGGTTAGAGTCACATCAGCCTGGTGTCACCACAGGGAACTCAGCAAACAAATACTGCAAAAACGTGCACAATAAACTTTTACAAGCTTATATATGTATAGCTTTATTGTTTATGTTTTATAAGACACAGCGTTATAGTGGATAAGCGTGAAACAGGCTGCGGTGTCGCCATTTCTGAAATTGTATTTTTAGTTACATGTAGTTGCCAAAAACCTGTAAAAATGTCCATCTTAGGAAAACTTTTTTAAAACTCTAATTTTTTTTACTCTAAATGCTCTGTGTGTTGACAGCAGGAGCTCACACAGCAGAAACATCTCTATTTGGAAAATTCTGGAGTAGTGTTGACAGGACCTAAACCATGAAAATATATAATTAGACACAGTACTGTAATGTTGAAATTAAAGCTGGGAGGAACATAAATGCCCCCTAGTGGCTGGCTGCAGTATAACTTTTATATCCCTTCCTTGTAAGCAATAGAAACATCTGACAAAATGATCTAAAACTTTAAAATGTTTTGAAATTTTGTGAAAACGGTTTTGTGTTATTCTCAGAACTTTTGATCCTGTTGAAACCTCGTCTCTCTGAAGGTGATTAAAAGAGACGAACAAACTCAGGCCCTCTCTCTGCCCACAGGTGACGACAGATCTCTACCAGGTACTGAACTCCTACAACTACACACTGGAATACAGAGGCGTCGTCACAGTCAAGGGCAAAGGAGAGATGATGACTTATTTTCTCACTGCTGGACCACCGAGCAGTTAACCTTTAACGAGCTGGCTTACAGACCTCTGATCGCTTAAAGCAGACTGAAGTAATTCTCCTCACAGCGGTCAACCCTCCTCAAACCTGACGGCACTTAGACGATTCATCCTAAAAGCTCAGCGTGAGGTGGAGGGCACGTTGGCTTCATTCTGCCTTTTAGACCAAAGATGTCCACTCAAACGCAAACATGGATTTGACCAGCTAGGTCCTGAAGGAAAAAGAGACCCTGTTAGGAACTCTGAGCTTCAATCTGGCAGGTTACCTGAGAACATTTTAGTCAAACCTGCAGGAAGACCGAGTCCCCTCTTCTCCCTCTCTCTGCCTTTCTCCTGCTGATTAGAAATGATTCTGATGTGTATGAAGGATTTTATGAGCTATTTGTAAAACACTTGTCCATGTTGTTGTGATACAGGTCCAAATCCCTCAAGTGTGGACACTAAGCCAGCACTGCAGCACTATTTGTCCATGTGTCAAACTCAAAGAAGTAACAGAGTTGCAGTAAGTCGTCTTACGGCACAGATCAGTTTTGTACAGGCTGTTTTTTTGGTAACAGAAAACACAACACAGTGTTTAAATGAAGCTTCCCATCATAACCTCACACACACACACACACACACACACACACACACACACACCTGCAACACAAAGAGGATGTCGAGCTTTTTCTAATCTGAAAAAAAGTTTTGTATTTTGACTTTGAACCGCAACCGTATGAGATATTTTAAGATTCTATATTTTCTATATTCAGAGCTATCTATAAACTACAGATAAGTAACTCTGTTTAGGTCTTCACTGGTGTTGCCTGATCTTAGCATCCCACTACAGCCATGTTTCTGTTAGCAACAGCAAATCACCACTCCTGAGTATTTTTTCTTTAATCTGCAGGAAGTTGAGTTTTTAGCTGATTAGATGCCACTGATGAACTCGCAGGTAAAGAAATGAGGCATCACACTGATCGAAGGTGCAATAAGAAGGACTGAACCACATCAGCCTTGGTGCTCAGAAGCCATTTTGCACTCCAGCGCTTTCAGCCGTCCACCTCCTCATGCACTCCTCCACAGGCTCTCTCATGTCAGATGGTACGACCCAATGAATGTCCAACGCTCTCCGATGAGGCCTTCGATACGGACTCCATAGGGACAACATTGATGATGAACACGTAGAAATGTGTACTTTTATCTGATGTTTATTTATTTCTTTTCTTCATGAAAGCAGTTTTCTTCAGTATTAAATCATGACTCAGCATGTTATGACACAAAAATGACCTACAGTGATGTTTTGACCAAACCCTACAGCTGGTTTACGTTGTCTCTAACGAGTCACAGTACTAATGAATAGTTTTTCCTGGGACTTCAATGATGAAACCAGCATTATTTGATATATTTTCGTACTGTCAGTAAATCTCATGAAACAACCAAAATTGTTTAAAATTGCTCGTGGATTTTCTGAAAAGATGCAACATTTATTACATTTGCAAAGATGTTCTCAGACTACGTTTGTGAGTTTACATCCACTCATCGTGGGCATGAATGTCATTTGTATTTTGGGCTCTTAATTTGAAGCTTTTGTCCTGAGGGCAGTGATCATACGACATATGAATTTTCTCTCTTCCACACAGGCTCAAATATATACTGTACATACACCCCCCCCCCCCCCCCCCCCCCCCC